>CAUYUJ010016761.1:85024-110024 GCA_963575745.1 Prorocentrum cordatum | reverse complement strand
ATGGGCGGGCTGAGCAACTTGGGAGGGGGTATTCGCGGCGGTCTCGCTGTAGTTTGCGATCTGCGCAGGCTCGCGTACCGCGTATCATCTTCAAACTATCTGATCAGCTCGTGGTCGAGACGCATACGTGGAAGTTAGCAATGGTGGCGCTGCTTTGTATCCTAGATTATGTTTTGACGATTTAACGTTCGTGTTTGCATCATCGAGGAGGAACGCTGTTGTATTATTTGATGGTGGCACTTACTGTTCTGCTTGCGGTATGCCCATGGTGCATCAGCGTTGCTGGTACAGTGGGGACCCATGTCAAGAAACACCCTGCTTGCCTCCAGGGTGCGCTGGGTTTCTTGGGTTTCGAGGGTTTTGCCATGGAAAGCGCGACGTTCCCGCGCCAGGAATCAGTGGACGTCCTGGGGTCTCAGGGTTGGGTGTCTTGTGGAAGGTTTCTTATGGTCGAGCCTCTTCTGTCTTGAAGTGTATACTGTTTCGGTGTGGGTGGGGTGGCGCATCGTGGCATTCAACACCGCCAACGCACCATGGCTCTGTTTCTGTTGGTGGTGGCGCTTGGCCGCCTCGAGCGTGGTGCCAACCGGGTGCAGCGCCCCGCTTCGAGGGGCACACCAGCGAAACAGAGAGAGCGGGCACCAGTCAAACCGAAGCTGGGGTCAGCCTGCGCAGACCCCCCCAAAATGGCTACAGTCATCCCGCATGGCAAGGATGTGCAACATTCCCACGGGTACTCTTGCATCCTTGCCTCCTCGGTCCATCCTTGGCCACTTTCGTTGGCCGCGTCCCGTTCGAAAAGCTTCGGGATGGGCTTCCAAGGCTCTTGCATCCTTATCGCGCATCCTTATGATACGGGCCGGCTGTACTCTGGGTGCCTCTCGGCGCTTTTGGGGGTCCTCTTGGAGCCCTCTCGGTGCTCTCTTTTCGAAGCAGACTTTGGCCAGATGCACACCCAGGAAACTCCGAAAATGCAGCCGACGTCGAGAATTAATTCATCCCGGCTCGCACGTCCGTTGGCGAGCCTGGCGAGTCTCTTGTCTGCAATGCTGGCACCATGGTGGCGTTTCGGCCCGACTTGGTGCAGTAGAGAACGGAGTCGGGATGTAGATCAGAAGAGGAAAGGACATCGATACTGCTACCCTTGCCTCGTTTTCGCCCTTCTGGGCCTCCTGGGAGGCCCTCGTCGCCACCGCTGCATTCGCCTGAATTCTGGGCAGAGCGCACCCTGGGAGAGGTCCAGGGATCAGCGGTATCGGTTCCTTCTGGTTTGCCCCAGGAGGCCCAGCGGTGTGCGATTCGAATGAAGAGCAAGCGCGTGCTCCGTGAGGGTTATACCTTGATTTGCCTCCTAATTGTCTTAGCTGCCCCCGGTTTTTCCCTACCTAGGCTCTGCCTAGAAGGGTTCTTACCCTGTATGCTTAAAGGGCCGGGCAGTGCTCCCCGCCCCGGGCGGTTCCCCCAGGATCCGCCCCGCGGTTCCCTCAGTGACGTTCCCTTAGCTTAGCGTTGCTGATCTCATCTTAGCTTAGCTTAGCTTAGCTTGGCTTAGCTTAGCTTAGCCTAGCTTAGCTTAACTTAGCTTAGCTTAACTTAACTTCGCTTCGCTTCTCTTAGCTTAGCTTATCTCATCTTAGCTTAACTTAGCTTAGCTTAGCTTACCTTAGCTAATATTAGCTTAAATCATCTTGGCTTAGCTTATATCATCTTAGCTTAGCTTATCTTAGCTTATTTTAGCCTAGCCTAGCCTAGCTCATCTTAGCCTAGCTTAGCTTAGCTCAGCTTAGCACACCTGTCCTTACCTGAGCTTGCCTTAACTTAACTTAGCTCAACTTATCTTAGCTTAATTTTGCTTACCTCATCTTAGCTTAGCTTCGCTTAGCTTAGCTTAGCTTAGCTTACCTTAGCCTAGCTTAGCTTAGCTTAGTTTAGCTTAGCTTAGCTTTGCTTAGCTTAGCTTACCTTAGCTTAGCTTAGCTTAGCTTAGCTTAGCTGAGCTTATCTCATCTTAGCTTACCTTAGCTTAGCTTAGCGTAGCTTAGCCTAGCTTAGCTTAGCATAGCTTAGCTTAGCTTAGCGTAGCTTAGCTTAGCTTATCCCATGTAAGCTTAGCTTAGCTTATCTTAACTTGGCTATACTAGCTTCGCTTCGCTTCGCTTCTCTTAGCTTAGCTTAGCTTAGCTTAGCTTAGCTTATGCTGCTTTCCTAGGGGCTCCAATTCCTAGGTAGGGTCGCACTGATATGTTTTTATTTTGTTTACGGGGGTCGGCCGGTATCTTCGACGCGCTTTGACTTCACGGCAGGCTACTTGATCGGGAATCGGGGCGCCTTCCTTTCACAAAGGACAGAACGAAGAAAGCCAGGCAGCTGTCAACCAGGGATGTTCGCAGCACTGCGCCCCAAATGGGCACCGACAGATCCGTGAGCACAAATATATGGCACGATGGAGATCGAGCCACGTGTATCTGCTTGGTTGGAGCGGCCGGTTCAGCGTCGAGTCGGCCGAGCGCACGAAGTCCACCTCACAATGTTTTTTTTACAAAGGGGTAGGCGCACTGTATCTTCGAAAGCGGAATCGGTGATGATGATGCTGATGATGATGATGATGATGATGATGATGATGATGATGATGGTGGCGCCACGAGCTCGGGCAGACGGATCTGAGCCTCGCTTGGGCCGTCTCCGTGAGCTCTATCCAGCCGCGCCAATGTCCGTCCCGTCCGCTTCATACTTCTGGCGGCGAGCAATTCCGTACTTGAGAAGCATGCGTGTCCAGCTTGTGTTCGAGCAGCAACAAGCCTTCCGCAGCCTTCCGGGCCGTTCCTGCTGTCGAGCGCGTCCATCTACCGCACTGCGCTGCCCCATTCACAGCGTACGGGGCCGGCGTACAGGGCCGGCGCGGTATGTCTTCGGCGCTACGTCAGTCCGTCCAACCACATCTGCTTATTGAGGGTGGGAGGGCGTGGCGTGCAGCATGAGGCCTACGCGCGGTGCCCGTGGCGGCCGGCGCTGGCGCTGGTAGCTGCACGCGGCTGTACGCAACGGCTGTGCTCGTGCTGCTGCAGCTGCTGCAGGGCCTCATCTGGATCGTCTTCTCGTCGTTGCCTGACACCGCCAAGGCGCTCTTCCTGGGGCTTGCTGACAGTGACCTGACCTGGCAAGTCAACATGAGCAACATCACGCAATTCGCCGTGACGCTGCTGGCCGCGTGGGCGCTCATGCAGTCGCGTGGGCTGCGCAAGGCCACGCGGGCCGCGGCCACGGCGCTGGCAGTGCAGTCGGCGCTGTGGGCGGTGTGCGCACTGGCGCCCGCCAGCGCGCGCGGCTCGGGCGGCGTCCGTGCGCTGCTGCTGCTTGGCGCGGCGGCGGGCGGCGCCAGCTCCGCCTTCACCCAGGGCGCCTGCTCGCGGTTCTCGGCGTTGTGGTACGAGCCGCGCCGCCGTGGCCTGGTGACCCGTGTGGCTGTCAGCGCCAACTTCCTCGGCCAGAGCGCGGCCTTCCTGCTGTGTGCGGCGCCGACTTCGACGGCGCAGCACGTGCCCGCGGCGGATGTGACGGTGGCGGTGCTGCTCGCGCGCTTGCGTACTTGCCAGACGGCGTGGCCCAGGTGGCTAGGGCTGCCAGGTCCAGCGCAGCGGCAGCAGCGGCAGGTATTGACGCCGAGTCTGCCGCTGGCGGCGACGGCAGCTCTGCTGGCTGCGCGCCTTTGAATGTTGATGTTGATCATGGCACGCCTTGGATGCGCTCTCTGGCGGCCTTTCTGCGCGACCTGCGGCGCGTCGTCTCCAGCCGCTCGACGGCCGCCACCGCGGCCGTGGGCGCCATCTTGACTGGCCGCGTTTCCCAATTGGCAGGCGGCGCTGCCGCTCCTGGCCACGCGGGCGGGGCGCGACCGGCACGGGGACCGGCACGCCTCCGCCAGCGGCGTCGGGCATCGGGCTTGGCGGCTGCGTGGCTGGCGTGGTGGCGGACAGGCTCTTCCTGCGGCGCTGGAAGCAGCTGCTGTGCGCTGCGCTGCTGGCCCGCGCCGCGCCGTTGGCGTGCTCTGGCCGTCGGAGCGGCAGGGCCGCGCACGTCCGACAGCCGAGGGCAGGAGCTGGTGGCGGTGGTGCTGGCTGGCGCTTTCGCCGGCGTCGGGCTGCCCGTTGCGCTGCGATGGATGCCCGCTGGCGGAGGGCGCGCTCCCCGTGGACGAGGGCACGACTGGCGGCGGCGTCGTGCTGGTGGCTCAGGTGTCGGCCGCGCTGCTCTCCGCGCTCGTGCCCGCGCTGCCTCCGCCGGCGCCGCACCTGATGATGCTGCTGAGCGTGGCTGATTGCGCACTCATGTGGCAGTGTACGGACCGCAGTGGCGGATTGGTTGAAGTCTGGCATCTGAAACAATCTTGATGGCCTCGGGCGCAGCGTCATTTGCATCGACCTGCCACCGAACCCCTCACGCAGAGTGCGCAGCCATCTAGGAGACAGGTTACGTTTCACGCTGGCCGATGGCCTTCTCCAGATCCGCTTGACGTACGTACACCCGCACGGAGCTCCGCTGCTGCTGCGGGAAAGCACCGCAGATTGCGCGGCGAAAGGCCTCGCCAGCGCGCCCGCGACGAGGCTTTCGGCAGCAGCTGCTGCTGAAGATTATGGCCTTCTGGTCGCGTTGGACGCCCATCACGGTCGCGGTGAAGCGAGAGGAACATGAGCCTTTGACGGGAACGGGCTTCCAAGAAGGGTCGCGTTTTGCAGCCACAGGGTTCTCATGATGCGTGGCCTAGGACATCCAACAACAGGGTCGCTCTGCTCCCTTTGCTCTCTCAGGTGCGAATGTTCTCGTCAGTCCTGTGGTGGTTCGAGTTGACGTTGGCCAGGAAGACGAAACAACCATCCTGGAGGAATATGTGGAGGTGGAGATGGATATTGAAGTCGAGGAGGATGAGGAGTGGGGAGGGTGAAGAGGAATGGTAGAATAATGAGGCTTTCCTGGGATCCCACCGCGCAGACATTCTTCACCTGAGGTCGCATCAGCTACAGCTTAAGACACTTGGGGTGTTCATACTCCGCCGCCGCCCCCTCCTCCGCCTTCTCCTCCTGATCGACCCAGTTCGCCCACATGCATCTGTCCAGAGATCGACACGCCCCCGCTGGTTCCGCTTCGAGTTTCGCAGGCCTCTTTTGCTGTTGGGAGGGCCGCCACTTCCCACTCGACCTCCCCTGAGACTTCAGTCAAGTCGCATAGTAACGATGAGCGACTTTCCAAGTCTACCCTTGCATTCTTCCCCTTCTGCGCATCCTTGGCCACTTTCGCTGGCCGCGCCCCCCTCGAGCGGTGTCGACATGGACCTCCAAGGCCCTTGCAGCCCCATCGTGCGTCCTTATTGTACTCCTCGATTGTACCTCTCCCCCCCCGCACTGCGCGCACATGACGATCCCGCGCTGCGCAGGAGCTGACTTAACGCGGCATCCAGCGGCAGCTGCTCCCTGCTCCTTTTTTCTTCCCTCCTCCGTTTCCCCTCGTTCTTTGCCCCCCTTTTGATTGCTAACCACGCTGTGGTGTTGGGCCCTCGTTTTGATGAGACAGCGCTCCGCGCTCCTCCCTCACTCCTCTTCCTCCTCCTCTTCCTCCTCCTTCTTCTTACTTATGCTGGCCACGTGCATGGTAAGGCAGCATAATTCAGCATAATCCTTCTGACGTATGCTCTCCGCGTCAGCCTATCATTTCGGCACACCCCTCAAACGTTTCGTGTTCCCATGTGGGGCTCCACTGAGGGCCCCAGTGGGAGGGTTCACACGGGCCTTCCCCACCCAGTACACCGCTTCGTGGCCCCATAGGGAGCTCCACCGAAGGTTCCAGTGGCAGGCTCCACATGCGTCTCCCCGCCCCGTTTCTGTGCACCCCTCGCACGTTCCGTGGCCTCATAGGGGCAGGCCACGGACGGCTCCCGCGGGAGGGTCCACGTGCGTCTCCCGTCCCAAGTCGGCACGCCCCTCGCACGTTGTGTGCCCCTTTATGGGGGGCTCCACCGAAGGCAACCCTGTGGGGGCCCTTCGCGCCTCCCCGCCCCATGTCGGCACACCCGCTGCACGCCTCGCTGCCCCATGGTGAGATCCACCGATGGCCCCAGTGAGAGGGTCTACATGTGCCTCCCCTGTGCCATTCCCCCCCCCCCCCCCCTCCACCCACGTTTTGTGCCCCCGTACGTACGAGGGGGCTCCACCGAAGACTCCAGTGGGAGGGCCAACACGCTGACAGCCATGCCGATGATGCTGATGAGGATGATGATGCTGATGATGACGATGATGCTGATGCTACTGCTCATGATGATGATGATGATGATGATGATGATGATGATGATGATGATGATGATGCTGATGATGATGATGATGATGATGATGATGATGATGATGATGATGATGATGATAATGCTGATGATGATGCTGCTGCTGATGATGATGATAATGATGATGCTGACGATGATGATGATGATGCTGATGATGATGATGACGATGCGGATGATGATGGTGCTGACGATGATAATTACTGATAATGCTGCGGATGATGATGCTGATGCCGAACATGCTGGTGACGATGTCGCTGACGATGCTGATGCGGATGCTGCTGATGCTAATGCCGATGCTGCTGATGACGATGCTGATGGTGATGATGATGATGATGATGATGCTGATGATGATGATGATGATAATGATGATGCTGATGTTGGATGACCGTGGTTGTGATGATGCCGATGCTGATGATGATGCTGCTGCTGATGAAGATGCGGGTGATAATTATTATAATGATGATGATGACGACGACGATGATTCGGATGATGATGCTGATGATGATGCTGCTGATGGTTATGACGATGATGATGATGATGATGATGATGATGATGATCATGATGATGCTGATGATGGTGATGATGATGATGACGATGATGATGATGATGTGGATGATGATGCTGATGCTGATGATGATGCTGCTGACGATGATGCTGCTGATGATGCTGCTGATGCTGAGGACGATGATGAGGTTGTTGATGCTGATGATGATGCTGCTGCTGATGCTGACGATGATGCTGATGCTGATGCTGATGCTGCTGATGATGATGGGGATGATGATGACGATGCTGATGATGACGATGTTTACGTTGATGCTGCTAGTGCTGATGATGTTGCGGCTTCTGCTTGTGCTGCTGATGATGATGATGCTGCTGATGACGATGATGATGATGCTGATACTGATGATGATGATGCTGTTGATGCTGATTATGTCGATGACGCTGGTGATGCTGATGATGCTGATGATTATGTCAATCATGATGATGCTGATGATGATGATGATGATGATGCTGATGATGATGATGATGATGATGATGATGATGATGATGATTACGATTGTATTAATCATGCTGCTGCTGCTGCTGATGATGATGATGATGATGCTGATGATGATGATGATGATGATGATGATGATGATGATGATGATGATGATGATGATGATGATGATGATGATGATGACGACCACGACGTGTGTAATGGTCGTGATGGTAGTGACTATGCTGTTGACTGTGGTGGCGATAGTGGTGATTTTCGTTTTGTGATGCTGGCGACGACAATGCTGAGGATGAGGAGGTGGAAGTGGCTGGAACCCCGATGGTACGATGACGGGGAGGAGGGAGAGGAGGAGGAGGATCCGGAGGAGGAGGAGGAGGAGGATCCGGAGGAAGAGGAGGAGGAGGAGGAGGAGGAGGAGGAGGAGGAGGAGGACGAGGAGGAGGAGGCGGAGGAGGAGGAGGAGGCTGTGGCCGCCCCGCGCGGGGGAGCCCTCCAGGCCGCCCCCCCTCCCCCCCCCCCCGCGTGCTGCATCGGCGCCGCCCACGCCCGGCTCGGCGGCGCCCCCCCCCCCCTCGCGAGCCTCGCAGGAGATGGCCAAGGCCGTGACGTTTGTGCGCAAGGTGTGGCTCGGGCGGCAGGCCGCCCGCGGGGGGCGGGGGGGGCCTCGGCGGCCCGAGGGCGGGCGGGGGGCGCGCGGGGCCGCCGCCGCTGCCGGCCAATTCGATGCGACCGAACTTCGATGCTCGAGCAGTGGCGAAGCGTCCTGGCTCGCCTGTAGCCCTACCAAACCATGTTCTAAGAGAAGATTGCGGTTTCCACGAGCTGTTCTTAGAGCATTTCTGGCGGAGACTGTCTTGTTTTATATCACATTGGGCTTATGCTCCAAGAACACTGTGTTTGTTCTTAGAACATTTTTGGGTTCTCAGAACATTTCGTGGTAGGACTCTAGAAATGCCGGACGGTCGGTCCTTGCTCAAGATACTGCCTGCGAGATCGAGCTCCCGATGGCCGAAGCGCTAGAAACGCTGGGGGAGCGGGGGCGTTGGAGCGGGCAAGGGGCGGGGCAAGCCGGCGGGAGTCAGGGAGGGAGGTGGAGGTGAAGGTGGTGGTGGTGGTGGTTGCGGTGGTGATTGTGGAGTTGGTGGTGCTGGAAAGGATGAAGTTGGTGGTGATGAGGATGCTGATGGTTGTGGTGATGATCGTGATGATGCTGATGCTGCCGACTATGATGATTATAACGGTGGTGGCGGTGATGCCGATGCATCAGTGGCAATGCTGGTGGTGCTGCCGACCATGGTGATGTTGGCGGTGATGACGATACGGATTAAGTCTATTGTATTGCGAAGGCCTTACGGCCGGTGCCGCCGACCCTGAACGGGGGACGACGGCGGCGGCGACGCGACGACAACGCTGACGTGGGTCAGAGTCCTCAGGGATGCTTCTGGCGGACGGTCTCTTCGGAGCGTTCTCGGGAGCTTCGGGGAAGCAGTTTTGGGGCCTCTTGGGGGCCTTTGGGAGCTTCTTGGGGACCTCTTGGGGCTTTCTGGGAGCATCTTGGGGGCCTCTTGGGGGCTTTTCGGAGCCTCCTGGGAGCCTCTCGGAGCCGAGGGCTCGAAGTGTCCGTTCGGGTCCCTCGTTTGGACACATGTTGGGAGCAATCTTAGGAGCTTGGGGTGTCTGGGAGGCGTCTTGGGCCGTCTTGGAGCCCCCTTGTGCCGTTTAGGGCCTCTTGGAGGCTTCTTGGGCCATCTTGGGGCGATCTTGTGAGCCTCTAAAGCTTTCTTGGAGCGTCGAGAAGCGGAAAAGGCAAGAACGCTAGAATCATTCAAAAGTCAACGGAAAATCTGTTGATTTCGCCTCTTGGGGCCCTCTGGGGACTGCTCTTGGAGGCTTCTTGGGGCGTCTTGGAGGCCCTTGGGCAGTCTGGAGGCCATCTTGGGTGCCTTGGATCGATCGTTCGGCGATTCGGCTGTCTTGAACTGTCTTGGGGGCTCCTTGTGGCACTCTTGGACCGTCTTGGGGTTCTTTTGGAGCCGAGAACCCCCGGTGAGAATGGTATTCTGACCCGGGACCCCCTTCCGGGACCCCCCCCCCCCCCCGGCGGGGAAGGGATCAAAGGGAAGAGGCTTCCCTTCGACTCAACTGCGGCGTTGCTGAATTTCGCTGTGGCTGAGTTGCTTGACGAGTAAGGCGCGATGAAATGGGGGGAGAGGCGACGGGCGCAGGGAACGGGGAGGGGCTGCGGCGACGAGGACGACGACGACGACGAGGAGCGGCGGCGACGAGGACGACGACGACGACGACGATGACGAGGAGGACGACGACGACGACGACGACGACGACGACGACGACGACGACGACGACGACACGACCACGACGACGACGACGAGTCAAACGGAACAGCGCATTCCACACGCCGAGAGGGTCGGCGGACACACATAATTACCCAGCTGCCTCCGGCAAGTCCGCCACCGTGCCAGCGCAGCATTCTTGGTGGCAGCTTCTCGAGAAGGCAAAGGGGGACTGCTGCGGGCCTTTTGGGGCAGAAAGCTTGAATTCTTGGTTCGTGTTCCCACTCTTGGGCCCTTCTTGGGGCCTGTTGGGAGCCCTCTTGGGCAGTGTAGGGCACCTCTTGGACTGTCTTGGAGCCCTCTTGGGCCGTTTTAGAACTCTTCCGGGAGCCTCTTGAGCCGTCTCGGGAGAGTATTGGGGTAGGGGACTCGTGGGCCGTCTTGGAACGTCGGAACTCGAAGGCGAGAACCACAAAAACATTGAAAACGCAACGACACGACACTTGTTTTCCCCTCTCGGGGCCCTCTGCCTCTTTTTTTTTTCCTGATTCTTGGGTGCCCGTGGGGCCGTCTTGGAGCCCTTCTGGGCTGTCTTGGGACGCCGGAAGCTCGAAAAGTCGAGAACCCGTTCTTGGACACATTTAGGGTAATCATTGGTTTTTGCCTCTCGGAGCCTTCTCGGGGCCTCGCGGGCCGTTTTGAAGCCATCTTTGGCCGTCTTGAAGCCAACGTGGCCAGTCTTGGAGCGACATTGGGCCGTCTTGGAGGCATCTGGGCTTCAGGAGCGCGAGCCCGTCATATTTTGCGAGTGATAGTCACTGATTGTGGCCTCGGGAGAATGGGAGTGGTGCATGCCCTTGTGCGTGACCAGAGGAGGTGGGGGGGCTTGGAACATTACGGAAACCCTACCAGACAGTCCTTTGCATTCTAGCACACCCCAACGTGCCAGGAGGCACGGTGAAAGATATGTACATGCAGGATACCATGTTGTGGGGGAGACGAGGAACATGATTAGGGTGATAAAGATGATGGTCATATTGGTGACTGTGATGTTGGTGTTGGTGGTGGATGATGATGATGCTGATGATGATGATGGTGACGGCGGTGATGCTGGTGATGATGCAATTCATGTTGACGATGCTGATTGTGGTGAGGATGGCAATGGTGATGATGACGATGACGAGGACGAGGGTTATGATAGTGATGATGGTGGTGGTGATGATGGTGATGCTGGTAATGCTGTTGAAGATGGTGATGATGATGGCGATGACGATGACGATGATGATGATGATGATGATGATGATGATGATGATGACGATGCTGACGATGCTGATGATGATGATGATGATGATGATGATGCTGATGATGATGCTGATGATGATGATGATGATGATGATGATGATGATGATGAGGGGGAGGAGGAGGAAGAGGAGGAGGAGGAGGAGCAGGAAGAGGAGGAGGAGGACAACAAAGAGGAGAGGAGGAACGCGACCAATCGAACCATCAATACGCCAACAGTTTCGCGAAGAGGCGAACCGGTGCACATAACGGTGACCCGCGGCGCATCCGCCAGACGCGTAGCGGCAAACACATCGAGTTCGAACTGGGCAGATCAGCGCCGCGCATGGCGGAGGCGAGCTGCGCGGTGCGAGCACACGGAGGCCAACACGCACCCCCGCGAGGCGAGTCGGCGCAAATCGGCTGTCAGGCCGTGCAGCACGGGGCGAAGCGGCGCCGACTGCAGCGTCCTCTTCCCGCCTTTTCGATTCGGAGGTGGATAGACCTCCTGCCCTGACACGTCGATTCGCGAATTGGCCGTCCTCGGCTCGCGAGAGGGCGTCGCGGCCGTCATCTCTGCGGGTCCAGGTCTGTCGGTTTCGGTCCTAGGCCGTTTTCGTTAAGGGGAGGTTTACTAAAGGGAGGTTTGTCCACCGCCGATCTATCTTCATCCTCCCTCACGCCCTCGCCCTCCCCCGTCCTGCTTCCTCACAACAATAACTCTTCCCTGTCGCACCTCGGGACGTGCCGGTGGGGCGGGGTTGTGCCCGAGCCTTTCGTCACCATGCATGATCCTGAAGATTGAGCTCTGCATCCGTTGCACGGACGGGGTCTGGTGGTGTTTCAAGTGTGGCTCTCGTCTTCAATCCGCGCACACTCGCCTTGAGAGCTTGCAGCGGTTTCAAGGGTGCAGGGGGCGGTTTCTCTCCAAACTGTGGCTCTCGCCTTAGCTCCGCGCGCAATCGCTTTTAAAGTGCGGAGCACTGTGAAGGGCTCGTATAATTGAAGTCCCACGACTTGCGTTCATGGGCGATTTAGGAATGTCAGGACGCAACCGTCAAGTTGATTCGCTGCGCCGAATTCCTAGGACACGGCATTTTGGTACGGTTCAAGATTCTCAGACGTTTGTCGTCCAATCGGTCACTTCCCGCAAACGAAGCAAGCGTTTGTAGGGACCTTTGAAGAGAGGGAACTTCGAATGATGGTTTATTGCAATATCGTTGATGCGTCTTGGGTTTACACTGGTCCTCCTTCTCCTCCTTCTCGGTCGGTCGGTCGGCCGATCGGCAATGAGTTCGAAGCCTAACCAGAGAGTGTGACGAGAGCAAGAGGTACATGCACACGCACACACCAGAAGCAGAGGCATACATCGTCCCGCCCACCAGTGCCCGAAGGCGTGGCCGAGGGCCAAAGCAGAAGGGCAGTTCTCCTTCTCCTGCTCCTCCTCTTCCTCCTCGTGCTCCCCTCCCCCCTCCTCTTCGGCACAGCCTGAGCGCAAACGGCACATCTGCGCCGCTGCACAGCTGTGGGTGGCGCTGCCCTTTGATCCTCCCCCCCACAGGAGGCCAGGCGGCTGAAGAATGCAAGGGCAAATGTTGCCGGTCAGCAGAAGATGCAGGAGAGCGCGGGTGACGACGGGGCGCTGGTGGAGGCGATCCGTCAGTCCGAGGCTGTGACGGCTGAGGGCGTCGTTCTCGAATGCGAGCCGTTTGTGGAGTGCGCCATGGCGGTCAACGAGGTTTCCGGGGAGGCCTTCGAGGTGTGTGTGTGTGTGTGAATGCGATTTCCGTGAACAAGCAGCTGGATGGCGCCCAGCTGAACATGTTGAGGGCGATCGATGGCGAGTTGGAGGAGTAATTACGCCCAGCTTGGCATGGTCGCCGAGTGCGCGGTGGGTCAGGGAAAGCATGTGGAAATGGCCTCGAGGCTCGAGACCTCGGCATGCTGGTGCGGAGAATGAGCTTCTCGCTGGGTGGAGTGCGCCTCACCAACAGGGCCGTGTTGGACCGCGTCGGTCACGCCACCGACGCCACAGGGCTGGACCTAAACGCGGTTTTACTGGACTTCGGCTGTGCTTTGCTTTTTCGTTTTGGCAGGGAGGTACAGGAAAACAGGTCGAGCAAAACGAACAACACAACGACAACGAACGAACGACAACGTTCAGGTCCAGCCCTGCGACGCCACCCTCGATGGGGTGCATGGCTCGACGTGGTGTGCATTCGGGTGGAGGAATGGTCCGTGGCCGCCGTCGAGACGGCGGGGGGCCCGTCGAGCGTGCGCCGTGAAGCTCGCATCGGCGCGGGTGCATGGCAGGTCTGCTGCTTCGGTGCCGGACCTGGGGTGTCCTCGCGTCGTTGGGGGTAGCACGGCCCCTCGGGCATGGCCGAACGTATCCACGAGTATCCTCCTCCTCCTCTTTCATTCCTTCCCTTGTGAATAGCTTCTCCCTGTCGCACCCCGAGGCCAGTTTTTAGGGCGGGCCGGGCGTTTCGCCTCAGACTTCCTCACCATTGATGATCCTGAAGCTTAAACATTGGCAACAATTTCACAACATGGAGGGCGGGTAGTTTTCAAACTGTGGCTCTCGCCCTAGCGCCGCGCACATTCTTTTTAAAGAATTGCAAGAGTTTCAAGGATTGAGGGCGAATTGTCTTCAACATGTGGATCTCGCCTCAGCGCCGCGCACAGTCGTTTTAAATAGTTGCAAGAGTTTCACGGATTGAGGACGGCTCCTTTTCAACATGTGGCTTTCGCCTTAACGCCGCGCACATTCGCTTTAAACATTTGCAGGGGCTTCGCGGATTGAGGGCGGTTCCTTTTCAACATGTGGCTCTCGCCTTAGCGCCGCGCACACTCGTGTTAAACAGTTGCCAGGGTTTCACGGATTCCCATGATCAGCGTACCAGAAATTGCGTTTTGGAAGGATTCAGGCTTATGAGGGTGCACAAGTTCTGTTGAGTGGTGGTGTTCAAGTCCCAGGACTGGCGTTCTGGCACGATTCAAGATCGTCAAATTGCAACAGTCAGGTTGATCCGTGGCGTTGGAATCCCGAGAACAATGTCTTGGCATGCTTCAGGGTCTTCAAACAGTTGTCTTCCAACAGGGGCAGTTACCTCAGTACAAATGAACCGTCGTGGGGGCCTATGAAGAGGGAGCTTGGAGGGAGGGTGTATTCCAACATCGTCGATGCCTCTTGGGTTTACACTGGTCCTCCTCCTCCTCCTCCTCCTCCTCCTCCTCCTCCTCCTCCTCCTCCTCCTCCTCCTCCTCCTCCTCCTCCTCCTCCTCCTCCCCCTCCTCCTCCTCCCCCTCCTCCTCTCTCTCCCCCTCCAGGGCGCCCTGCCCGTTGCTGCGCCTCCCTCCCGACCCGCAGGCGAGGAGGCGCCTGCAGGCGGTCAAGGAGAGCTTCGAGGCGAACCCCGAGGACATCATCACGCTCCAGCGCTACCTGCGAGGCCCTACCCGGCCAGGGCATCGTTTCGATTCCTCCGATGGTCGGTTCGACTCCGGTGGCTTCCGATGCCGGTCCGGTCCGATTTCGGCTTCCGGATCTCTGGCTCCGATCTCGTGGTGGAGGCCCGCTGGGCTGCCGATTTTCCGCCGAGTCGACTCTTCCCGACTCGGCTGCCGTGTTCCGCCGATCCGATTCATGTCGATCGCCGATCCGAGTCATGTCGTCTCCTGCCCACCTGGCGCCCGCCGTTTCGGGCGACGTCGATTGATCGAGCAGGAGATCGGCTACAGAGTTGATTCACCCAACACTGTTATTTTTGGTGTAGCCTACCGAGAAAGAACCATAATGCTCTGTGTGTCTACGGAGCATTCTGCGTACCTTCTCGCAGATGCAGCCACAGTGTTTGCGCACATCACATTCTGTCGTCGATCTCCTGCTCGAGCTGACCACCTCACCGATCCTGGCCGGGCCAGTCGTAGGCCTGCAGGATCGGTGCACATGCGTTTGCCCGGCGTTGCCACGGGGGGGAGGGCGCGTGCACACCCCCGGCATCGGACCGGCCAGGATCGGCGAGCCGGCCTGTCGACGTCGCCCCAAGCCTTGTCCACTCGATGACGACGACGACGACGACGACAATGACGATAACGGCATCGTCATCGTCATCGTCATCGTCATCGTCATCGTCATCACTTCCTGTCCCGTCCCCTTTTCCTTCCCCTCCCCTCGTTCTTCCTTCCCCCTTCCTTCTCCCGGCCTTTGCGGAGGCCAGCGCGTTCCCCTCGCCTCCCCCTTGCCCCCTTCCCCCTTCCTCTCCGGGCCTTTCCCGGAGGCCAGCGCGTTTGACGCGCCTGCCGCCCTCGCAGGGCCGCCTCGCGGCGACGGCCGGCTTTCGTTCCTTCGTCCCCTCGTCCTGGCCTAGGTCGCCTTTTGGCGAGCGGGGGTCTGTCGCTCCGTGGGCCGCGTAGCGGCTGGGCCTCTGGCCTGTGCGCCTCTACTTAGGGGAACAAAGAGTGGCATAAACATGAAAACTCGGAGGTCCGCGCGGATTTCTCGGATCGGCGCTGGACCCCCCTCCCTGGCGCTCGGAGCGTGCCAGGGGCGGCCCCGGAGGCGCCGCCAGGGGGGTCCAGCGCCGATCCGAGAAATCCGCGCGGACCTCCGAGTTTCCATGTTCACGGCGACAAGGGGGACGGCGGGCCACGACGCGCACAGTGTGTTGGTCTCCTGGCATGTTTTTTTTTTTGTTCGTCGTGCTTGCCGCTTTGGCGTGCGCGTGCTGTCGACCTGTGGCACGGTGCCGCTCTGTTGCGTGTTTTGCGAGGGTGGGATGTGTTTTGCCATGCTGGAGCCAGCGGGGCGGCGGCCATATCGTGGGCCCGACTGGGCTCTCTCTGGCCATGCCGCTCCTCCTCATCCTCCTCCTGTGCCTGCGCTCCCTTTGTTTGGCCGTCTTCGCATGCTTCTCTCTCTCTCTCTCTCTCTCTCTTCATATCATCCCCATCCTCCTGCTGCTGCTTCGGATTCGTCTTTTTCTCCTTCTTCTTCCTCGCCCCCTCCTCCCACCCGCGCGAGGGGGCGATTGAGAGGCGCGTGGAATCGTGGGCAGTTGCTGATGGTGACGATGACGACGATGATGATGGTGGATGTGCCTATGATTACGATGCTAACCACGCTGAGAGTGACGCCGATGATGATAAGGTTGATGATGATGATTCTGCTGCTGATGATGACGGTAAGCAATCCCAGTATGACGACGAATCAGGTAAGGATGACGGTGATGTTGCCGATGTCGATGACGATGACGACGATGATAACGACGACGACGATGATGATGGTGATTTTTCGTCGACGTCAGGACCAAGCCGTTGAGCAACAGGTTTTAGAGAAAGAAGTGATCCGTCGCAGAGGGCTCGATTGTTCCCTAAAGAGCTCGCTAGGAGCCGTGCTTCACGGGGTGCTGAACACATGTGCGCGCGGTCAAGGGAAAACCGTAGACAGCTGGCGATGCCCGCGTTGCATGCTGAGCGTTGGGAGGATCGGAGGTGGGAGAAGCAACCGTGGCTCAGGGTCGCCGTGCAACCCCCTTTGTGATTATGATGCTGAGGAGGACGACGACGATGACGATGACGGCGTTGACGTTGACGGCGGCGACGATTTCGTTGTTGATGATGGTGGTGATGAGAATTGTGATTGTGATGGTGGTTGTGGTGGTAGTTGAAATTGTGGTGTTCGTGGGTGGTGATTATGCTGATCGCGATACGCATTCTTGTCATTCTCATGGTCATGGGGACGATGCTGATTAACCGTAAATGTATGAGTAGGAGTGTATGGTTAACGGTGTCGACGATCACGAGACTGATGGCATTGGTGATGCTGGTGCCGATGATGATGGCGCTGGTGGTGAGGAGGAGGAAGGGGAGGCGGAGGAGGAGGAGGCTGTGGAGCATGCTGGGGGAGCAGGGTTCCTGCTGCAAGTCGTTTCGCTCCAGAGGCTTCTGGCAGTCTGCCGACGCCCTGGGAGGACTCGTGCGGCCTCCGTGCTCGTGGTTGCCTCCGTGTTGCCTGCCGCCTCCCGTCGTGCTGCCTGCGGGCGGCTGCCGCCGAGTGGTCCCCTTCGCCCCCGCGCCTGCTGGGAGCTCTCCCCCGGGGGGGGCCTCTTGGAGGCCTCTGGGGCGGCCTCCCCCCGTCCGTTCTGCCCCCCTCGCATCTCGCTGGCCCCACCACCAGAGATCGGCCCATGTTCGGAATGTCAAGCAGTGGCGACGCGTCCTGGTGTGCGAATCGGCCTACCAAACATTGTTCTAAGAACCTTCTGTGATTTCCCACGAAATGTTCTTAGAATATTTCTGGCTGGGACTGTCTTGTGTTATCATATCGGGTTTATGTTCTAAGAACCTTGTTTTCTTCAAGCTTAGAACATTTTCGGGGTCTAAGAACATTCCGCGGTAGGACTATATGAGGGCCGGGACGGTCGGTCCCTGCTCAAGGAATGGCCCCCTCCTGCTGTGCCATACGGCAGCCGCAGGAGGGGGCCAATGGCAGCAGGGAGTACCCATCTACCGCCATGAGCAGCAGGGCGGCCTCGCTGGAGCCGTTGTAAAAGCTGCTGGTGGCGTCTGGGGGCCCTCTGGGGGGCTTCTTGCGGCCTCTTGGGGGGCATGTCGTGGGTCTTGGGAGCGGCCTTTGTGTGGGAGGGCTCCTGCTGCACCTGCGAGGTTTCCCCTCTTGGGCCTCTCTTGTCTCCCTTGAGCCCCTTCTGAGGGCTCACTGGGGCTTTCTTTTGGCCGTCCGGGGGTGCCTTCTGTTCCGTCTTGGGGCCCTTTTGGGGGCTTCTTGGGCCGTCATGGGCTGAGGGAGACCGCAAGCCACCTAACGCTTACAGAAACCCGCACGTACGAGAACGCGAACACACACATAGATGTGTGTATATACACGTATATACATGTCGACAGATGGGTATAAGCATACATACAATACATTTTTCTATATCTCTCTCTATATATATATATGTGAACACATCTATTGTACATGTATCTAGACGTCTGCGAATATACATGCACATTTACCAATGCATGCACACATGTATATGTATATGTGGATGTGCATATATTTGCCATGCGTACACATGCCGGTGTATATAGAAAGCGAGAGGGGAACAACCAAACGTCTCATTCATTTTTTCAGTCCCAGCACGTGGAGTTTGACGGATTGTTATTTGTTGCGTCGCAAAGGTAACTCAGCTGCCTAGCATCTCCAGGGTGGAGGGCTATCACTCCCTCCCACAGGCTGCATCGTGCGCGTGAGGCTGTGGCGAGAGGCGGTCCAGACAGAGGAGAAGCTGTGGGCGGCGATCGAGATCCAGCGCGCGTGGCGGGGTTACGCCGGCCGCAGGGGTCGCGGCAAAGCCATCAGCAGTCATCACTGAGAGCAGGTCCGGCCTCACCGAGCGCGTTCCACTACTCGCGAAGTGCCTACTCGCAAACTTTCAAAACACATATGATTGCGTCGATGTAATGTATCGTAAATCCCCCGCGGCGGATTCAGACCATTTTCGAGTAGTTACTTTGCGAGTAGTCGAACGTGCTCGTCTAAGGCCAGTCCAAGGCCAAGAATGATAACCCAATCCATGGTCTGGCCCAGGTTCTCTTCCACGACGTCCAGGACCGACCACTAATCCCTCCCTCCTCCCTCCTCCTCCCTGCTCGTCCCTCCTCCTCCCTCCTCCTTCCTCCTCCTTCCTCCTCCTCACTCCTCCTGACTGTCCGCCATTGCTCTAGCTCAGATGATGCGTCACTGGGGGGACTGGCTGCTGGATGCGAGCGTTGAGTGCCCGTTTGCATTGGCCCCCTTGCCGAAGCTGGCGGCCAGACCGCTCTGTGAGGTGAAATTGATCCCCGCCCAGTGCCACCCCGATGGATGGCAGGCATGCCGTGCTTAATGTGATGGAGGTGCCCCGTGTCCTCACAATCGGTGCCCTCGTGGGTCTGCGCTGGACAGGCGTCGAACCCGCGTCAGAGTCCGCGTTGATCCCGCGATGAGTTCCCACGTTTCTGTGTGGTCCGGACCCCGCCGGCGTCACCATGGCGGGTCTCAGGCCACTGACTTTTCTCCTCCCTCTGGCCCCCAGGGCGCTCCTGGCCCTCCTCCCCAGGACCTTTACAACGCCGTGGGTCCCCCTGGCCAGACACCCCTGCCCCCGCCCAACCTGGAAGGGAAATAGTAATAATAATCATCAGAGTAATAATCGTAATAGTAATAAAAATAATCATAATGGTAATGAACATCACAGTAACAATCGTAACAGTACACATCTGAAACACAATCGTAGTAATACGAACAATCATGGTAAGAAGAATTTGGCTGATTGTATTGTCAACACCCGTAATACCATGAATCATAATAATACGAGTCAGGATGCGAGTTCGAATGGCAATACTGGCAAAGCCAACAGTATCAATACGAATGGTACTAACAATATCAATGATCATTCTCAGGTACAAGTAACACTCGCACTAACTATAGTAATAAGCGTTTATTCGAATGGGCAACAACTAATAATAACATTGCTGATAGGAAGTAATGATAGTAATAAGAAGCTAATCGCCCACTTCATCTCTCACATACCGGAAACCCCGCCCCGGAGGCCCAGAGGCCTTAGCACACCAAGGGCACCCAGGGTACATTGAGGGCCCCCGTTGCTCCCGGAGCCTTCCTGGGGCGTCCCTGGAGCCTTCCCGGAGTCGTCCCGAAGCCCCAGGACCAACGGTAGAAGGTCTGGACGTCTTAGATGGCTTCCAGACTGCTCCAGGACGGCCCAAGATGGCTTCCAGATGTCCCAAGAGGCCCCAGGACGCCCTGAGACAGCTCCACGAGAAACCTCTCGAGGCCCTGAGCGGCTAAAATAGGCATATTCATTTGTTGTCCCACCAGCCTCCTAGGCGGCTCCGAGAGGCCTCCAAGAGCGCCCCAGGGCCTCCGAAGAGGCCCCCAAGGAACTCAGGATGGCCCCAAGACGGCCCAAGTGGCGCCCAAGACGTTCTCAAAGCGTTTTCAGAGGGCCCCAAGAGCCCCAAAACAGGCCCCCCAAGCGCCCCCACAAGCGGCCCTCCGATCGTCCTCGGCGCTAAAGTGGCCCCCGGAGCTTCCCAGCGGTCCCCAGAAGGTCCCCAGAGTCCGCCAAAAAGCTTCGAAGAAGCCCCCAAGAACGCCCCAGTAGACGCCGAAGTGGCTCGCACGAATCCCCCAGCGTCCCCCGTAGAGACTACAAGATACTTTTTGCACGCCTCAAATCGAAGGCACCTCCATTCCAGAAGGTATACAAGCACTCTACACCTCACTCCTCCTCATGCTCATTCTCCTCCTCCTCCTCTCCTTCCTCCTGCTCCTCCTTCTCCTCTTCCTCTTCTCTCTTCCTTACGCCACCCATCCCTCAACACCCTTTTCTCTCGCACTTTGCATCCTCTCTCTCTCTCTCTCTGTTTCATGCGTCCTCTCCTTCATGTCCATCTTGCCTCCGCCTTCTCCCTCATCCAACCCTATTATATACTCCTCGCGTGCAGCTTTCTCCGTCCCCTCCTTTCTCCCGCTCTTTCCTTCTGTTGCCAGCCCTCTATCTCGTACATTCGCCCACTTGCCCCCGCAATCCTCCTCCCCGCCTCGGAGTTTCCCCTTCATTCCTCATTCCTCCGCTCTGCCCCTCCCCACCCCTCTCCTTTTCACGTTGCACCCCTCTGTCCTCCCTCCACCCTCCTCCTCCTCCTCCTCCACCCTCCTCCTCCTCCTCCTCCTCCTCCACCCTCCTCCTCCTCCTCATCCTCCTCCTCCTCCTCCACCCTCCTCCTCCTCCACCCTCCTCCTCCACCCTCCTCCTCCTCCAGCTCTCTTGTACGTCCGCCTCCTGCCTCCACCGTCCCTCTTCCCCAACTCCCCCTTCCGCTTTTCGCTTCCGCCTCTTCCCGCCCCTCTCCTCTCTTCACTCGTCTTGACGCCTCCCTCCTCTGCCCTGCCTCCTGGCACCACCATCCTCCAGCCATCCGTATGCCGAAAGGCCGACCCTGGTGGCCCCAGGCCGCAGCACACTTGTTTGGTCGGCGGGTCGGGAGCGGGCCCCTTCCGGTCAAGAGCGAAACGGGACGCGGGTAGCCCTAACTAGGGAGACGGGGCGCGGGCGGGCGGGGCCTCAGGCGGCCGGAGGGCTCAGAAAACAGGCGGTGCCGAAGATCTTGCACAGGAAGAGGTGCGCCGGGCCGCAGCACACGCGGAGCACCCAGGATCCCCTGGGAGGCGCCTCCTCTCCGCGGGGTTGCCCCGGAGCCTCCCCCCCGAGCTGCCCCCAGGAGTCGCCCGGGAGGCCCCCGGGCTGCCCCGGGAGGCCTCCAGCAGCGCGGGGAGGCCCCCAGAAGCCGCCAGGGTGCCCACGCAGGACTCGCAAGAGGGCCAAGTCAGTCAACATCCAGGAAAGAAAACCCAACGTGCTTCGGTTTTTTCTGGCGGTTCCAGCTGTTGCGAACGTGTGGCTCCAAGATGGCCTCGGAGGCCCACACGGTCCCGAAGGGAGTTGCAGTATTGCCCAAGGGTGGCCCGGGACTGCCGCGAGCGCCAGGCCTCAATGCGACCTCAGATGCTAAGGCGTGCGCTTCCAAACTTCGGTCACGATCATTCGGGCACGGCCCTTGTGACGCGCTACACGCTTGGCCACATGACAAGTAGAAGTTGATCGCGCGCGATGAGCTCGCGATGGTTCTAGTGAGTAAGTCTACGAATATACTTACTGATCGCAAGAACACCAAGGAGCTGGAAACACACATGGTGGGATCCATTCGCATGTGGAATACCCAGAGGCCACGCGCTGGACACACATGCGAAAGCCTGGCATACCAGATCCGAAGAACGGCTGGGCGCTGGAAAGAAGCCTGGCCACAGATGTATCCAGCAAATCGCCCAGACCGGCCACGTCATGTGCATCCAGCTTCCTGGTAATATCAGGTGCCTGCGACAAGTCCTGCCACCGTGCCAGCTCAGCACAGAGCTAAGCCAGTCGGACGAGGGAAGCGGAGCAGGTGTCCACAAGATTTTTGACGAGGACGCGGGTTCTGCTCCTACGACCTCCTGGCGCGAGAGCCGTTCACGCGTCTAGCCTAAGGCCCGAGCTAGTCCGGCGGTGGGGCGGTTCCGATCCCGATCCGATTCCGCAACGATTCGGGCGCGATCAGGTCCGTTTCCGATCCCGACCCGGTTTCGCGATTCGATCCAGTTCAGGCCTGTTAGTGTTCGGCCTAGTGCACCGAGAAGCGTTGCCGCGGAGTCAGATCCGGTGAGCAGGCTCGCGTGAGGCGCATCACATTTTTGTGGTTGCCGTTTTCCGTGCCGTATCCCCCCCATGTGTGCCCTCTGTGTAAATCAAGGGGGGAGCCTTCGATGCGTCTTGCCACGCTGTGGCAAACTCACCCCTCCTTCCATCCAGCTGGACCGACTACGACCTTGGACGGGGTGTCGGAATGGTGACTCTCAGGGAGGAGCAGCGCTATGTGTGTGTGTGTGTGTGTGATCTGGTTCCTCCTCCTATTCCTCCTCCGCCTCCTCCTAGGAGGAGGAGGAGGCGGAGGAGGAGGAGGAGGACGAAAAAGAGGAAGACGAAGAAAACGAATCAGAAGACTAATAACGATACTAATAATGCTAACAATTAGAAGACGAACATGAGTACTAATACGAATGATAAGATTTATGCTAACCATAATAAGCTAATCAGAAGAACGCGAACACGACTAATGGCAATCCGAATAAGAAGACGAATGCGAATACGAATGATACAAGTAGTAAAACTACTAGTAAGACGAACAATACTACCAACCTTAATAATAATACTCATCATACTAAGCATAAGGAGAAGAGGAAGACGAGGATACTAACACTGTTCATTCTCATACTACAAACAATTACGATAACGACACTACTACCAAGGATACTAGCAATCCAGTATTACCATATGATCAACAAGCATGCGACTAGTACTATTTATAACACTAAGAATGCGAATACTCGTACTATCACCAACAACACTAGTAAGTCTACTACTACTAACACTAGCACTAACACCCATACGAACACTAATAATGATACTGCAGCTCATACTCATACTCATAATACTACTGCTTGCAAAACAAACACGCGTGACAGGAATCACACTCGTACTAATCAGAAGGCGACGAAGACACATAACATCAAGATGAGGAGGAGGAGGCGGACGAGGAGGAGCAGGAGGAGCAGGAGGAGGTGGGATGAGACAGAGCCCTGGAGTCGGTGAGGAGGAGGAGGAGGAGGAGGAGGGGGAGGAGGAGGAGGAGGAGGAGGATGGGGGGGGATGGAGGAAGAGGAGGAGGGGGAGGAGGAGGAGGAGGAGGAGGAGGAGGAGGAGGAGGATGGAGGGTGGGGGATGGCGGATGGCGGATGGAGGCTTGCTGGTGATGACTGGCGCCGAGTGAGGCGGCGCAGGCGGCACGGGGACGGCCGCCCCTGGCCGCCACTGCGGCCGCGCCCTGCGCCATGGCGGCCGCGCCCTGCGCGGACGAGGAGGCGCTGCTCCACGCCTGCCAGCGGGAGGCCTACCGGCCTGAGGACCACTGCCTCACCGCCGAGGCGACGCGCGGCACCTCCTCCCCCCTTCTGACCCCCAAGCGAGGAGGAGGGAAGATAAGGGACGAGGAGGAGGAGGAGGAGGAGAAGGAGGAGGAGGAGAAGAGATCAGGGAGGAGGAGAATACGGGAGGAGGAGGAGGATAAGGGAGGAGGAGGAGGAGGATCACGGAAGAGGAGGATAAGGGAGGAGGGAGGCGGAGGAGGATAAGGGAGGAGGAGGAGGATCACGGAAGAGGAGGATAAGGGAGGAGGAGGAGGATAAGGGAGGAGGAGGATCAGGGAGGGGGAGGAGGAAGAGGAAGAGGAGGTTCAGGGATGATGATGTTGCTGCTGCTTCTGCTGATGATGATGCTGCTGATGATGATGATGAGGATGATGCTGATCATGATGACATTGATTATGCTGATGATGATGCTGCTGATGATGCCGTTGCTGATGATGATTATGATGATGATGCTACTGATGATGCTGACGATGATGATGATGATGATGATGATGATGATGATGATGATGATGATGATAATGATGATGATGCTGATGATGCTGATGATGATAACAATGTGGAGGAGTAGGAGGAGAACAAGGGAGGAAGAGGATAATTGAAGAGGAGGAGGATGAGGAGGAGGTTGAGGGAGGAGGTTCAAGGAGGAGGTTCGGTTCAGGGAGGATAAGGGAGGAAACGGATGAGGAGGAGGAGGACGAGGATGAGGATGCGGATGATGATGTGGATGAGGATGAGGATGAAGATGAGGATGTTGCTGATAATGATGATGCTGATGATGCTGCTGCTGCTGATGATGATTGTGATGGTTATGAGGATGCTGCTGATGATGATGGTGATGATGCTGTTGATGCTGATGATGGTGATGGTGATGGCGATGCTGCTGATGATGATGATGGCGATGATGATGATGCTGATGCTGATGATGATGATGATGATGATGATGATGATGATGATGATGATGATGATGATGATGATGATGATGGCGATGATGCTGCTGCTGCTGATGATGATGATGATGCGGATTGGTGATGGTGATGACGATGTTGTTGATGCTGATGCTGATGATGCTGATGATGATGCTGATGATGCTGCTGCTGATGCTGATGCTGAGAACGATGATGATGCTGCTGATGATGGGAATGCTGATGATGATGCTGATGTTGATGATGCTGATGATGATGATGATGATGGTGGTGATACTGTTGCTGATGATGCTGCTGATGATATGGTGATGATGTCGATGCTGATGATGCTGATGATGATGATGATGCTGATGATGATTATCATGATGAGGATGATGATGAGGATGGTATGGATGATGATGATGCTGCTGATGATGATGATGATGATGATGATGATGATGATGATGATGATGATGATGATGATGATGATGATGATGATGATGATGATGATGATGATGATGATGATGATGATGATGATGATGATGATGATGATGATGATGATGATGACGATGATGATGATGATGATGATGATGACGACGATGATGATGATGACAT
>CAUYUJ010016761.1:62500-84924 GCA_963575745.1 Prorocentrum cordatum | reverse complement strand
ACGAGGACGATATCCTCGCCCTGGAGCCCGTCGCTGCTCCGGGCACCCCATACGCGACGCTCGAGCTCTTCCCAGTCTCCAGCGCGCACGCAGCGTCGTCGACGTCCCTCGGCACGGCACCGCGCGCTCCCCGGGCGTCTGCAGTGCCGGGCGTTCCCCGCGCTTTCGGCTCGGGGGCGCCGCTCACCCCAGTCTTGAGCGGTCTGTCGACGCCCACTGGGATGGTGCCAGGCACGCCCCGCACCTTCGGCGCGGGGGCGCCGCTCACCCCGGTCTTGAGCGGCCTGTCGACGCCCAACGGAGTGGCGCCAGGCACGCCGCGTGCCGTTCTTGTGCCAGGCACTCCCCGCGCCCAGGGTCTGTCGACGCCCCCAGGGATGGCGCCGCGCACGCCCCTCGGCTTCGTTGTGCCAGGCACTCCTCGCGCCCAGGGTCTGTCGACGCCCCCAGGGATGGCGCCGGGCACGCCCCTCGGCTTTGCTGTGCCAGGCACTCCTCGCGCCGATGCGGCCGCAGCGGCGCTTCACTCCGTGACGCCAGCCCCCCCGCCCTCTTCCGTCGCCGCGGCGCCGGGCAGCCCATGGCACGCCTGGGGCCGGGCGGCGGGCGACGTGGCGCCAGCCACCCCGCCGGGCGGCCCGTGGCACGCCTGGGGCCGGGCGGCGGGCGACGTGGCGCCAGCCACCCCGCCGGGCGGCCCGTGGCACGCCTGGGGCCGGGCGGCGGGCGACGTGGCGCCAGCCACCCCGCCAGGCGGCCCATGGCACGCCTGGGGCCGGGCGGCGGGCGACGTGGCGCCAGCCACCCCGCCGGGCGGCCCGTGGCACGCCTGGGGCCGGGCGGCGGGCGACGTGGCGCCAGCCACCCCGCCCTCTTTCGCCGCCGCGGCGCCCGGCACCCCGCCGCTCTCGGGGCCACGGGACCAAGTCTGGAGGGAGGCGGCGGACGCAGCGGCGCGCAGCTCTGCGACGCCGGTCACCACGGAGCCCTTGGTCGCCGTGCCGCCAGACGCCAGGGCCCAGCTCGGCCAGGCCGCGCCGGGAACGCCCTCCGACGTACTGGTGGCCGCGCCGACTGAAAGTGTGGGGGTGGCACGATTCGGGTCCAGTTCAGGTTCCATCAGGTGTGCTCACGATGAAGATCCATCGCCCCAGAGCGTTCCCGAGCGCTCTGGAACGGCCTCCTCGATGCATCTTCTGGACCCGCCAGCTCCCAGAGATTCCCGATTTATCTCAACCCGACTTTAGTCTTGCCAGGTGCCAGGGAGACCTCCCAGGGATGGAAGCCCTCGGCCACGACGCCGTGGGTTTTGCCTGGGCTTTTGTCCAGCCCAAGGTAGCTGCTTTGCTGGGCGCCACGCCCACGAGCCCCGTTCTCAATTTCAACCGATCGCGCGATCGCTGGTTACGGTCGCAACGCTGCGGCGGGGGGCAGGGAGGCATGGAGGGAGGGAGGGACGGGGGGATAAGGAGGGGGGAGGGAGGGAGGGAATAGCGAGTATCGAGCTGGCGGAGGCGGAGGCGGAGGCGGAGGTGGAGGCGGAGGCGGGGGCGGAGGCGGAGGAGCAGGAGATGGAGGTTGGTGGAGGGAGGGGGGAGGAGGAGGAAGGATCCTCGTACACCTCTCAGAGAACATGTGCAAGTACTCGGATTTCGCTGTCCAGAGGCTTGTGGAGCTTGATGAGCTCCCTCGCATAGCCTCGGCACGCGGGGAGACACCAGGATCAGCGCGGTAGCTCCAGGGATCAACCTTCCATGCAGTCTGGAACCAGAAGCCAGGCCTCTCCATGAGATCCATGAGTCTGTCCTTCGGCTGTCGTTAATCGCGTAACGGAATCGGCTTCAGGTGTGTACCGTCGTAACCGAGGCTGTGACTAGGTGATCGGTGGATGCCATGTTATGCAGATCGAACCAGCAATATGATCATTCCCTTGTAATGAAGACGTGATCGGAGTGCTACATCGATTGTGTCGTGGACGAATATCACGTCATTCCTGTGAAAGCCAGTATGGGTCTCGCTGTTCCGAGCTGTCTCGCCCAATCTTGGGATGCCTGAGACTGGCCGAGCCTGGCGAAGACACCTTCGGCGGCCCCCGTGGCCCCTCCTGGGGGCGTATCTGTGGAATCCGTCAGAGCCCGGAGTTATCAGGGCAGGGGGTGGCCAGGGATAACTCCCGAATTTGGCCTCTCGTTTGCGTGCCGGAGTCTCTCTGGATTGCACTCAACCCGGATCACCTTCTGGAACACGTAGATATATTGTCTGGATCGAGTGGCTCCACGGCTTCCTCGGATCACATGTGGGGGCCCCGTTAACAGTGCCTGCCCTGGACCAGGTCTATCCCGGATCACTCGGGTGCCCAAAGCTCCCTCCCCTCCCTTGTCTCGGGGGCGGCAAAGAGGGGGGTGATGACTAGGAGGGGGTGGATATCATGGCGGGGGCCATGATATTTCCCCAGATTTCATGGCGCTTCTTCTTATTTCAGTACGTCCCTGGCCCCCCCGCTGGGCCGCGCACGTGCCGCTGGTCAGGATTTGCACCCCCCCTCTCGGACACCCCCCTCTTGGCCGCTCCCGACCATGGAGTAGCTGTTGGCTGTTTTTGGCGCCTGTTTCAGGCAGGTGGGGGCCCTCCCCCCTAGGACGTGCTGATGCGAGCAAGCGCGCCAAGCCGAGGTCCGGAGCCAGACCCCCCCCCCCTCCCCCCCTGTCGAAGCGCCGATTGTCAGTGCCCGGACAGTGTCGGCACTCCACCGTGGCCAGGCCCTCCGGCGCGTCCATCGTCGTGGCGCCTGCCAGCGACGCCACGGCTCCTCGAGGCGGCCGAGCTCCGCACGCCGGTCCCTCTCGGGGAGAGGTGGCCAGTCCCAGGGCAGAGGTCCCAGAGGTTACCAGTTGGAAGCACATCCCTATCCCTGTGTTTGACATCACCTCACCTCGATGCCGATCTTAAGGATTCTTTCAGTTTCCGAGGGCCAATCTCTAAGATTGTCCTCGCTTTTTGCTCGCCCATCTCAGGGATAGGGATCAGTTTGAGGCTGGTTAAGAGAGTTGTGCGGGCTCTTCTGTGGATGTTTATCTCCGCCCCGTCGAAGAAGAAAACACTGCACAGACACACAAACTTTCGGAGCTCCGCGCGGATTTCAGGGATCTGCGCTAGGGCCCCCTTGCCAGCGCCGATCCGAGACATCCGCGTGGAGCTCCGAACGTTGATGCTTTTTTTGCTATCGACCTTGGAGCCGGCTGGGGGTCTGAGGTGGCCCAGCACTGTTTCGGATTAGCAGGAAAAGGGCAGGTTCGAGGTTCTAGGCTCTGGATTGTAGTTTTGTTTCTTTTTCGACCTCCGGGTACTGTTTTCTGTCCAGGGGACCATGGAAAATTGATCCAGGCTGGGTAATTGTGCCAGACGGATCCCGAGAGGGGTCTGGGGACCGATCTTGAGCGGATTTGGGTTCAACCTGGCGGCCGCGAGAACCTGGAGTACTGGCGGACCCTAAAAGATACTGCCGCTTGCCCCTGTCGCCCATCGCGTCCCCGCTCTTTTCCCCTCCCGCGTGATCTTGGGGGGGAGAGGCCGCCGGCGCACAGCTCGTGGCGAAGACTCTACGCCGCCTGAGAGGACTCAACCCGCGTTCCCCCTCGCTTGGGTGATTTTCCGGGGTCCCGGCCAGTTCGGAGCCCCGAGCCGCCTCCAACTTCTTCCTCGGTCTCGCGCCTGCCCCATCATCATGACGGGCCGTGCACGTTCCCCCCCCCCCTACGTTCACCTTCACACCCCGTCCCGCTTCTCCTGCCCTCACTCTTGGCCACCCTGTCCCGTGCCGGTGTGGTGTCGCCCTCTTCTGGCTTTTCCTGCCCTTATCCTGTCCTTGTCCTCCTGCAGAGTTCCCCTTCCAAGCCCCCCTCCGTGCTGCCCCATCATTTCCGGGAAAGGAGGGCGAGTGTGGGATGGGCAGGGGCTGCGGATGGAGGGAAGGTGGCGGCAGGGTGCGGAGGCATGATGGGGCCGGGGGCGGGGGCGGGGGAAGGACGGGGGCAAAAGGGAGATGGAGGGTAATGGGGAAGGGGGAGGGCGGCCGAAAAGAACCATGACACCAGAGAGGAATCCCGCCCAGTGGATTTCCTCGAGTTGTCGCAGGCCCTCCACGCCTACCGTCTCTATATTATCTCTCTCTCGCTCTCTCTAACCAGCTCTGCTCTATACTATTCAGTGTGTGCTCTCCTGTCTGTGTTAATATATGTACACATGTCTTACAGGGTTCACAAGTACTCTCTCTCTCTACACAATTCCCCAAGCAGTGCTTGCGCTTAGGGGTTCTTGCTTCTGTTCGAAGGAATTGGGCCCGCCCGTCGTCTGGGCCTGCGTGTCGGTCTGGCGGCTCCGCGGTCGCCGTCGCCGCCACGTCGCCGCCCTGTCGCCGCCCGTCGTCTGGGCCTGCGTGGCGGTCTGTTGGCTCCGTGGTCGCCGTCGCCGCCTCGTCGCCGCCCTGTCGCCGCCCTAAGTTGCACCATATGGATTACATATATATATATATATGTACATATACACATATATATATAGCCCCACATAGAGCGTACCACATCGATTGCACCACATAGGTTGGACAATCTAGATTGCTTCACATGGCATGTCTCGCATCTATTGCACCACATGGATTGCACAACGTATACTGCACCACGTAAAGCGCACAACATATATTGCACCACATAGGTTGCACAACATAGGTTGCTGCTCCATCTATATTCCCCTCTCTGAAAGAAGTTAGAGTCTACCCCCATCCCCCCCAGACCTATCACCCCCCTGGGGTATTGCAATTTACACATGATTATGCCTCCTTGTTCATTTTCCATGTGATTTCATAGAATCCCAGCCAGACCGGTATCGACCCCCTTCATCCTTGCCAAATAAAACCATGCAGGCCACATGCGCGCGTGCAAGACGAAATCCTTCCACAACTTTGTTTACGTAGCGATTTCAGCATCATCCGGGCGAAGGACCCAGCCATGTGCAGTTGTGAGTAATGCAGTTGTGGATATCGTCCTCGGAGAACCTCTCTCTTGGGCCACGACGCGTGTGACGGGTGTGCCAACATTGGCACGGGTACGCCATGCGGACGTTGCCAGTGGAGCCGTCGGTGGAGCCCCATGTGCCCATGTGAGGCCACGAAACGTGTGAGGGGTGCACCGAAATGCAGGGTGAAGCGCGTGCGGGCACTGCCGCTGGGGCCTTTGGGGGGAGCTCCGTATAGAGCCACGGAACGTTTGAAGGGTGCGCCGAAATGAAGGGTGGAACTGAATGCGGGCACTGCCACTGGGGCCTTCGGTGGAGCACCTTAAGGGGCCACGAAGCGAGTGAGGGGTGCGCCGAAATGAAGGGTGGAACTGCATGCGGGCCCTGCCTCTGGGGCCTTCGGTGGAGCACCTTATGGGGCCATCGAACGTGCGAGGGATGCACCAGAATGGAGGTGGAACTGCATGCGGACCCTACCACTGGGGCCTTCGGTGGACGAGACTATGGCCACGAAACGTGTGAGGGGTGCACCGAAATGGGGGTGAGACTGCATGCGGACCCTGCCACTGGGGCCCTGGGTGGAAATGGGGCTACGAAACGTGTAAGGGGTGCGCTGAAATTGAGGTGGAACTGCATGCGGACCCTGCCACTGGGGCCTTCGGTGGAGCACCCCATGGGGTGCGCCGAAATGGAGGTGGAACTGCATGCGGACCCTGCCATTGGGGCCTTCGGCGGAGCATTCCATGGGGCCGCAAAACGTGCGAGGGGTGGGCTGGGGAAGAAGAGGGGCTGGAAGAGGAAACCCGATACACCACTCATGCCCTAAAGGGCTGGTGGGAGTCCACAAGCAGTGCTGGCACTCGGGGGCTCTTGCTCCTCTTCTAAGTAACTGGGCATGTGCGTCGGTCTGGCGGCTATCTCGTCGCCGCAGCCGCCCCGTCGCCGCCTCGCCGCTGCCCTTCGTATGGGCCTGTGCGTCGGTCTGGCGACTATGCAGTCACCGTCGCTGCCCCGTCGCCGCCTCACCGCCGCCCGTCGTCTGGGCCTGTGCGTCGGTCCGGCGGCCATGCCGTCGCCGTCACCACCCCGCTGCCGCCTGATCGCCGCCACATCGATTCTCCTTTCTAAAAAGAGAATAGACTCTACCCCCCCGGACTTATCGGCCTTCCCTGGGATAGTATGATTTCATATATATATATATTTATATATATATATATATATATTCTGCACACTCGTCCATCCTAGATATGAAATCAGATCATCCCAGCCAAACCGGGTCCCCCCCCTGAGGTTCCCTTTTTTGTTGTTGTTGTTGTTTTTTATTTATTAAAAAAAATCACTGTGCGGTGACATTGTTTGTTCTAAATAGCTTCTGTTGCAAATCCCTTGCAAAAAAAGAGGCGAAGTGCACACGCGCGCGTCGTCGCGCGCGCATGCCGAAATCCTTCAAAAACCTTTGGTGCTGGAAGGATTTCGCAATCGAGTTTCCCAAATACAAAAACACATGGTTTCGCAACACTGATTTGCTAGAAAAGCTTCCGCGCGAGCTCTTGCGAAATCTTAAGAAAACCCATCGGTTTTTTTTTTCGAGACTTTCACAACATGCTACCAAACGGGCTTCGCGCGCGCATGTCGAAATCTGTCGAACGCCCTTGCGCGTGTGCCGTCGCGAGAGTCCTCTGCAAAACATAGGACGAAGTGCAGACGCGCGCGTCGTCGCGGGCGTATGCCGAAAACCTTCAAAACCAATCGGTTTCGGAAGGATTTCAAAATCGTGCGTCCAAAAAACCTACAGAAACCCAAGGTTTCGCAACACGGATTTTCAACAAAAGCGTGCGCGCGCGCTCTTGCGTCGTCGTCGTCGTCGTCGTCGTCGTCGCCGTCCTGCCTCCTCCCGCGTCGTCGTCGTCGTCATCGCCTACGTCGTCCTCTGTCTTTTCTCGTGTTCGTCGTCGTCGTCCTCTTTGGCGTCGTGGTCGTTTCCGTCTTCGTTGTCGCCGTGGTCGTCCTTCCTCCTCCTCCCACGTCGTCGTCGTCGTCCGTCGTCGGCGTCTCGTCGTCGTCCCTCCTATTTCGTCGCCGTCGTCGTCGTCGTTGTCGTCGCCGTCTTCCCTCCTCCCTCGTCGTTGCTGTCGTCGGCGTCGCCGTCCTTCCTCCTTCGTCGTCGTTCGCGTCGTCGCCGTCCTCCCTCCTCCCTCGTCGTTGTCGTCGTTGTCGTCGTTGTCGCCGTCGTCGTCATTCCTCCTCCCTCGTCGTCGCCGTCGTTGGCGTCGTCGTCGTCGTCGTCTTCGTCGTCGTCGGCGTCGGCGTCGTTGTCGTCGTCGAAGTCGTCGAAGACGTCGTCGGTGTCGTCCTAGTCGTTGTCGTCGGTGTCGTCGTAGTCGATCTCAACAGGTTTTGCAAACCAAGTTGCGGGTGGGTGGGTGGGATGTTTGCGCGAGCAGTGGAGATGACGACTTCAAGTTCAGCAGAGTGGGTTGCATTCCATAGACGGTACCACACAGGTTACTCTTCGTATATTGAACCTAACAAGTTGCACCGCATACATTCTTACACACATATTGCACAACGTAGACGGCACCACATATTCTGGACAACGTATAACGCACCACATAGAATACACACCATGGATTGCACCACACATGTTGCACCACACAGCTTGCACCACACCGACTGCATCACATACTTTGCACCACGTACTTTGCACCATGTACTTTGCACCGCATTGCTCGCACCGATGCACCACATAGGTGGCACAACATTGATAACACCACATCTATTACACCACATCAATTGCACCACATATGTTGTTCCACGTTTTGGCGCACATTGCGCACCACACATGTTGTGCAACTACAGTGTACAACATAAACTTCGCTTATATGTTGCATCGCATAGGGTGCACCACGTAGGTAGCACCACATAAAGTGCTTACAACGATTCCACCACACATATTGCACAGCATAAGTTCCTCCACATAGATGGCTCATCATGTACTGGAGCACATCGATTGCACAACACACGTTGCAATCTATATACGTGTATGTAGCACTAGACACATTGCATCACTTGTATCGCACACCGTGTAATGCTCGAAGCAAGCTGTTTAGGGTCCACGCTGGCTAACAACTACATACGCGTTTTACATCCTCGCAAATGGGGGACTGCTTTACGTCTACAGGCTCGTTTTTTGTTTTGTAAGCACATATCCGCATACGTGCAAATGGACATATGTGTACACATACGTGCCTAGACAACCACATTTGTACACACATGTGTATATACATATCTAGTCACTTGTGTGTGTAGAGAGAGAGAGAGAGAGAGAGAGAAAGCAATTTATAGAGAGAGAGAGAGAAAAAGAAAACAAGAGAGAAGCAGGAAACAAAGGGACAGCGAGAGACAGTGACAGAGAAGGAGGGTAACGGATGCCCATACATTCATATGTATAGATGTCTATGTTTATGCATGTGTATATACCTGGATGTGTAGAATATATACGCACATATGTGTGTGCGTGAAAGAGACACAGGGAGAGAGGGCGAATGAGAATGGGGGGCGGTCGGGGGGAGAGGGCGAAGGGGGCGGAATGGGGTTGCGCGGCCGAGCGCGGGCTGCTCGCCCCACCACAGGTCGGGGACATGCCGGGCACGCCCGTGGAGGCGCGCGCGCAGCCGCCGGGCCCTCGAACCGAGCCGTCTCGGCTTCGTACGTCCTCTGGCAGTCGAGGTTTCTGCACGAACGAAATGGGCACGGAAAGAATGGGTACAATGCCCAACAGCAGTTCCTGTTCATTTTGAACAGGACTCGCTGTCCACGCCGCCGCGGCCGGTGTCCATTCGAGACAGAAGGCCGCCTGCCCAACAGCGGCCGCTGTTGGTATGGGACAACATTTGTTGTTGGGCATTGTACCCATTTTTTCCGTACCCATTTCGGGCGTCCACATCTTACGTCCTCTGACAGTCGAGGTTCGAGGATCGAGGTCTTCGGACGACTCGGCCCTGCACCGCGCAGTCCCCCTCCCCTCCCGGCCCCCGCCCGCCGCTCCTCTCCGCCCCTCCTCTCCTCCCCTCCTGTCGGCTGGGAAGCTGCGGCCCGCGGCTGGCCGAGGCGTGCGGGGCGTTGGTTTCTGAGCAGCCGCGCCCTGCCCAAACAACTCAGCCATCCGGGGGCAGTCCGCAAATCGAGTTGTTTTGGCTTCGTACGTCCTGGGGCACGTTCGATCCTTCGGGTTTCCGTCATCGTTTTTAAGAAAATCGAGCTGTTTCGGCTTCGCACGTCCTCGGGCACGTTCGATCCTTCAGGTTCAGTGTATTTGTTCTCTTTGGATTGGGCTGTTTCTTTCGGCTTCGTACGTCCTCGGGCATGTTCGATCCTTCAGGTTTGCCGCGTTTGGTTTTGATTATTTGCCAGCCGCGGGCATCGGTGATCGCACCTGCGTGTTCAGTTTCTGTGTTGTGTTCAGCTCTTGCAGATTAGGGCTGTTTTTTCAACAGGTTCCTGGGCCCCAGGGCCCATCCTGACATTGGTGCCTTGTCAGGAGCTTTCTCGGGGGTGCCGTCAGCCCCTGGCCTTCTGTGAAGGCAGCTCCCCTTTTGGCGCGCCACCAAAAGCAGGCCGAGGCGGAGGTCTGAGATGGACGCGTGGAGGAGTAGCCAGGCGGGCCTCATTCTGGCCGGCCGGGGCCCGCCTGTCTGATCTCGGCGATACACGAGGGAGCCCTGCCTCTCCAGGACACCCGGAAGGGTCCGAAGTCGGCTACACGCAAGAGTGACTCTTCGCCGGAATGACCTTTGAAAGTTGGCGTGCGGCTTTCGGGTGGCGCGTGGGTGGGTGGGGGGGGGCACACCCCATCTCGCAGGCCAGTGCTGTCGCATCGCACGCAGCGAGCGGCAAGCTGGCACCAGAGGTCACTCCTGCCTGGGGTCACTCTTGCGCGTCGCCGATCGAGGGGCTGCTCTCTTCAGGAGCGAAAGAAGGACGTACATGGACATGAATCCACGCTGGTTTCGAGAGTACGCATTGCGCAAATGTTCGTATGACGCGGCCGGTCTCGCGGATCGAGGGGCCGTGCTCATGTACATAGCTGGGCGCGTACGTCCTTTGTGGGCTCCCTATCCCCCGAGCGAGCGTGGGGCCGAGGCGTTCTCCGCGGAGCCCGCGCCGGTGCCCGCGGCTCGCCGGCGGTCGCCGCGGGGGCCCCGCCAAATGCAGAAGTCGTTCGGAATCCGGGCAGGCCTGCACGAGGCCAGATCAGCGGCACCGTAACGGGTACTCACTAACGGGTACTTCGGACATCTGCCGAAAGTTGCCACTTTGGGGCCCCTTTCTGTCATTGCAGGGTTGCCCACATCGGGGAGGATTGGGTTCGCCGGGTCACTGGCCAAAGTACCCGTTAGTGGAGTCCCCGTTAGAGGGGCGCTGACCAGAGTGCAAGCAGTGGCGAAGCGTCCCGGCGTGCCCATAGGCCTACCAAGCACTGTTCTAGGAGACATGTGTGGTCTCCACGAGATGTTCTCAGAACATTTCTGGCTGGGGCGGTCTTCGTTGAACACATCGGTGTCATGTTCTAGGAACATTGTTTTTGCTCTTAGGGCATTTTTTGGGGTTCTAAGAGCATGTCGTGGCAGGCCTATAGGAATGCCAGGACGGTCGGTCCCTGTTCAAAGAGTGGGCCCATACATCCAACATCGTGGAACAACACAGAACTGGGGTTTTGGGTTGTGTTTGGCCTATGGGGGCCCCCGCTGGGCCCCGAGACCGTCAGCGAAGGACCCAGGCTGACAAGCTGGTTGCGGGAACGAGGGTCGAGACTCCAGGGAGCCCCGTAATTATTGAACAGAATCAAGACATCGGATCTTTGGGGGTCCACCCTTCACCTTCCGCACTTCTGCGCGGCAGGTTCTGCCTCGGCAGGTTCCGTCGCGGCGCTTGCCGTGCGGAAGGTGCGGAAGGTGGGTGTCGAGAGTGTTCAAGGCTGCAGCGGTTCTGCTTAAAACTCGAGCAGGCAGGGGGGTCTCTCTGCGAGCCGCTCCTGAACGCCGAGCTTGCCTTAGCGAGGCCGGAACGGCCCGCGGGGTGCCCGCCCGTCCCAGGCTTGGTTCGGCGACCACAAAGGGTATGATTACGCCGGGGTGTGGTTTGCAAGGCGCGTCGTTGGGGGCTTGCGGGGCACCACCTTGCCCTCGTCGGGCCTTCTCGGGACGCGGCGGCAAACTCCGTCGAGGTCCTCGCCCGTCCCCCAGGGTGCGCGCTACAAGCCACGCCCTTTGCGAGCCACACCCCTCGGAGTCGCCTGATTGGTCAGGGCCCGGTCCTGTCCGGAGTCGGTGTCGACGTGCGGCTGGTGCTTCCCCAGGTCGGCGCCCGCGGCAGTGCAGCAGGCGCAGCCCGTCAGCGCGTGCACCAGGGGCGGCGCCAGGCCCAGCCGCAAGAGGCCCCGCGAGGCCGCCGCGGAGGCCGTGGCCATCTCGGCGGGCGACTGCGTCGTCTGCCTGGACGCCGCGGCCACGCACCTGGCGGTGCCGTGCGGGCACCAGGCCTTCTGCGCGGAGCTGGGGGGAGGAAGAGGTGCCGATGCCGCCACCCTTCCCTCGCTTGGCTGCCCTGATGCGCCCGTGCTGAAACGCAGGACGTACCGTGTTCAAAACAAAACGTCTGCGTCGACACGCTGCGTGTTGGCTCGGCGTGCTGGCCAACGTGCTGGCGAACGTATCATGCCAAGTGTAAGTACGTCTTCAATCTCCGCGTTGAGCGCAGTGTCAGCAAGCTACGGGTAACGTGTTGCGTATTGGGGCAGCTAAGTTCTCTCGTCGCCACCAGTGGAGGTGGAGGAGGAGGAGGAGGAATACGAATTCGATTTCTTAGACTAAGAATATTAATACTACTAGTCATATACATGATAGTAATACTAGTAAGACTACGGATACTAATGCAAGTAAGAGTGTATTAATAACAATAAGAGCATTCAGTGTACTAAGACGAAGACGATACGTATACTACTATTGATAACCATGCTGCTACGAATGCAAATAACAGTGCCGACGACAATAATGATACGCATAACGTGAAACACAATGATAATATGACAGAAAGGAACATAATAAGACTACAAAGCATATTAAAACTAATACCAATGAACCATACTCTAATAAAGAGAATATCAAGAACAACAGTAATAATACTCACATTAAGGATCATAACAACACTCATAATACGAGGAGGATGAGGAGGAGGCGGCGGAATGGAAGAGGAGGAGGAGGAGGAGGCAGCTAGGTCCCTAGATTCGCTTCGAAATCATAGTCAGAGCGCACCCCAGAAACGGTCTGGGGGGCTTAGCGGTATCGGAATCTTTCTTGGGTTTCTCCACAGGAGTGCTCCGCAAGGCTGCTCCCGCGCCGCCCGAAGTTCAAGCGGAGCTCGCGGTGCCCGGTGTGCCGGAAGGAGGTGCAGCAGATCATCCAGGTCGGCGATTCCCAGACCCCCTCGAGTCATGAATAGAATCGCGGCGGGAGGTTTTTCGTTATTTTGGGTCTCCGGGGTCCCTCGCCGGGCCTCGGGACCGTCAGAAAACTTTTCAGGATGAAAAACGGGCCCCAGGAAAGGGGTCCAGAGAGACGGGGTCCTGAGGGATGGGGCCCAATGAGTGTTTTCGAACACAAAAAAAAACACGCCCAGGTACAGCGACTAGAGGATGGCGCAAGAGCGCCTCCCGCGCCCCAAATTTCAAGGCTCATCTAAGGGAGCAGGCCGCGGATTGCAAGTGTGGGCGTTTTTTTGTTCGAAACCACTCGCGCTCCCCCGCGTCGCCCACCCCGAACTTTGAATCTGGGGCAGGGGGGTTGGACCCGCCTCCAACAGCCTTAGAGATGGGCGTGTTTTTCCCAACCATCCTGTGGTGTTGGGTCCTCGTTTTGAAAAGACGGTGCCCCGCGTTCCTCTCCTCCTCCTCCTCCTCCTCCTCCTCCTCCTCCTCCTCCTCCTCCTCGCCCTCCTCCCTCCAGGGTTCGCATGCCTCCCCACCACCCATTTCGGCACACCCCTCACACGCCTCCCCACCGAAGGCCCCCCATTTCGGCACACCCCTCACACGTTTCGTGGCCCCATAGGGAGCTCCACCGAAGGCCCCAGTGGCAGGGTTCGCATGCCTCCCCACCACCCATTTCGGCACACCCCTCACACGTTTCGTGGCCCCATAGGGAGCTCCACCGAAGGCCCCAGTGGCAGGGTTCGCATGCCTCCCCACCACCCATTCGGCACACCCCTCACACGTTTCGTGGCCCCATAGGGAGCTCCACCGAAGGCCCCAGTGGCAGGGTTCGCATGCCTCCCCACCACCCATTTCGGCACACCCCTCACACGTTTCGTGGCCCCATAGGGAGCTCCACCGAAGGCCCCAGTGGCAGGGTTCGCATGCCCCCCCACCACCCATTTCGGCACACCCCTCACACGTTTCGTGGCCCCATAGGGAGCTCCACCGAAGGCCCCAGTGGCAGGGTCGCATGCCTCCCCACCACCCATTTCGGCACACCCCTCACACGTTTCGTGGCCCCATAGGGAGCTCCACCGAAGGCCCCAGTGGCAGGGTTCGCATGCCTCCCCACCACCCATTTCGGCACACCCCTCACACGTTTCGTGGCCCCATAGGGAGCTCCACCGAAGGCCCCAGTGGCTGCGTTCGCATGCCTCCCCACCACCCATGTCGGCACACCCCTCACACGCTTCGTGGCCCCATAGGGAGCTCCACCGAAGGCCCCAGTGGCAGGGTTCGCATGCCTCCCCACCACCCATTTCGGCACACGTTTCGTGGCCCCAGCCCCACATGTTTAGCCCCTCCACCGTCGGCACACCCCCCAGCACACGTGGCCCTCATTCGGCTCCACTTGGCCCCATAACCGAACGCCCCAGTGGCAGGGTTCGCATGCCTCCCCCACCCATTTCGGCACACCCCTCACACGTTTCGTGGCCCCATAGGGAGCTCCACCGAAGGCCCCAGTGGCAGGGTTCGCATGCCTCCCCACCACCCATTTCGGCACACCCCTCACACGTTTCGTGGCCCCATAGGGAGCTCCACCGAAGGCCCCAGTGGCAGGGTCCGCATGCCTCCCCACCACCCATTTCGGCACACCCCTCACACGTTTCGTGGCCCCATAGGGAGCTCCACCGAAGGCCCCAGTGGCAGGGTTCGCATGCCTCCCCACCACCCATTTCGGCACACCCCTCACACGTTCGTGGCCCCATAGGGAGCTCCACCGAAGGCCCCAGTGGCAGGTTCGCATGCCTCCCCACCACCCATTTCGGCTCACACGTTTCGTGGCCCATAGGGAGCTCCACCGAAGGCCCAGTGGCAGGGTTCGCATGCCTCCCCACCACCCATTTCGGCACACCCCTCACACGTTTCGTGGCCCCATAGGGAGCTCCACCGAAGGCCCCAGTGGCAGGGTCCGCATGCCTCCCCACCACCCATTTCGGCACCACCCCTCACACGTTTCGTGGCCCCATAGGGAGCTCCACCGAAGGCCCCAGTGGCAGGGTCCGCATGCCTCCCCACCACCCATTCGGCACACCCCTCACACGTTTCGTGGCCCCATAGGGAGCTCCACCGAAGGCCCCAGTGGCGCGGTGCTTATGAGAAGAGGGGCCTAGTTTGCGTGCCCCCTCCTTCGTCTCATATCCGTGCGGTACTCGCAGCTGCATATGGTTGGGTCCTTCGCCAGGCTAATTTTTGAAGTCCACGGTGTGGACAGGGCGGGCGATCCTAAGCAGAGCCTTTGACTGCTTGAGGCCACTGGCCTTTGGTGCCCCCAGTGTTCCGGGCCCCACCCCTTGGCGTCGCTCGGACGTGTGCATTCTTCCGTCGGCGAGGACCATCGAGGAGCATTCTTGATCCTGTTGCGAAGAAAAACAACGCACGAAACCGAACAAAACACAGGGAATGGACATCCGAGCGATGGCCCCACCCTCTCTGAGAAGTGGGAAGACAAGAACCCAGAAAATATGGGAAAATATGGGGAATCTAATTATTTGTGTCTATTTATTTGTGTGTCCCAGTTCCCCTTCACAGGTCTTCGCCGCCGGCGCGCCGAGCGACGAGCCGGCGCCGCGCGCCGCCGCCGGAGCCGGCGGCGGCGCGGCGAGCAGCACCGGGCCCGCGTGAGCCCGGTCGCCGCTGGTGCGAAGGGTCGAGCGCTGGACGCCCGAGAAATGGGTACGGAAGGGGTACAATCGGGGGCGGCAGAGAGGGGGGTGATGACTAGGGGGGGGTGGATATCATGGCGGGGGCCATGATATTTCCCCAGATTTCATGATCATGGCGCCTCTTCTTATTCCATTGCGTCCCTGGTACCCCCGCTGGGCCGCGCACGTGCCGCCGGTCATGATTTGCACCCCCCTCTCTTGGACACCCCCCTCTTGGCCGCTCCCGATACAATGCCCAACAGCAGTTCTTGTTCATTTTGAACAGGACTCGCTGCCCGCGCCGCCGCGGCCTGTGTTCGTTTGAAACAGAAGGCCGCCTGCCCAACAGCGGCCGCTTTTGGTTTGGGACAACATTTGCTGTTGGGCAGTGTGCCCATTCTTTCCGTGCCCATTTCGGGCGTCCAGATAAGTGTCGAGCAGTGGCGAAGCGTCCTGGCTTGCCTGCAGGCCCACGAAGGAACGTGCTAAGAACCTTTTCTGGTCTGCGCGACATGCTCTCAGATTGTTTCTGGCCGAGCCGGCGTCTTGTTTTAGTGCATCGGGCTTATGGTATAAGACCCGTGTTTTTGTTCTCAGAACTTCTGTTGATTCTACGAGCGTTTCGTAGTAGGCCCATAGGCATGCTGGGACGGTCGAACCCTTCTTAACAGTGTGCGTCTTCGGCGGTCGCCTCCGCCCGCGCCGGCGGCGCCGCCCTCGCGGCTCTCTCTCTCTCTCTCTCTCTCTATCTCTTTCTCTCTCTCTCTGTTCTCTCCCTATGAGATCCTGGCGTGCCCATTTTTTCTAGCGCGGCGCGTTTACCCAGTTTCGGGCCCTGGGATCCTCACAGGCCGACGCGGCTCGAAAAATGGCGCAGAACGATCGGGTCCAGTGCTGTTGTCGTGATTTTCACGATATTGTGTTTTTTGTTCGCGTCGTCGGCTCTCAGGATCCTTCGATCTCTGCAATGAAGCCACGCAGCCAGGCCCGCATGGTCCCTCTCCCCAGACTCCCAACGTCTTGAGCAAGCCAAGGCGGCGTTTTTGTCGCCATCTTCGGCCTTTAGAGGCCCTCGCCAGACCTGAGGATGACAAGGCGGCCCTGGGGAAAGGGTCGGGACTTCCCGCTCACGCTCCCGCAGCTGCTCCTGCTTCCGTCCTTCCTCATACTTGTTCCCACCTTACTCCCCCCTCCTACTTGTTCTCGTCCTTGTCCACCTCCCTCCTCGTCCCTGGCTTTGTCGTCTTCGTCGTAATATCGGTCGTCCTCTTGCTTTTTTCTTCCCCTATTACACCTCCTCCTTCCCGAGTGTTTCGACGTGATGATGGCCCAGCGGTGTTACGATACACTGCCTGCGCCCCCGCCCCCCCGTGGGGCTGCGAGGCAAGTGGCCGCGAAGAGGCGCTTCCGCTGCTGCTGCCGTCTGTGCCCTGGTCCCTTCCCCTCCTCCTCCCCCTCCTCGTCCTCGCTGTCTGGCATCGCGGCCCGGCCCGCCGCCGGCGACCCTGTCCACACTTTCTGATAGTTTATTCGAACTTGTCAACAACCAAGGAGGGGGGCTGCCTTTTACCATTTCTCCCCCCGTCCCCCCTCCCCCTGCCCCCCCCTCCCTTCCGCCCCCCCCCCCCGTCCCCCCTCCAGCCCCTGGTCCCTCTTCTTAGTTGTGCAAAGTGAAGAGGACACCTTTCAACACCCTTGTAGACCTTTTAACAAGTAAGGGGGAGGCCACCACCGTCCATCTCCAACACCGTCTGAAGCCTTTCAACAACTCAGGGGGAGGCCCCTGCCGTCCCTCTCCTTAGCTAGTTGTACAGAGTTAAGACAACACCCATTAACAACTCTTTAGAGCTTTCAACAACTACGGGAGGCATGACTTCGGGGTTGCCAGGCACCCGCGTTTCGCGTATCTGGGGGTGTGGGGGACTGGGGAACATCGGAGTCACAGCGTTGACATCAAATCCGAGTGATGTGTAGGATGGAGGGGGGGAGGAGGAGGAGGAGGAGGAGGAGGAGGAGGAGGAGGAGGAGGAGGAGGAGGAGGAGGAGGAGGAGGAGGAGGAGGAGGAGGAGAGGAGGAGGCGGAGGAGGAGAAGGAGGAGAGGGGGAGGAGGATGGATGAGAAAAAGGATAAGGAGGATAGTAGGAAGAGGAGGAGGAGGAGGGAGGAGGAGGATGAGGAGGTATTGAGGAGGTAGTAGGCGGGAGGAGGAGTGATAGGAGCAGGGAAGGAGGAAGGGGATAGGAGAGGTGGGGAGGGTGGAGGGGGGGAGGGGGGATGGGGGAGTTTGGAGGGGTAGGGGGATGGGGGAGGAGAGGGGGAGGAGGAAGAGTGGAAAAATATGGTGGATGAGCACGAGTGTCTGCCGGTTCCCTGTTCCCGATTCTCAGTTCCCGACTCCTTGCACTATTCCTCCAAAGTGGGGGGTGGGGCGAAAGGGAGGAAAGAGGGGGGGGGGACACGGATAGGGAAACCAGAGGGGAACTCCCAAAACGGAGTGGAGGGCGGCCGTTTTGGGAGTGCCCCCGCGTTTTGTTTTGGGAGTTCCCCCCCCCGCACCCCTCCCCCTGGCACACCCGTCCGGGGCGTGGGGGCGGGGGGGGAGAGGAGGACGAGGCAGGAGACGGGCGGGGCCAATTGTCCAAAACGGGGAGGGGGACGGCCGTTTTGGGAGTTCAACCCTCCGTTTTGGGAGTTCCCCCCGCGTTCGGGTACTTTCCCCCCTCCGCCCCCCCCCTCCCGCCCACCACCCTGACGAAGAGGGATTGTGGACGGTGGGGGGGGGAGTTTCAGAACGGGGCGGTGACTTTCACAACAGCGGGGGAACTTCCGAAACAGAGGGGTGCGTTCCCAAAACGGCCGCGCCCACCCCACCGCCTTTGTTTTGGGAGTCCCCCCTCGCCGTCCCAGGACGGGGGGCTGGAGGGGGGGTCGGGGGGGCACCGGGGGAGGGAATTCCCAGAACGGGGGGGGACTTCCAAAATGGGGGGGAATTCCCAAAACGAGGGGAACTCCAAAGCGCTCCCCCCTCTGTTTTGGGAGTTTCCCCCCCGTCCCCCCTTCCTCCCCCCCCACATCCCCCTCGTCCGTCCCCTCCGCCCCGCCCCCCCTCCCCCCCCTTTGCCTGGGACTGGGAGGAACAAAAAGAAGGGGGGGGGAGGGCGTGGATGACGGCGGGAGCGGTGGTGGGGGTGACGGGGTTGCACGGAGGGAGGGGGGTGGACGAATGGGGGGGGAATCCCAAAACGTTCGGGGGGAACTCCCAAAACGGGGTGGGAACTCCCAGCGGCCGCCCCCCGCCCCTCCGTTTGGCGAGTTCCCCCCTCCCGTTCCCCTCCCCCCCCTCCCCCCCCCTCCCCCCGTCCTCCCTCCTCCCTCCTCCCCTCTCCCTCACTCCTCCCTCCTCCCTCCTCCCTCCTCCCCCCTTCGCCTCCCCCCTTCGCCTGGGACGGGCACTATGGAGGGAAAGGAATCGGGAACCAGGACCCGGGGACCGGGGATCTGGGACCAGGAACCAGGAACCGGGAACTGGGAACCGGGAGTCTGGAGTCAGGAGCCGGGAACTGGGAACCGGGAGCCGTGAACCGGGAGCTTGGAACTGGGTGCGTTCCGAGTCTCGCCTGTGTCCGAGAGACGACAGACGATCGACCGAGCAACGACCGACGATCGGCCATGCCGAAGGTGACGATCGCCTAGTCCGACTGGGACGACTGCCGAGGGACGCAGCCTCACACGCCTGTGGGCTGCGCAAGTGTCGGGGCCGCTGCCCAATCCACGGCCAGCCTCCGGTAAGCCGCTGGCCTGCTTCCAATGTAAATTGTAAGGATCATCCGCGCTGTGAGGGGTGTGGCTGGGGGCCAGTTGTTAATTCTGCGCTTTCCAACTCGCGAGGGTGGGGTGAACCTTTCGTGTTCCGCTCTACATTTACAGGGGGGGCGGAGGGCGGGCGGGGGCGAGGTTTTGATTTTATTCTGCGCCAAACAACTGAGCTGGGGAGGGGGAGGAGGCGAGGTCTAAACTCTTGGCGCTATGCAGCTAGAGGGCATGGGGCGGGGAGCGAGGGGGGGCGTGGACGGTGGGGGGGGAAGTCCCCGGAACGGCGCGGGGAGCTCCGCCGAAACGGGGGGGAAGGGGGGGGACTTCTCCCAAAACGAGGTGTCCTCCATGGGGAACGGGGAGGGGAACGTGGGGGGGGGGGGGGGTGGGGGGGGGGGGGAGGGAGGGGGGGAAAACGGGGATAAAGGCCAGGGGACCCCCCCCCCTCTTTCGTTGTTGACAGGGTTTGATCGCTCATGGCGGGATCCCGGGCCGCGGATCCCGAGCCGGGCCGCCCCAGCCGCACCGGCGTGTGGGGTTCGGGCTTGCGCGCAGTAGTCTCTCTTTGCCGACGGGCCAGACACACGACGGGCCGCGGCCAGCTTGGGCGAGAGAGCTGGCTGCTCACACTCGTGTGCTTGGCCAGCTGGTGGTCGTTTTTTTACTCGCTGTTTCGCCGATCGGCGCGGGCCCTCGCACCCCCCCTCCCCTTCCTCCCCCATGTCGGGGGCGGCAAAGAGGGGGGGATGACGAGGGGGGGTGGATATCATGGCGGGGGCCATGATATTTCCCCAGATTTTACTACGCCTCTTCTTATTTCATTACGTCCCTGGCCCCCCCGCTGGGCCGCGCACATGCCGCCGGTCATGATTTGCACCCCCCCCCTCTTGGACACCCCCCTCTTGGCCTCTCCCGACCATGGAGTAGTTGTTGGGCTGTTTTTGGCGCCTGTTTCAGGCAGGTGGGGCCCCTCCCCCATAGGACGTTCTGTTGCGAGCAGTCGCGCTAAGCAGAGGTCCGGAGCCAGACCCCCCCCCTCCCCCCTCCTTGCGTCCAATGTCGAAGCGCCGAATAAAAAAAGTCCACCTGACGCGGACACGGTCCGAGTTGGCGATGCTGATGCGGGGCGCGCGCACGCGAGCTGAGGCCCACGCGGGATCGGCGTCACACAGACCCAGTTATACCGTGTGTGCGTCGCCCCCCCCCAGGGGCGACGCGCGCGCGCCGAGAGATCCTCTAGTGTAAGCTCCGTGGCGGGCGCTTCCTGGCCACGCCGCTCGGGACACGGCACACTACAAGGATTGGTATACCACATGTTCGGGTCGGCGTGAAGCAAGGCGAAGGTGCGAGAGGAAACAGCCGCTGCACGTGGCCGCACGCCTTTCCTCGGTGATCGGCAGCCTGCGCCGGCCCTCCGCGTGTGCATCCAGCGCTTCTGGCTCCGCTTTTTCTTGCCCGTGAGTCCAGTCCTGACGATTGACGCTCGGTCCATACCCCTGCTGCTGCCCCCCCCCACTCTTCAGAGAAGGATAGGTACTCATACCACTACCCTACGCCCGTTTTCGCCTTTTTGGGCCTCCTCGGAGGCCCTCATAGCCACCGTTGGATTCTCCTCGAAATTCTGGTCAGAACGCACCCCGGGAGAGATCCGGGGAGCGGCGGTACCGGTACCTTTCGATTTCCCCCATATCCCTGCTGCTGCTGCCCCCCACTCTGTGCGCCAGGGGAAGCGTTTGCTCCGTCGGCGGCGAGGCGGGGTAATCCGCTCCAGCGTGGTAGCGATGCAGGGGCACTACAAAGCGAATTGGCCGGGGCGGCCGCGAGGGGGGGGGGACGGCGAGCACTCAGGCGCCCGGGGAAGCAGGGCATGTATAAAATAACGTGGCCTCGGAGGCCAGGAATTGTTCCATCTCCCTGCTCTGGCTCCCCGTGGCGTCGGGTCGCGAGCAGGGGCGTGGACACCGTGTCGATCTCCTGCGGTCGCGCTTTCTTGTCCAGCCGGCTGGTGTTCTCTCCTCGTCGGTGTCTGTCCCCAGACCTCCAGCTCGCAGTCGCGCTCGCGGGCATTCGGACGTTTGTGCCTGGGGTTCTCGGATCAGGCAGTCTATAGGGGGCGCTGCGGCCTCCCAGACGCGAGAGTTCCAGAGCTCCACGTATCGAGCAGCGTCACGGTGCTGGAGGTCTGGGTCGGTGTTCGCTGCCGTGCTTGGGCAGACGGGCGAGTCTGTACATAGCCGCCTAGCCGCGTCAAGGAGCCGCCCAGCGGTCGGTTTTCAACGCATCGGCACGCCGCGCACACGCTGGCGGTAAGTCAGGAGCTCAAACAGACTAGCAATGCTGTCGCATATTCTCTTGTCTCCTGTCGACAGCAGCTTGAGGGTTCGATCCATGACGCCGAGGGAGCTCGGCCTTGCTGTACATCCGAAGCCCCCGGTTCGATTCTCATCCACCCCCCTGTCCAGGGAGCGCAGGGGACGACGGTAGCAGGCTTTTGAAACCGAAGCGATTTTATAGACGGTTGCCAGACTGCCCTTCAGTCTAGGAAGTGATTCCCGATGGGGTTGCCACGATGCCTCATCTCTCCTCCTGCTCCTTCTTCTCGCTCCTCCTCCTTTCGCCTACTTGTCCTCGTGCTCCTGTTCTCTTTTCTCCTCCCTGTCCTCGCGCTCCTGATCCTCCCTGTCCTCGTGCTCCTGCTTCTCTTGCTCCTCCTGCTCCTGTTGCTGCTCCTCGGGCTCCTCTACCTGCTTTCCCTTCTCCGTCTCGTGCTTGGGCTCTCAGTTCAGTATCCGGCTCTTGATCTCACACGGGAGAACGCTTTCCTGACCACAGGCCTTTAACTTCTACACCTTCCGTATAGCTAAACAAGTGGCGTCGAAACAGGACGGGCATCCCCTCAGCGTTCTTGAGCAGCTGGAGGTGGCGAAAGAAGCCCTGTCGAAAATGCCGAATGATTAGTCGATCCTTCGTCAGCTGAATACAGCACTGCCATACAGGTGTTTGAAGCGTGCGCGGCGTTGAGCATCGAGAGACGTCGAACCCAGGGTTAATGGCGCTCCTCATCCTTCTTCTCTCTCCTCCTCTCTCCCTCCAACCTCATCCCTCCTCCATCCCCCTCCTCCTCCTCCTCCTCCTCCTCCTCCTTCTCCTTCTCTTCCTCCTCCTCCTCCTCCTCCTCCTCCTCTTCCCCTTCTCAGATCGGAGCACTCGAGCTCGCCATGCTTATCCTCCGGCGACGACCTCCTGTTCCTTTCTCCCTCTCCTCCTCCTCCTCCTCCTCCTCCTCCTCCTCCCTCCTCCTTGGCCTACCTTCTCCCTCTCCTCCTCCTCCTCCTCCTCCTCCTCCTCCTCCTCCTCCTCCTCCTCCTCCTCCTCCTCCTCCCTCCCCTCCCTCACTCCCTCCCCCCTCCCTCCCTCCTCCTCCCTC
>CAUYUJ010016761.1:10000-57500 GCA_963575745.1 Prorocentrum cordatum | reverse complement strand
GGGGTCCGCCCGTGCGCTTCCTCGGCAGCCCGCCTGCCCGCTTCAGGGTCCCGCCCGCCCGACCCGCCCGTCGGGGTTCGCCCGTGCGCTCGCCTGGAGGCCCGCCTGCCCGCTTCAGGGGGTCCCGCCCGCCCGGCCCGCCCAGCAGGGGCCGGCCGCCCGCCCCGTCGGGGTGGGGTCCGCCCGCCCAAACCGCCCGTTACGGTTTGCCCGCCCGACCTTCGTTTCTGACCCTGTCGAGGTTTACCTAGGAGCCCCCCCCAGGCGATACGTTCATGCATGAAGAGGGCTGGTGTCAATGGCTTGGGAGTATGCGTACTGAGTGGAAGGCGATCAAATAAAAGCGAACATGCTCAAACTAATCGGCACTATTTCTGATGAAATGTCGTGCGATCTGGAGGTCGTGAAGAGCCTTGGGTCAGGTGTCGGCTGGACCTTCTTGGGCGGGAAATCTGGGCGAGGGAATATTGAATATCGGGCCTCGATGTATGAATCAATTTCCCCATTAAGGGGGGGACCTACCATGATGGATGCTTGTTGCATCTATGAGGTTTGAGCACGATGGTAAATTCGAAGTTGTCGTTTTTGGGTGTGTATGTGTGTATCTGTGAGGCGTTCCAGAAAAGGTCTTGCCTTCGAGGATCGAAGGAGTTGTCATCTCTTTCTCGGCGGAAGGCGGCGGAAGGGCGGCGGAAGGTCGGCGGAAGTAAAACGGGGCCGCCTCGGCTGGCGGAAGCTGGCGGAAGTTCGGCGGAAGGCGGCGGAAGTGAAAGATGTGCCCCGCAGAGATGACAACAATTTTGGGTTCAGGGTTTCCGAAGTCGCCAAATGGCTCATGTGTAGATGCATGCACATCAATGTTACTGGTCATGTTGGGCCCGTTCGGTCATGTTCGGCCCGCGTGGGGGTCTTACCTGGCCCAGGGGCCGTCCACCACAAGCTGCTCGGGATGAAACATCGGTCCTGTGGAAGGGGTCGAGACCTCTGGGGGTCCGCGCTGCAAACAAAACACGACGTCGGGAGTCTGGGGAGGGCGAGGGAGCGAGGGACTTCACGTGTTTTTCTCGGCCCTCTTTTGTTTGTGTACTCGCTCTGGCTAGAGCACTGCTGCTCCTCCCTCTTCTCCTCCCATCCCCTCCTCCTGCCTCCTGCCCCCTACCTGCCTCTTACCTCGCCTCCCTGCGTGCCGTCAGCGGCGATCATCAACTGCGCAGCTGTCGCCACTTCCGTGAGCTCCGCGAAGTTCCGCGGAGTGACGGTCTGCGCGGATCAGGCCGGGCCTCGTGGCTCCCCGGGCGCTGCCGGCTGCGCACCCGTCCTCCGCCGCCTCCGTCGTGAGCTCCCGGGGTGTCCAGCGCAGCGCGGCTCGGCCCAGCTCCGGAGGGGGCCTCGCCTGCTCCGGGTGCTGCCAGCGGAGCAGCTGCCGCCCTTGTGAATCCGGAGGGGCAAGAGCACGCAGACACAGTGGATCGTCGATGTTCAAGAAGATCTGGGAAGTGGGGGGGAAGACGAAAAACCCTGAAACTATGGGACAGTATTGGGAATCCTGTTATTTGTGTGTATTCATATTTGTGTATCCCAGGGCCCATTCATTAGAATGTTCACGCGGAATCCAGCGGAGTGCGGCGGTCTTACCCATATCCACGTTGGACCTCGCGCTTCCTGGGGGCTGCCAACGGCACAATCGTCGCCATTCTCGCGAGCTCCTGGAATGTCCAGCGGAGTGCGGGTCCTTAGCAGATCCTCACGGGGCCTCGCGCTTCCTGGGGGATGCCAGCTGCGCAATTGTCACAAATATTCAGAGACACAAACTCAGAGAGCTCTTGGGAGGTCGAGCGGAGTGCGCTCTTACCTAGATCCCAACGTGACTTCGCCTTCCCTAGGGGTTGCAAAGTGGAAGCTGTCGTCATGTTCGTGAGCTCCCCGGAGTTCCAGCGGAGAGCCAGATCCAAATGGAACCTCGCGCTCTGGGGGCTGCCATTTGCACGTTTGCCGCTGCTTTCGTGAGCTCCCGGGATGTTCAGCGGAGTGCGGTCTCACCCAGATCCACACGGTACCTCGCGCTCCTGGGGAGTTTGCCAAGCTGTCGCCATTTTCGTGAGGTCCTGGAAGTTTTAGCGAGGTGCGGTCTTACCTAGATTGCAACGTGTCCTGGGGGCTGCCGATACATACATACCGCCTTTTTCGTGAGCTCCTGGAATCCAGCGGTGTTCGGCCTTAGCTGAGCACCCATGTCCAAACGAAACCTCGCCTGCCCTGAGCGCTGCCAACTGCGCAATTGTCTCCGCTTTCGTGGCTTCTTGGGAGGTCCATTTGAGTGCGGCTGTACCCATGTTCAAATCAGACATTGCTTGCCTTGGGGGCTGTCAGCTGTGCACTCTGTCGCCACTTCCGTGGGCTCGTGGGGAGTCCAGCCGGATCCAAACGGGACCTCGTCTTGCAGGGGGGCTGCCCACTGCGCAACCGCTTCTTTGAGCGCTCCTAGGCGGTCCAGCGGAGTGCGTCTTTACCCATACAGTGGGGGCGCGCATCAAGAAACCATGTGCTTTTCGTCAGGGTATCCTGGGTTTCTTCGCTCCTCGCGCTGCGCAGTGAGTTCCGGCAGCCGTTGAAGGAGCTGCTGCCTTCAGGGTGCTCCAGGTTTCCCCTCGGGTGCAACTCGCGCACGGGTTCTCGGGGTCGGGTTTCTTGCGAGGGCTTCTTGCGATCGCGCCCGCACTGTACCCAGACGTGATGTCGGCTGCCCCTCGGGCTGCCACCTGCGTGTTTGCCGCCGCCGGTCGTGAGCTCCCTGCCCAGCGGAGTGCGGCTCCCGCGGGTGGAGGCCAAGAGGACGGCGCGGAAGCTTGGCCCGGGCGGGTTCCTGCACGAGGGAATGCACGAGCCGCGAGAGTGTGTGCTGGCGCGCTCATCTGCTTCTCTGTGCGTCTGGCGCCCAGACAATCACCACCCACCAAACCGCCCCAACCCAACCCGAAGGCTCAGATTTACCCTCGATTTCCAGTGGGGGGGGTCGGGAAACATCGAAAAAACACATGTGGAACCCTTACCCCCCCCAACCCGAAATTCGGTTCTTCGGGTTGGGTTGGGTTGGGGTGGTCTGGTAGGTAGTCAAACAAAGGGCACGCACGCGGCCGCGAGCTTTTCGCACCCGCGCGGAGCGGCGCAGGTTGAGGCCACGGTGTGGGGCATCAGCCTCCACGCAGGATCGGTGCTGCATGGGCGATGCGACCAAAACGCTGTCGTCGCCACCTTCTGCATGCCATTCCTCATCGCCCTCTGCGGTGTCCAGTTTCGCGTTTGCCGGGCAAATTCGCCTTGAGCCGGGTTTTGGTCTCATGCCTTCGTGCCCGGATCCTCCGTGGTCTTGCCTTCGTCGGCCCGCGCTTTATGGCCCAAGGTGTAGCTCGAGAGTCGAGGCGAGGGAGGGCGCCCAGGGCGGGTGGAGGAGGAGCAGGATGGCGAGAGGACTTCAAGTTCTCCCCTCAACTTGCACCTGCCTCCGTGGTCAGTTGTACCCGCTACTGCCCCGTGCCGCCGCCGTTGCTTCTCTGAACAGCCAGTGCGCGCAGCGCGTGAGTGTGCAGACGGGCCCTAAGCTCAGAGCTCGCGCTTCGGGAACTCACCTCGGGGACCATGGGGCCGTTCTGTGCAGGTTCTCGTGCGGCTCGTCAAGCTGGTGGACAAGGCCATGTTGGGGGAAGGACCGGTACCCCACAGCATATTTTCTATCCCCCTTTGGTGGATCACGGGTGTTACCGGGGGAGGGGAACCGGCAACGTCACGATTTGCGCCCGCGGGAAGAACGGGGAAGCGCCTGCTAATGTTTGGGTTGGGAGTGGTCTGGGACGACGACGACGACGACGACGACGACGACGACGACGACGACGACGGCGACGGCGACGGCGACGACGACGACTGACGACGACGACGACCGACGTCGTCGACAGACGTCGTCAGGAGGCTTCTTCAAGGTTTCAGAGGCGCCCACAGTCCATCGGCGCTGTGGTGTGCACGGGCACAGGCATGTAGGCGTTGCGGTGCTCACGAGCGCTGCGGTATACACGTGCGTTGTGGTGAACACAGGCGTTGTGGCGTACACGGCTGCTGTGGTGTACTACGCAGGCGGTGTGGTGGAGTCAAGCGCTGCGGTGCGCTCTTAGGTTGGTGCAGCAGCTCCGGCAGTGTACACAGGCATGGTGATGCACATAATAATTGTGGTGCGGTGTTGTGCACAGGCACTGCTGTTCATAAATGCCTCGTTTTTTACGCAAGCGCTGTGTTGTACACAGGCATTTGTGGTGCACGCAGATGCTGGTGCTGCAGCTGCGTTTGTGGTGTGCACAGGCACTATTGTGCGCACGTGCGTTGAGGTGCGCGCAGGCTGCGTAGTATACGAAGGCACTATTGGCCCCCAAAGAAGGGAGCCGATCCTCGAATTTGTTTCTTCCAGGCTCCCGACGGTTTCCGGGATTTTGGCCTTGCCAAGTCCCTGAAGGTGTATACGTGATTTGTGGTGTACACGGGCACTGTGGTTTACAAGGTGTATAATACATACACACATGGTGTTGAAGCATCAGCTGTGGTGCGCCGCACGGGCGATGGGGTGTGCACAAGCATTGTGGTATGTGGGGGTGCACGCAGGCGTTGCGGTGCACAGGGGTGGTATGGTGTGCGCAGGTATTGAGGTGTACACATGCGTTGTGGTGAATGTTGTCGCTGCATCAGCTACGGCGTACACGGGCTGCATGGTGTACGCAGTCGATGCTGAGTACAGGCATGTGATGTACCCCAGCGGTCCCTCCGCGGGCATACTGTGGCACGCGCAGGCTCAGCAGGCCCGCACCCAAATGGCTATCTCTGGCAGCTCCCTGCCTGAATGCTCATCCTAGCCGTCCTTGGCTAGTCCTGGGCGTTCCCAGACGGCGCCGGCGCGAAACGTGACGTTACCCGGGGGGGGGGGCGGGGTCGTTAGCGGCCGCTGCCTCGGGGAGAGGAAAAGCGCGTGTGCATCGTCAATCGCGGCCCGGGTGCCCCACCCCGCCCAAGAGCTTGCGGCGACGTCGTCGAGGGCCCGTTGCCGAGCGATCGGCGATCATCGGCCATTCCGAGGCCTGCCCCCCCCCACCCCCGTGAGCCAGCCTTCGGCGTCACCCCAGCACACAGCAATGTGGCGTGCGCTCGCCGAGGAGAGTCTGCTGGGCTAATTAGTCTCCGCGGCGGGCGCCTCGCTGGCCATGCCGATCGGGCAGCGCTCTGCTACAGAGGCTCGGCTGCCGCGCGGCTCTCGGGTCGGGCTGGCGCCTCCCACACCAGCACGCGGCACTCAATGCCCTCCCCGCGCACGGTCGAGCCCGGCCGCGGCCCGCGCCCCCGGGATTCGGGGCCGGCCTCCAGGTGCCGGGCGTCGGCCCGTGCGGCACAGGTGCGCGGACGGGCCGCGGCTGCCTGGTCCGGCCCCCCCCCAGATAGGGGGCCACAAGCGAACCCTACCCCTACCCCCCACGATTTTTGAGGAGGAGGGTGGGGTTCACTTCGTTCGGGAGCTCCCGAGCGAAGTGAACCCCACCCTCGCCCTGAGAAATCGTGGGGGGTAGGGTAGGGTTCGCATGTGCCCCCCCCCCCCCCCCCAGAGGTCAACACCCCAGCCAAGTCAGACAGGAGGGCAACAAAAACAAGTCTGATAACAATGAGCCGAAATAGTGTGATAAACAAACAAATGTGATACAGGAAGCAAGTGTGATACAAAAAACAAGTGTGATAAAAAGCAGGTGTGATTCGTTTTTTTAACCGCACTTGTTTTTATCACACCCCAGGGTTGGAGCCGTCTGGGGGTCTGAGGTGGCCCAGCACTGGTTCCTGCCGGTAGGACGGGCAGGCAGGTTCGAGGTTCTGGGTTCGAGAAGGTTTTTTGCTCTTCTCGGCCTCCGGGGGCCGTTTTCGGAACGGATCCGGGGTGAAAAACTCTAACTAGATGGACCCTGGGAGGCTCCTGGAGATGGATTTTTAGCGGATTTGGCTTCATCCCCCCTCCTGATCAAGTGTCTTGGCTCCTAACCAGTTCAGACCCCCTGGCCGCCTCCACCCCCCGTGCTGGCCAGGGATCTCCCTCTTGACGAGAGACCCTGACCTAGCCTGGGTCGCACCCTTCTCATTGGTCTCGGTTGCAATACCCGGGAGGTTACATTCAGCACTAGCGCTGGTACATCTGCGTTCGGAAGTTTGTTTCATCCCGCCCGATCCGCCTAGGCCTAATCTGGCTCAACCCAGTTCAGTGTTTTTCTTCTGGATCGAGTGGAAGAGCTTCCAGTCATGTTCACGAAGGCCTCGCAGGAGTTGCCTCCTGCGGCTCCCCCCCCCGCCCCGAGGAGCACTGCCTCACCGCGGAGGAGATGTGGGGCGACGGCGGCTCGGCCGGCGAGCGCGCTGCGCCCGCGCCGCTCGTCCTCCCCGAGGAGACCTGCCTCACCGCGGAGGAGATGTGGGGCGGCGGCAGCTCCGACGGCGAGCAGGGCGCGCCGGAGCCCCCGCGCCGTGAGGCCCGGGCCGGAGTCTGACCCGCCCGGCCCGCCCGTGGGGGTCCGCCCGGGGGGGTCCGCCCGTGGGGGCCCGCCCGTCAAGTCCTCCCCGATGCCTTGGCATCGCTCGGACGTGTGCGTTTTTTCCTTCGGCGAGGACCGTCGAGGAGCAGTCTTGATCGTGTGGCGGAAAAGCCACGCGCGAAGCCGAAAAAAGCACGGAGTGGACGTCCGAGCGATGGCCAGATGCTCGTCGGCATGCCCGCTCGTCCCCTTCGGTTTCCCGCCCACCCGACCCACCCACGGTGGGAGCTCTCGGAGGTGGACAGACCTCCTACCCTGACACGTCGATTCAGGAATTGGCCGTTTTCGGTTCGCGAGAGGGTATCGCGTCCGCCATTTTTGCGGGTCCAGGTCCGTTGGTTTCGGTCCCAAGCCGTTTTCACTAAGGGGAGGTGTACTAAAGGGAGGTTTGTCCACCGCCGAAGCTCATGCCAAGAAACACCCCGCTTGCCTCCAGGGTTCCCTGGGTTTCTCGGGTTTCGGTGGTCTTGCGATAGAGAACGTGGCGTCCCCACACCCAAATCAGTGGACGTCCTGGGGTGTCAGGGTTGGCTTTCTTGTGGAGGTCTGTCTGAGATTTTTTTGGGATGCTTTTGGGACGTCCAGGGAACCCAGGAAGGTCTACGGAGGCGCTGGGCGCTGGGTGGGCGAGCCCCCGCCCTTCAACCGCTCCAGGGGAAGCCTCGCCGATGTCCCCCTAATCATGAAGTGGGGCATGTCCCTCTACAGGAGGAATGTTCAAAAATAGTTCAACAATAGTCTGGGGACGATTCTTCCATGATTGTCGACTAATTTTGAAGATTTGTCGGCCATTTCCTGTTTTTCCTTCAAAAATATGCCCGACCTCTAACCCCATCATCCTGGCGCTCCATAGGCGCACTTTTTTGGAGGCGGTACGGAGCAGCCCTCGGGATCTTTGCTTCAGCCCTGGGGTGCTGTCCTCTTGTCAGGAGGGGAAAAGACACACAGACACAATGAATCGTCGATTCCCAGGAAAGTGTGGGAAAATATGGGAAGTGGGGAGGAAGACGAAAATACAGAAAACATGGGGAGTCCTGTTATTTGTTTGTATTTATTCGTGTGTCCTTGGGCCCCTTCATCTTGGCTCTCCCAGAGGGTCGCCAGGGAAGCCCGCCCCCCACTTCTGGGGGCATTTTTCCCCCCACGAGGCGTCCAGAGGCTGTGCCCCCGGCCAGGAGGAGGAGGAGGAGGAGGAGGAGGAGGAGGAGGAGGAGGAGGAGGAGGAGGAGGAGCAGGCGGAGGAGGAGCAGGAGGAGGAGGAGAGAGGAGGAGGAGGAGGAGGAGGAGGAGGAGGAGGAGGAGGAGGAGGAGGAGGAAGCAGGAGGAGCAGAGGAGGAGGAGGAGGAGGAGGAGGAGGAGGAGGAGGAGGAGGAGGAGGAGGAGGAGGAGGAGGAGGAGGAGGAGGAGGAGGAGGAGGAGGAGGAGGAGGAGGAGGAGGAGGAGGAAGAGGACCCCCATGTGCCAACTGAGGAGCACCTCCCCGACCCCCACGAGCGGCGTTTGCCAGACAGTCCTGGGCGTTGGGACACTGGACGGCCCCGTCCTTTCCGATCCCCTCCCCATGCAGATTCCTGCAGGGCTTTTCCCCGATAGGGGTGGTCTTGCTGAGGGTGGGCCTTCTGCCATCCGTTTTGGCAGCGTGCGTGTCCCGCCGTCCCTTGCCCGAGGAGCTGCGAGGAGAGCCTGCGGGCGCTGTCGACGGCGGTCCGCCGAGCCCGGCGGAGCGCCTGCGCCGGATGCTGGCAGGCCCGAGCGCGCCAAGTGCGCCGCGCCCGGCGCCAGTGCGGGGTGCGGGGGGTGGGGCTGCCAGACCGAGGGCCCGCGTGCGGTCAGGCGTGCTTGCTTGGCGCGTCGCCCCGCCGGTTCTGGCCCACCACGCTTCGGCGCGACGCGCCGGGCACGTCCCAGTCACCAGGCACTTAGCCGCCTTGATAGGCCCGTGCTGAAAGACGACATGTACCATGTTCGAAACGTCCGTGTTAACACGCTGCGTGTTGACTCGGCACGTGTTGATCCACGTTTTGGCGAAAGTGTCGCGTCATGCTCACGTTTTCAGTCTACGTGCTGAGCTCCGTGTGAACACACTAAGCGTTGCGTGTTGCGTATCGGGGCAGCCAAGACCATGCATTAACGTTCTGAGCTTTTCCCAGCCACCCGTCCCACGAAGCAGAGCGACACACCATAAGCTCGCAAGGCATGTAGCGTGTCGCACGGGGCGCCGCCACGACAAGCTCCTCAACGTACGTGTTTGTATCCGCACATACATAGCGGAAGATTCTTGATGTTGATTCGAACCAGGGATTTGCTACTTCAAGAACCGTTCTGGGAGCTCCAGCCTCCTGTCGATTGCTGGGACGCTGATACCGCGTGGGAGGTCCAGCGGAACGGCGTCCATGATGTTTCTGGATGGGGGCACATCGGTATCCATGTCTTACAGCGAGTGGCGAGCTGCAGGGGAAGGGGTCGAGGATGGGCAGCCCCAAACGGATACAGTACCCACCCTATCCACCATCCTACGGTTGCCCCGACTCCGATCGGCTAACCAATCGAACCGCGCGCGCTCGGCCAACACGCGAACCATTGCAGCTAGTGGTACGACATGATGTTTCAGACCGACCCATTCGACAATACATGCACAGTGCAGCCTATATTCCTCCATCACAGAGCAGCGGCATGAGGGGAAAGTAGCAAAACCCCTAGAGGGAGGTTTTGAGTATCATCAGGGATCATTGGGAAGAGCTCAGTTGGGTCCGAACATGGTCAGGCAGCACAACGGGGAACTGGTCGGACCCATCTTCCGACTTTTAGTGCCCATGCTGCCGTCCATGTGCTGTGTGGGAGCGATCCACCAGAGGGTTGGTGGAGGGTGCAGCGGCCATGACTTTCATTGGTGGGGTGAGTGGCGGTCGGTCTGGAGCAATTCCCAACCATCTTGGGTTGTTGGGTCTTTGTTTTGAGTCCGCAGTGCCGCGCATCCTCCTCCTCCGCCTCCTCCGCCTCCTCCTCCTCTTTCTCCTCCTCCTCCCCCTCCTCCTCCTCCTCTCCCTCCTCTCCCTGCCTGCTCTCTCTTCGTTCCCTGCCTCCGCCCTCCGTAGTCTCGGCACACCCCTCACGCGCTTCGTGCTTCCACAGAGAGCTCCGCTTACGGCCCCAGTGGGCGCACCCTTCAAACGATCCGTGACCCCGCAGGAAGCTCCACCTACGGCTCAAGTGGCCGCACGCAAGCGCGCGTATTCCCAACCCCGCCCAGCTTTTGCACGCAAGCGCGCGTATTCCTCACCCCGCCCAGCTTTTGCACACGCCTCAGACGATTCGTGCCCCCATGGGGAGGTCCACCTACGGCTCAAGTGGGCGCGCGAGCGCGTTTGCAGCATTCCGCCACTTTCGACACACGCCTCACACGCTTCGTGCCCCCATGGGGGGTCCACCTACGGCCCCAGTGGCCGCGTGCGTATGACGCACCCCTCCCAGTTTTTGCACACGCCTCGCGCGCGTCGTGCCCCCCCACGGCTCAAGTGGACGTGTGCATATGCCGCGCCTCGTCCGTCGTGCCCCCTCAAAGGGGGCTTGACATACGGTCTCGGTCTGGGCGCGCGTTCGCCGCGGCGCGCTCATTTCGGGAGACACTCTGCACGCTTCGTGCCCGCATGAAGGGCTTCATCTGCGGCCCTAGTGGTTGTGCATACGCCGCCCCTCTACCAATTTCGGCGTACTCCCCACGAGTTTCCTGCTCCTGCTCCTCCCCCCCCTCCTCCTCCTACTATTCCTCCTCCTCCTCCTCCTACTTCTCCTCCTCCCCCTCCTCCTCCTCCTCTTCCTCCTCATTCCCCCTCCTCCTCCTCCTCCTCCTCCTCCTCCTCCTCCTCCTCCTCCTCCTCCTCCTCTTCCTCCTCATTCCCCCTCCTCCTCCTCCTCCTCCTCCTCCTCCTCCTCCTCCTCCTCCTCCTCCTCCTCCTCCTCCTCCTTCCGTCCCCTCCTCCTCCCCCCCACGGGAGCTCCACCTATGGCATCACGGTGCGTGCGTGCACGCCGCTCCGCGCCTTGTTCGGACCCCTCGCACGCCTCGTGCTTCACAGAGGCCCGAGCCCAGTGCAGCACGCGGCGAGCAACCTGTGAGGCGACGGCCACGCTCTGCGCTGCACGCAGCTGCATGGGGTTGGGCCCTCCGCCGTGCTAATTTCCCCCGCATCCTCCTCCTCCCCCCCTCCTCCTACTCGTACCCACCCTATCCACCACCATCCTACGGTTGCCCCGACTCCGATCGGCTAACCAATCGAACCGCGCGAACTCGGCCAACACGAGAACCATTGCAGCTAGTGGCACGACATGACGTATCAGAACGACCCATTCGACAATACATGCACAGTGCAGTCTATACTCCTCCATCACAGAGCAGCGGCATGAGCTCCGCTTACGGCCCCAGTGGGCGCACCTTTCACACGATCCGTGACCCCGCAGGAAGCTCCACCTACGACTCAAGTGGCCGCGCGCAAGCGCGCGTATTCCCAACCCCGCCCAGCTTGTGCACGCAAGCGCGCGTATTCCTCACCCCGCCCAGCTTTTGCACACGCCTCAGGCGATTCGTGCCCCCTATGGGGAGGTCCACCTACGGCTCAAGTGGGCGCGCGAGCGCGTATGCAGCATTCCGCCACTTTCGGCACACGCCTCACACGCTTCGTGCCCCCATGGGGGGCCCACCTACGGCCCCAGTGGCCGCGTGCGTATGACGCACCCCTCCCAGTTTTTGCACACGCCTCGCGCGCGTCGTGCCCCCCCCCCCCCCCCCCCCCCCACGGCTCAAGTGGACGCGTGCGTATGCCGCGCCCCGTCCGTCGTGCCCCTCAAAGGGAGCTTGACCTGCGGTCGCGGTTTGGGCGCGCGTTCGCCGCGGCGCGCTCGTTTCGGGAGACATCTTGCACGCTTCGTGCCCGCATGAAGGGCTTCATCTGCGGCCCTGGTGGTTGTGCGTGCACGCCGCCCCTCTACCAATTTCGGCGTACTCCCCACGCGTGTCCTGCTCCTGCTCCTCCCCCTCCCCCTCCTTCCCCTCCTCCTCCTCCTCCTCCTCCTCCTGCTTCTCCTCCTCCTTCCCCCCTCCTCCTCCTCCTCCTCCTCCTCCTCCTCCTCCTCCTCCTCCTCCTCCTCCTCCTCCTCCTCCTCCTCCTCCTCCTCCTCCCGTCCCCTCCTCCTCCCCCCCACGGGAGCTCCACCTATGGCATCACGGTGCGTGCGTGCACGCCGCTCCGCGCCTTGCTCGGACCCCTCGCACGCCTCGTGCTTCACAGAGGCCCGAGCCCAGTGCAGCACGCGGCGAGCAGCCTGTGAGGCGACGGCCACGCTCTGCGCTGCACGCAGCTGCATAGGGTTGGGCCCTCCGCCGTGCTAATTTCCTCCTCCTCCTCGTCCTCGTACCCACCCTATCCACCATCCTATGGTTGCCCCGACTCCGATCGGCTAACCAATCGAACCGCGCGAGCTCGGCCAACACGCGAACCATTGCAGCTAGTGGTACGTCATGATGTTTCAGAGCGACCCATCCGACAATGCATGCACAGTGCAGTCTATATGAGGGGAAAAATAGCAAAACCCCCTAGAGGGAGGTTTTGAGCATCATCAGGTATCATCGGGATAATCTCTGTTGGGTCCGAACATGCTCAGGTAGCCCAACGGGGAACTGGTCGGACCCATCCTTCGACTTTTAGTGCCCATGCTGCCGTCCATGTGCTGTGTGGGAGCGATCCACCAGTGGGTTGGTGGTGGGTGCAACGGCCATGAGCTTCATTGGTGGGGTGAGTGGCGGTCGGTCTGGAGCAATTCCCAAACATCTTGGGTTGTAGGGTCTTTGTTTTGAGTCCCCAGTGCCGCGCATATCCGTACTTCTCTTCCTCCGCCTCCTCCGCCTCCTCCTCCTCCTCCTCCTCCGCCTCCTCCGCCTCCTCCTTCTCCTCCTCCTTCTCCTCCTCCTCCTCCTCCTCCTCATGTGTTGGATTTGCGCGCGTTGGCTTGGGCTGGGAGGGTGACGCGATCTTTCTGGATATTATCTCTGGGCGAGGAAGTCATGACATTGTTGACGCTTCGCGTATCTCCACCAGCCCATCCAGGAACGATCCCCCGCTCCCTTGGGCTCTCGGAGCAGCCTTGGGGCCGTCTTGGGGCCTCTCGGGGGCATGCCGGAGACCACCTGAGCTATCTTTGCCATCTCGGACGCTCTGACGCGTCGCGCACGGCCCCGGCCAGACCGAAGCGAGCACTTCTCCAGACAACAAAGTGGACCAGCTCAGCTCCTCCGAGGCCTTTCAGCCACAAGACCGGCGTGTGCACACTGGGTTTCTTAATAAGCGTGGGGGGGTACCCGTCCGACGGGGGTCAAGCTCGCCTCGTCGTCGCGCCGCGACGGGGGTCGGAACGCCTTCGGCGCGCGGTGGCTGCCCGCGACGGGGGTCGATGTGGGGCTGTCGGCGGGGGTGACGCCCCCCCCCCGACGCTTATTAACAAATTCGGAGTACCATTCCTCACCGAGCGCGTTCCACTACTCGCAAAGTGCCTACTCGCAATCCTCCGAAGAAAGCATGCCTGCATCGATGTAATGTATCGTAGATCGCCCGTGGTGGATCCAGGCCATTTGCGAGTAGCTACTTTGCAAGTCGTGTTACGCGCTTGTCGAATGCCGTCTTGGCCTCGGCAAGGCAGGACACGAAGCCGAGGCGGTCTCCGAGGCAGCCACCGAGAGGGCCCGCGAGGGCCCGCGGAGGCCGCCTCCGGGCATCCCGGAGACCTCCGGGGACCGCCGCGAGACGATCCGAGGCGTGGCCACGGAGCCTCCACACGATGGGCCTCGAGAGATCAAAAGCATGCGAGGATCTAAGGTTAAGTCGGGCCTGTCCCTCTACAGGAAGAATATTCAAAAATTGTCGAACAAAAGTATGGGGACGATTTTTTTGCCATTTAGAATATGTTTTGACTATTTTTTGATTGTTCCTCAAATCCCCCTGCAGGGGGACAGGCCCGACTTAAATCTAAGGTTTGCCAACGAGTCTGGCCTTCTCGCTTCTCGCCTTCCGAAAGGCTTGCATTGCCTCAACATCGGGGGCGGCAACGAGGGGGGTGATGACTAGGGGGGGTGGATATCATGGCGTGGGCCATGATATTTCCCCAGATTTCATGGCGCCTCTTCTTATTTCTGGCCCCCCCGCTGGGCCGCGCACATGCCGCCGGTCATGATTTGCACCCCCCCCTCTTGGACACCCTCCTCTTGGCCGCGGGTCCCAAGATCGTTCCGTAGCCGTTTTTGCCCAAGGATGCAGTCAAGATCAGCATTGGATGAGTGAGCCACCCGCTTTTTCCATGACGCTGCGGGTGTTCTCCGCTGGTCTTGCTGCCCAATAGAATTTACTCAGTTACACGTTTCAGTTATGCTGTCTTGCTGCTGTTGCAGCTGTCCCACTGCATGGAGTTGCGGACGTCCAGTGCTCATCAGCATTATGCAGCAGAAACTATACTTTCAAGCGCTGTATTTGTGCGGCATGGGCTCTGACCTTGCTGCGCAGTGCGTAATGCACCGTATTCCTGGAACGGACGAGTGATGGGCGAATAGTGTGTGTGTATATATATATATATATTCATATATATATATATGTATACATACACTTCGAGGAGCAAGCTGCAGCCAAAATGCTGAAGTACGACTTCGAAGGGAACCTGATCCACACGAACGGCACCAAGGAGGTGGCCACGCCTGCTCGTTCTAACAGGGGCTGTGTTCCTATTCCTCCTGCTATCATGTCGACGCGACGGGATGTCCAGACAACTTATTCGTGCCCATCCACTTTCTGTTATGGCTGTCGGAGGTTTGAAAAGTTGGCAATTGCCGTTGAGCCAGACTGCCGTCTTTCTCTATGATCAGGTGTCGAGGGAGAGTTCTGACTTTACCTACGAAGGCTCCTTCGAGGCGTCACTACAAAAAGGCTTTAGTGGAGGCAACCGCGCAATGCTACTAAACCGCCATGGTATGTATGCTGTTGGTAGAAACGCAGCAGAAGCACTCTTCGTTGCAAAGCATGTCGCGCAGGCATGCGACGCGCAGGTGAAGACCCTCGCACTGGCCGGTGGAAGCCTTGACAATGTGATTCGTCCAGATCCAGACGTGTTCAAAGCACAGTGCACGGACATGATGTTGTCCACAGGCTATGCCTACGATGGTTCGCGGGAATGGCCTGGACTGCTAAGAGAGCTCGGGCGCAGACATCCTGATTACAATCTCTAAGTTCGTGCACTCTTTGGACCCGCAATGTCTCGGGTAGTTTCAACCAGTCGTGGTTGCAGTGGAGTTCTGTGATGATCATGGATCTGAAGCCCGTAGCATGTGCCCGCGCCTCTTCTGCTGCTTCTCCTGCTTCTCCTGTTTTCAACTTGATCCCCTCGGTGTAGTGTCGTCACTCCGCTACTGTGAAGAGCTTCGGCGCGCTGGTATAGGGTATTGGCGGTCGGCGCTTGCATCATACCCTGCAGTGGCGATGGGCCGTGCAGAGAATCAGCATTCGACCTCTTCACATACCGTACCGTGTGCGCGGTATTCGTGTGGGGCAGCGATGGCTGGTGTCGGCTAGACGGGCTGCACCGGCTCACAATAGAGCGGGACGATTGAGCCAGTGCTGCATTGACCAGGATGAGCAACAAAAGCATGGTCCCAAGATCGTCCATGAGAGGCGCCAGAACGGCTCAGACAGGGATCCAACCAGACCTGGACGCCCCCACGGGACCCCCCAACAGGGCCCCGTGAGGGCCCCATGAGAGCTCGAAGTCGCAAAAAAGCCAACGAGACCTCCTGTCTCTGATGCGACGCTGGTCGCAAGACGGCCCCAGGAGGGCCCTTCAGGCTCCAGGAGGCCCCCGCGGGGCCCAAGAGAGCCCTCAGGGGGCCCGCAGAGAGCCCCGAGATAGGGCCACGAGAACACCCCAGAAGAGCCTCAAGAGCGTCCCGAGAGGCTCCCCCCGGACCTTCCTCCCCGAGGCTCCGCCCAGAACATCCTGTCCACAGGCGCGTCCCGAGAGGCTCCCCCCGGACCTTCCTCCCCGAGGCTCCGCCCAAGACATCCTGTCCACGGGTGCCTCGCCCCACTTCCCTCCGCGCCTGGCCCGGGGCACTGCTCGGCCACGCCCAGCCCACGGGGCCAGACGCTCCCCGGAGGGGCAGCAGGGGGGGGTCCGGCAGCGAGGGCTCCGCCGCACCGCCCACGGCCAGATCGGCGGCGAGCGCGGGGGGGGGAACTTCCCCCCCCCCCCCCCCCGCACTCGCGAGGACGGCTGGCCTTTTCGGCGGCCGACGCACGGGCGGCGCACGGGCGACGAATGCGCGACGCACCTCCTGTCGCGAAGGGGGGGGTCAGCACGCCGGTCGTCTTACTGGGCCTTAACAGGGGGAAGTGAGGAGGAGGAGGCCTTCTCAGAGGGCGGCGGGGCTCCTCGGAGGCCCTCCCTCGCGCCTCCTGACGGGTTCCGGGGGAAGGCCCCGGACGCCCTCCTCGGAGGGCCGGAGGACTCCCGAGCCCTCTGGGGAGGGTCGTCGCCTTCTCATTTCCCCCCCTCGCTCGCTCGCCGCCAGCCAGAGGGCGGGTGAGGTTGTTCTTACCAGTTTGAAGCATATCCCTATCTGAGGGCCTATCCTTAAGATCGTCGTCGCTTTTTGCTCGCCCATCTTAGGGATAGGGATAAGTTCGAGGCTGGTTATGTTCTCTGCGTGATGCCGCGCAGGAGTGCCCCCCCGCGCGCTGCCACCGAGGTGCTGCGCGGGCTGAGTCCGCAGGAGGTCGAGGCCCTGGCAGCGGACTGCCGGCTCGCGGCCGAGACGCTGCACTGGGTGGTGCGGCTGCAGCAGGGGCAGCCCTGACGCCCGGTCTCGCGAAAGAGAGCGCACGCGCGCGCGCCTGGCGAAGCCCTCTGTGCTCTCTCAAGCAGTGGTGAAGCGTCCTGGCTCGCCTGCATAGGCCCACCAAAGAATGTTCTAAGAGGCTTTTGTGGTCTGCGCGAAATGTTATTGGAACATTTCTGGTTGAGACTGTCTTGTTTTAGCACATCGGATGTATGTTCTAAGAACATTGTTTCTATGATGAGAACATTGTGGGGCTCTAAGAATATTTCGCGGTAGGCCTATGGGAATGCCGGGGCGGTCGGTCCCTGCTCAACTCTCGAAGAAGCGCTGCGCTCGGCGACTACAACGCGTATTGTTACGCTGGTGTGGGGTTTGCGATCTGCGTCGTTGGGGCCTGGAAGGCACCATGCTGCCCTCGTCGGGTCTCCTCGGGGCACGGCGGAGAACTCTGTCGAGGTACTCGCCCGCCCCCCAGGGTGCAAATTACAGACCACACTTTTTGTAGACCGCACCCTTCGGAGTCGCCGAAACGCAGACATAGATAGGCGCGTGGATTAGCGACGGGCCTTTAGCGGCCTTGTGGCCGTTGGTGGCCTCTAGCGGCCTTGAGAAAGCCCGTGCAACTATGCAGAACAGGTATTTCGTATGTTAGCAATCGTTTCGATAACTATTCACTTACAGCTAGGGGCATGGCGGCCCCAATCTTCCACTCTGGGAGGCTTCTATTGGACCCAACGTGTATTTCGTATGTTAGCTTTCGCTTCGACATTCATTCACTTACAACCACGGGCACGGCGACCCCAATCTCCCACTCTGGGAGGCTTCTGTTGGGCCCAGCACGGTGGGCACAGCTCCGGGATGTCCCGCCTCCGTGCAGCACGGGCGCGCCCCGTCGCCACGGTGAGAGGCGGCACTGCCCGCAGGCTCTCGAGGGGCGTTTTTTCCCGAGCTGCGGCTCTTGCGCCCGCACCCCATGAGGAGGAGGAGGAGGAGGAGGAGGAGGAGGAGGAGGAGGAGGAGGAGGAGGAGGAGGAGGAGGAGGAGGAGGAGGAGGAGGAGGAGGAGGAGGGAGGAGGAGGAGGAGGAGGGAGGAGGGAGGAGGAGGGAGGAGAGGAGGAGGGAGGAGGAGGAGGGGAGGAGAGGAGGAGGAGGAGGAGGAGGAGAGGAGGAGGAGGAGAGGAGGAGGAGGGAGGAGGAGGAGGAGGAGGAGGAGGAGGAGGAGGAGGAGGAGGAGGAGGGGAGGAGAGGAGGAGGGGAGGAGAGGAGGGGGGGAGGAGGAGGAGGAGGAGGCAGATCCACGGTTCCTTGTTCGTTGTTCTCGTTGTTATCGTTGTCATCGTTGTTGTCGTTGTCGTTGCTATCTCGTTGTGATCGTTGTGATCGTCGTGATCGGTGGCGCCCACGCCCCAGATCCACGGGTCCCTGGCCCCTGTCAGCGCGGGCCCGATCCTCAGGCGCGACGGGGTTCTGGACGCATCCCCGTCCCTGGCCGGGTTGGCGGAGGGCCGGTGTCACCAGAAGCCTCCGAGGGCCACGCCACGGGGGGCGCAGGCGCCGCTCGCGGGCCCAGGACGGAGCCAGCCAGGGGCGGTCGCCCGACGTCTTGGCCCAGAGTGCTTCTTGGCATCGCTCGGACGTGTGTATTTTTCCTTCGGCGAGGACCATCGAGGAGCATTCTTGATCATGTGGCGAAAAAACCACGCACGAAACCGAAACAAGCACAGGGAATGGACGTCCGAGCGATGGCCAGGCTTGGGCAGCCCTGGGCGGGCTCACGGCCAGGCCGAGGAGAGCGAGGGGGAGGCGCGCACGTCTCCCTCCCGAGGCCTCGGCAGTCCTGGCCCAGCTGCCCCTGGCTTTGGCTGCGGACGCCAGCTCTCGCCTGCAGAAGGCCCCTGTCGATGCTGCTGTCGGGACGCCGGGCCTCTCGGGCCGCCATGTCGAGGCAGCCTCCTTGCTGTGGCTGCGGGGGCTGCTGGGAAGGGCCCCGGCCATCCCCAGGGCCGCCGCAGACAGCAGAGCGGTGTGGGATCTCGAGGTTTTTGTACAGCTCCGTTCCGCACTGGATACTGTCTTTATATCTTGCTGGCTCTTGGGCTGGAGTGAGGGGGCGAGTGGCCCCTTGGGCCACATAAATCTCAGACAGGTCAGAGATGGTGAACGAGAAAAGGTGAGGGACATGCCTCTGGGGCTTTCTCGGGCTTTGTCTCGCATCGGAGGGTACGTAGTCCCTGTCCCCGCTTTCCCTGAAAGCCGAAATCGTCCAGACGTCTCGTTCATCCAACTCGTGTGTACCCTGAATGTGGACACGTAAACCACAGAGAATCAGTCAGTGCCGACTCAAGTTTTTGGCCGCTTGCGCGATTGTCGCTTACATTGCCTTTGTTTTGTGGTTGCTCCTGTCAGGTCTCAGATGTGCTACAGCCAAGACGCTGGAATAAGGAACAGTTTGGATTCGGAGGGGGCTCGATGTTCTTACGTCCTTCCGCGGTTGTTCCTCCAGCTCTTCTCGTGCACCCAGGCTTTTTTGAAGCCGCAGAGGGGCTTCGTTCCTCATGTAGCGTTTCTTAAATTCAGCAGCCCGACAGTGTGTCCGCCCCGTCTCTGCTCTGTTCATCCCGGACATGCGCAATGGCCGCTGATCACAACACGAGCACAAGCACAGTCAGCCTCAGACCTGCCTCGCCATGATTCCGCTCTGCAGAGCAGCAGGTGCACGAGGGCTTTAGGTTACCGACTCGCTTTTCATGCGGTGTGGTAGTGCAGCTCCCTATGAACGATGGCGGTCATCTGGTACCCCCCCTCCGACAGTTTATATCCTAGGGCGAGGATTGCAGTTCACCGCTCCCCGCGGCCCAGGCCGCGTCGCGTGGGAGCTCCTGTACGAGACCATCTGGCGACGCGAGCTCGCCGCGGCCACGATCCAGCGGAACACACGCATGGGGCTCGCCCGTCTCAAGGTACTCGCTCGCCTCCTCTTCGGGGGCGGACGTCTGGTGCAGAGTGCATGCTGGCGCCCTTGCCCCGTTCCTCCTACACGGCCCGTCTCTGCCCCTCATCCTCTGCTTTTCCTCCCCCCTTCCCTCCTCCGCCACCCTTTCGTTGTTCCAGGTTGCCCATAGGGGCGCGAAGATATCATTGCCCCGCGGCCCGGACCAGGCAGCTTCCCTTCTCCAGTGCGCAGTGCGATCTCGCGAGGACAGCTGCGTGCTCGCGCTTCCTGCAGCGTGAAGTGCGGAGCCAGGTGACTTGTTTGGACGACAGGCCCATGAAGAGGCCGCCGCTCAAATTCATCCCCCAGTGTGTTTATTCGTAAGTAATTCGCGCCTTCGCAAAGCCGACATGCAGCCATGTCCCCTGGGCCCTGGCATGCGGCTTGTTCACATGTGCGATCAGCCTTGTCGCATGTGCGACGAACTTGAGCTTGGGTGCGCCAGCTGAATGTGCTGTGATCTTGAGCGTGATGCCCACCGTGTTGAACACCAGGAGGCTGGATATGACGCGGCCGGCTTGGACTGGGCGAGAGCTTCTTAGATATGTGGCCAGACGTTTTCCGAGCGTTCGGCCCTCGTGTGGCCAGGCACGGTGATCCTCCGCCGTGCGTGTCCAATCGGCTGCCATCGGATGTTCCACAGGTGGACTCATCCACGTGCGTTTCGAGCTCCCTGGCACAGCTGGCACGAAAAATAAGTACAGCCCTGGTTTGGGAAGACTACGCTTACAGTCAACCCGCAAAGTAGGGATGGGCACCCTTCCCAAGGGTACCCTCGCATCCTTGCCTCGTCGGCCCATCCTTGAGGAACAATTTTTAGAAAAGTCAGAAATATTCAAAAATTGTCAGAAATTGGCAAACATCGTCCCCATGTTATTTTCGACTATTTTTGGATTTTCCTCCTGTAGAGGGACAGGCCCGACTTAACGCTATAAGCATAAACTTTTGGCGCTCCGCGTGGATTTTCTTGGATCCGCGCTGGGGCCCACAGCGGCGCCTCTGGCGCGCTCCGCGCGCCAGGGAGGGGGGTCCGGCGCAGATCCACGAAATCCGCGCGGAGCATGGCGTGCTTGCTTCTCGGAACGTGCCGACTGCAAGTGCTCCTCGCCCTTTCCGCCTGCCCTCCTCGGGGTCCCCGCGCCCCCGATCCCGTCGACCACGTCGGCCCCGCGCTTGTGGGCTGCCCCCTGAGAGCCCCGAGGCCCGGTGGCGCCCCTCCGGAGGCCCGAGCCCCGGCGAAGAAGGCCCTCCATGGGCATGGGGCGTATCTTTATGTCGGGCGTGTCCCCCATCCAGGGGGAGTTTCGACGAGAAATAAAAAATGCACCGAACATGCCCCAAAAGGGTCCCCAAATACACCAAAAATAGTCCCTGGATTATTTTTTGAGTTTTTCTTTAATTTTTGTTTGGGGTATTTGTTTGTTCTTAAAAAAAGAATCGCCGAAGATCCCCCTGTGGGGGGACAGGGCCGACAGAAGCGTACCTGCTCTCGCACCGTTCGTGAGATCGCACGCCGAGGCTGTCGGAAGCCGCACGTGGCACGTGGCACGCGGCGCGGCTGGCCCGGGCGAGAGCCAGCTGCACGCGGCGGGCCCGGTGTCTCTCCCGCGCGGCCCCCGCGGCACGCGGCCTGGCGCGCAGGGCCTCCGCAGGGGGTGCCCCGCGCGTGGCCTCCGGGTCTCCGTGGCCTCGGTGCGCCCGTTTTGAAAAGCAGCGCGTCCCGTGTGCAAGACGCCCGCGTCAATGCGTTGCGTGTTGGCTCCACGTATTGGGCCACGTTGTGGCGAAGGCACCTCGTCGGACCTACGTTTTCAGCCTACGTGTCGAGCTCCGTATCGATGCGATACGCGTTGCGCGTTGCGCATCGGGGCAGCGAAGCTCCGGATGCTTCCCGTGCGAGTTCTGTCGTGTGTGCTCCAGCTTCCAGGTGCAGTGATGCCTCATGCCGTCTGCCCCTGGCGAGAGCAGTGTTCAGTCGGGCATGTCCCTCTACAGGAGGACTGTCAACAACTTGTGTGAGAACATAGTATGGGGACGATGTTTCACTGCTTTTGTTTTTTTTGAATCCGTGTTGGCTGTTTTTCATTTTCTCTCCACGATCCGCTCGTGGGAGAACATGCCTGACCGAAAGGTAATGCACCTCCCACATTTGAAAAGCTGTATGACATTTCGCCACGTGCGGCTTGTTAGCTGGTTGCATGCTGCATCAGTCGGACCTTCGCCGGGCCCAATACAGTTCCGAACTCTGACTGTAGATCCAGGGTTATATTCGGCATATGGCGAGTGGCACTGTCAGAGGTGAATGCAGTTTGATTAATCGAGTGCGTACCGCTACTCGCAAAGTACCTACTCGCAAACGACCGAGAACAGATGTCTTCCTCGATGGAATGGATCGTGCCCCCCGCGGTGGATCCGGGCCATTTGTGAGTAGGCAGTTTGCGATTAGTGAAACGCGCTTGTCTATTGATGAGGACGAGAAGGATTATGGTGAGGAGACGCAGAATGAGGCGGCACAGGAGGGCGAGGAACGGATGCGTATGACAACTCGTTAGGCTTCTGATCACCGGCGACGGGCACAACATTCAAATCATACTTCGTCAGTGTTTTCTGTTGTGAGAGTGGTTTGGATCAGACGCCCGCAGGGTCAAGCACGATTGCAACCAGAGTGAACTACACGATACATGCATTACCAACTGACCAATTGCTGTTCAGTCAGCGACAGAGACATGGCAAATGTAAACATTGTGAGGCTAAACTGTCGCAGCGTCGGTCGATTAACCAATCACGTATGTTGTTTTCCAATCCTGTCGTCGTGTATGCGCGCATGTGTGACTGCACTTCGGTATGCGCGTATTCCTCGCAATCATGTGTTGCGGTGTTTGAAATCAAACGCTCGCGTAATCACATACATGCATGCAGACACTTGTAGGTACTGCGTGCTCAATCGCGCATCGTGCACGCATGCGGCACACCCAATGGCGATGTTTAAATCATGGGTCCGCTGTGGTCCTTCACATTCTGGTTCCTGTCTGATGGGAGCGACCGACGCGAACCCCCCGTGCCATCACCGGCCTTGTCCGTCGTACAGGTGAGGCGAATGCAGCGCGCGCTGGCGCGGGCCGAGTTCGAGAAGGCCAGGAACCGTTTCCGGGCGGCGGTGAGGCTTCAGGCCTGACCGCCCGCAGGGGGGGGCCCGACCTCGCCGCGCTGAGATGAGTTCGGAGTGTGTCTTCTCATCTCTACAGTGAAGTGGAACTTGTGGTTGTCGCATGTGGCAGCTCTATGCGATGATAGTGTGTATAGATGTATGCGTATAATATATATATATATATATATATATATATATATATATATATATGTATGTATGTCCTTAGTCATTGTTGACTGAAGCAGCGTCTCTTCAGAGTGGGTAGTTTCTTGACGATGCTTATGTGCTGGCCTGTGTTCGGCACATGTTTTCGGCTTGCTGCAGTCTTTTCAAGCGCGTGGCCCGTCGCTCAATGTTCAGGAGGGAGAAAACACAGACACGATTAATCGTCGATCCCCCAGAAAATATGGGAAAATATGGGAAGTGGGGGGAAGACAAATACCGAGAATACACACACATACATATATATATATATATATATATATATGGGAAAGTAAGGGGAAGCCTGTTATTTGTGTCTACTTATTTGCGTGTCCCAGGGCCCCTTCACTTCCGGCGGCACCTCCGGCGCCGCCTTTGGCGCGCTCCGCGCGCCAGGGAGGGGGTCCAGCGCAGATCTAAGAAATCCGCGCGGAGCGCCGAAAGTTTCTGCTTATGCTGTTTTTTCTTCCTCTAGAGAATACGCCCCAGCGAGACATGGAAGCCGTACCCGCAGCGGCAATCGCGGCCAGCAGCGAAGAAGTCGTACAGCCGTGTCAGGGCGGCGGCTCTGAGGGGCCGATCGGCCTGCCGCTGCCCTGTGGCCGTTATAGAGCCTCTGGCAGGTACGTGTGCGCTCTCGTCCTGGCCCTTCCGCGCCAGGCCCAGAGCAATTTCGGCTGAAGCTGAGGCACAACTTTGGGCCTCCCAGATGCGGTCCCAGTAGGGCTCCAGGCGCAAAGGGGGCCTGGTGGTTTTTGTGCGTGTTGTTTTTAACAAGAAAACCTATGCGAGTCTCTCTCTACGACTCCTTTTTCTCTCTCTCTCTCTCATTATTTTTCTCGATGTGTTTCCGTTTCTCTCTCTCTCTCTCTCCCTGTCTCTCTACATGTTTCCATTGTCCTGCGTCAAACCTGCGCCGATCCTTCTCCCACCTAGCCGAGAGCATTTGAAACCTTCACAACAGGAACCCTTTGGAAAGCACCACAAAGGGATTCCATGTGAAAGCCTCTCAACAGGAACCCTTTGAAAGGCACCACAAAGGAGTTCCATTGGAAAGCCTCTCAACAGGTCTTCATTTGGGAAGCGCTACAAAAGGATTCCATTTGAAAGCATCTCAACAGGATTCCTTTGGAAAGCACCACAGAGGGATTCTATTGGAACGCCTCACAATCGGAATCTGTTGGAAAGCGCCACAGAAGGATTCTATTGGAAAGCCTCTCAGCAGGATTCGTTTGGAAAGCCCCACAATGGTACCATTGGAAAGCCTCTCAACAGGATTCCTTTGGCAAGCCCCACAGAGGTACTCTATGGGAAAGCCTCACAATCGGATTACATTGGAAAGCTTCACAATCTGATTCCTTTGGGAAGCACCCCGAAGGGAGTCTGTTGGAAGGCCTCACAACAGGAACCCTTTGGAAAGCACCCCAAAGGGATTCTAGTGGAAAGCCTGACAGCAAGAACCCTTCGGAAAATGCTACAAAGGGTTTCAATTGGAAAGCGTCACAAAGGAAATCCTTTGGAAAACTACACAAAAGGGATTCCATGGGAAAGCCTCACAATTGGAATCTTTTGAAAAGCGCAACAAAGGGATTCCATTTGAAAGCCTCACATCAGGAACCCTTTGAAAAGCACCACAAAGGAGTTCCATTGGACAGCCTCTCAACAGGATTCCTTTGGAAAGCACAACAGAGGGATTCTATGGGAAAGCCTCACATTCGGAATCCTACAGAAATCGCAACACAGCGATTCTACTGGAACGCCTCACAATCGGAATCCTTTGGAAAGCACAACAAAGGAGTTCCATTGGAAAGCCTCCCAACATGGTTTCTTTGGAAAGCGCAACAGAGGGATTCTATTGGAAAGCCGCAATCCAAACTGCTACCGTTGGGAGGATGGCGCTGGAACACAAATCCTCACAACAGGAACCCTTTGGAAACCATCACAACAGGAACCCTTTGGAAATCCTCACAACAGGAACCCTTTGGAAATCATCACAAAGGGATTCCATTGGAAAGCCTCCCAACAGGATTCCATTGGAAAGCACAACAGAGGGATCCAATTGGAAAGCCTCACAACAGGATTCCTTTGGAAAGCACCCCAAAGGGATTCTCATGGAAGGCCTCTCAACAGGATTCCGTGGGAATGCATCACAGAGGGAGGGTTCAGCGCCGCAGGTACGAACCCCTCCCGCGACCTCCTCCCTGCGACTCCTCTCCATCCTCTTCCTCCTCCCCCTCCTCCCCCATCCCCCCCTTCTGAAGGAATGCAACAACTTTGGGAAAACCATTGGAAAAACCAAAAAAACCAAAGAAACCTAAGTGCTGGAAACGCAAACTTTAGGAAACCCATTGGAAAAACCAACAAAAAACAAAAAAAACAAAGATTCCACAGAGAGTGCGGGGATTCCCTTTGGACGTGTCCCTTCGGACGGGTGTTCCCCGCACTCTCTGTGGAATCTTTGTTTTTTTTGTTTTTTTTGGTTTTTCCAATGGGTTTCCTAAACTTTCCGTCTCCACCACTTAGGTTTCTTTGTTTTTTTTGGTTTTTCCAATGGTTTTCCCAAAGTTCTGGCATTCCTTCAGAAAAGGGGGAGAGGGGGAGGAGGCGGAGGAGGACGAGGAGGAGGAGGAGGAGGAGGAGGAGGAAGAGGAGGATGATCGGGAACAGGATGAGGAGGAAGACGGAGAAGGATGAGGAGGAAGAGGAATGCGCTACGAACGAAAACACACAGAAGAGAGAGCGAGAGAGAGAGAGAGAGAGAGAGAGAGACGCATGAAACCCTCGGAGGGCCGAAAGCCCGCCGAATCATCCAGTCTGGAGCTGAAAAAGATCACGCTTAAAAACCACCAGGCCCCCTTTGCGCCTGAAGCCCCGAGTAGATGGGGTCGGAGGATCGCGCCGCATCGCCGACGCATCGGCGATGCGGCTCGATGCGGAGCCCGACTTTCGCCACGACGACGGCGCCAATGCATCGCCGACATCGCCCGTGCATCGCCAATGCGTCGCCGATCGCCGATGCATCGGCGATGCATCGGCGACGCGGCGCGATCCTTCGACCCCAATCTGCTCTGGCCCCATCTGGGAGGCCTCTAAGAACTGCTCTGGAGTCCTGAAAACGGTGCGGTGACAGACCGCGCGGTGACCTCGAACTCTCCCAAGACCTCACCGCACGGTCCGCCACCGCACGGTTTTGGGGCCTCGGAGGCCCCAGTCGCCCGAGACGTCCTCGGAGAGGGACCCGAGTCCCAAAACCGTGCGGTGACCCCGAATCGGAGGGAGGAGCAGGAGGAAAAGCAGGAGGAGGAGGAGGAGGAGGAGGAGGAGGGGGAGGAGGAGGTGGAGGAGGAGGAGGAGGTGGAGAGGAGGAGGAGGAGGAGGAGGAGGAGGAGGAGGAGGAGGACGAGGAGGGTGAGGAGGAGGAGGAGGAGGAGGAGGAGGAGGAGGGTGAGGAGGAGGAGGAGGAGGAGGAGGAGGAGGAGGAGGAGGAGGAGGAGGAGCGACTCACCGCACGGTGTGGTCACCACCCCGTTTGGGGACCCCCGAACGGAGCCCCTGCCGAGGGAGCGGCTCGCCCAGCGCAGGTGGCGTCGTGCCGGCCTGCGGCCCCGATGCCGCGTGCCGCTCGCGCGGGGCAAGGGCAATGTCGGGCGTGTCCCCCTACAGGGAGCTTTTCGACGAAAAATAAAACATACCCCAAAAATACCCCCGAAAAGGCAAAAACAAATTCAGAAAATAGTCCCCAGACTATTTTTGGACCATGTTTGGATTATTTGTTTGGTATTCTTTGTTCGTCGAAAATCCCCCTGTGGGGGGCCAGGCCCGACTCAAGGCAAGGGCGAGGCAGGAGCGCGCAGAGGGCCTCTCGCCAGCGTCTTGGCGTCGCTCGGACGTGTGCATTTTGCTCGGCTTGGCATCGCTCGGACGGGTGCATTTTTCCTTCGGCGAGCGCCATCGAGGAACATCCTCGACCATTTGGCGAAAAGAAACACGCACGAAACCGAACAAAAACACAAACAATTGACGTCCGAGCGATGGCGAGTCGGCGGGAACCATCGAGGAGCATCCTGGACCATCGAGCAGGAAAAAACACGCACGAGGCCGAGCAGTGCACGGGGAATCGACGTCCGAGCGACGGCAGGGCGTGGCCCCAGCGGCGTCTGCAGGAGCGCGCAGGAGCCCGGGCGAGCCCGCGCCTCGCCAGCGTGGCCCCAGCCTTGAGTCGGTCCTGTCCCTCCACAGGAGAGACGTTCAAAAACAGTCATTTTGACAATTTTTTGACGATTCTTTAACAAGCAGGAATATTCAAAAACAGTCTGGGGACGATTTTTGGGCCATCTTTCAGTATTTTAGGGCATTCTTTGACTATCTGTCATTTTTCGTCTGAAATCGGCCTGTCGGGGGACAGGCCCGACTTAACCCCGGCGTCACCTGCACCATCGAACTGAAGCCGTCGATTCCATCCCTGGCCCGGCAGCGGTGCCCCAGGCACGCCTCACTCGGGCACCATGCGCTCGGCCCACCAGTAAGGGTGGCAGTACGCTCCCTCGCCCCGGCAGCAGCAGCAGCAGCAGCAGCAGCAGCAGCAGCAGCAACAGCAGCAGCAGCAGCAGCAGCAGCAGCAGGAGAGGGAGCCGCTTCGCCACTACCAGCGGCCAGGCCACCGCCCCTGGCAGTTGCAGCAGCAGGTGGATTAGCAGCAACAACAGCAGCAGCAACTGCCATTCGTGGGCAGCTCTGAACATACTCATGGGGCGTGTAAGCCCCGCCTTTTCTTCACACAGGCGTGGTGCCAGAAGGGGCAGGGATGCACGTTCTGCCACCTCCAGCACCATTCCAGAGACATCAAGCGCGTGCATCCCTCCAAACAGACGCGCAGCTTGCTGCTGCAGCGGGGCCGCCGGCTGCAGGACGAGCAGGTGCAGCCGGGCCAGAGCGGCTGTCCGTAGCTGCAGGGGCCCCAGCGGCGAGAAGAGCCGGCGCGGCCGCAGTAGCTTGTCGCTCCCCGGCAGGGCCAGGCCTCGCGTTAAGTCGAATTTCTTCCACAGGACTATTCAAAAAAACTGAAAATAGTCTGGGGACGATTTCTGGATGATTGTTCTTCTTCTTATTGTTATTATTGTTATTGTCATCATTATTGCTTCTGTTCTATTATGATTATTATTATGATTATTATTATTATCAGTAGTAGTATTCATTCACTTATGTATGTATTTATTTATGCAGATATACTGATATATGGGCGCATGCTTATTTGTCTACTCATGTATGCACTTGTTTTGTAGTCATGTACATATGTATGTCTTTTTATGTATTCATCTATTTATGTATTCATTATTACATATATGTAGATATGTACTAGAGTTTTGTTCCCCACATCCAAAGTGGGGTTCTTGTTTTCTCTGCACACCCCGCGCAGGAACACTCACCCCACCCCCTCTCCTCTTCTGCCTTCGCACACTCACTCACTCATCATCATCACCACTCATTCACACTCACACTCACTCGCACTCTCTCATCACCAACAGCATCATCACTCGCGCTCTCTCACGCGCTCAGTCACTCACATACTCATCATCATCATCATCATCATCATCATCAGAGGAAGTCTCAGGCGGGAGCCCCCTCCCTATGGGGCCCGCAGATCATGTTGGTAATCCGAGCGGGTCATCGGAACCCTGTAACTGTCGTCACTTTTGGGCTCCCCAGGCCTGAAAATGGAGGAAGTCTCAGGCGGGAGCCTCGTCTGTGAGTGAATTGGGAGGAAGTCTCAGGCGGGAGCTCCCTCCCTATGGGGCCCGCAGATTATGTTGGTAATCCGAGCGGGTCATCGGAACCCTGTAACTGTCGTCACTTTTGGGCTCCTCAAGCCTGAATATGGAGGAAGTCTCAGGCGGGAGCCTCGTCTGTGAGTGAATTCTGAGGAAGGCTCAGGCGGGAGCCCCCTCCCTATGGGGCCCGCAGATCATGTTGGTAATCCGAGCGGGTCATCGGAACCCTGTAACTGTCGTCACTTTTGGGCTCGTCAAGCCTGAATTTGGAGGAAGTCTCTGGCGGGAGCCTCGTCTTTGAGTGAATTGTGAAGAAGTCTCAGGCGGGAGCCCCCTCCCTATGGGGCCCGCAGATCATGTTGGTAATCCGAGCGGGTCATCGGAACCCTGTAACTGTCGTCACTTTTGGGCTCCTCAAGCCTGAATATGGAGGAAGTCTCAGGCGGGAGCCTCGTCTGTGAGTGAACTGCGAGGAAGTCTCAGGCGGGAGCCCCCTCCCTATGGGGCCCGCAGATCATGTTGGTAATCCGAGCGGGTCATCGGAACCCTGTAACTGTCGTCACTTTTGGGCTCGTCAAGCTGAATTTGGAGGAAGTCTCTGGCGGGAGCCTCGTCTTTGAGTGAATTGTGAAGAAGTCTCAGGCGGGAGCCCCCTCCCTATGGGGCCCGCAGATCATGTTGGTAATCCGAGCGGGTCATCGGAACCCTGTAACTGTCGTCACTTTTGGGCTCCTCAAGCCTGAATATGGAGGAAGTCTCAGGCGGGAGCCTCGTCTGTGAGTGAACTGCGAGGAAGTCTCAGGCGGGAGCCCCCTCCCTATGGGGCCCGCAGATCATGTTGGTAATCCGAGCAGGTCATCCAAAACCTGTAACTGTCGTCAATGTTGGGTTCTCGCGCTGCCAGAACGCAGTTCCCAGGCCACACTTTGGATGCAACAAGGAAGTTTTTGGGCTCCTCAGGTCGCCGAGGTGCTGCGACAGGGCGCCGAAGGCGCCGACGACGACGGCCAGGCCGAGGCGCGGGCGCGGAGCTTGCTGATGTTCAGGCCCAGCGAAAGGGAGTTCACATGGCAGAGCTCGGGGGCGCACAGCGTGCGCCGCTCGGGGTTCACCCTGACGCACGCGTCCTACCTGACCTCCACGCTGTCGCAGGGCCAGACGCTGCGCAAGGGCGTCACCATCGACTGCGCGAGAGACGAGGACGCTGGCCGCACGGGCATGTCGGACGAGCAGTGGTGGCTGCACCTCTACGTCATGTTCTCCCGCGCCACGTGCATGCGGAACATGCTGATCCTGCGGCCGCCGCCGCGAGAGTTCCTGGAGTGCGGGCCGCCGGCGTCCCTGCGGAAGGCGCTCCTGGAGTTCGACAAGAGAACGGTTTTGTCCAGGGCGGAGGCGAAGCAGCTCGCGGCAGAGCTGGGCTTCGTGCTGCCTTCCGCCTGAGCGCGGCTGCGCCTCGCTCGAAGCCCGCGGGGTTGTCCCAACGGCTTGGTCTTGCGCGCCAACGGCTCGCGGGGTTGTCCCGACAGCCTGGCCCGCGGGGTTGTCCCAACGGCTGCGCGACGTGACCTGTAGAGAACGCGCCTGTGCTGGCCGTGGCGGCGACGGCGCCGAGGAACATCGACATGCGCGCTCATGCAACAGGAAGGGGAGGAGGTGGCGGGGCGCGGAACAAACAGGGGGGCGAGGATGGGGACAACGTAAGGAGTGGAAGGGGGGCCCGCGCCAAGGCGAGAGGAAATATACGCAGAAGAGACAGCCAGGACGCCTCACCAACCACGAGGACGACGGTGATGGCTTTTTCCAGATTCGCCCAGAGGATTCTTATGTGGGGTTCTTCCGTCGGAGTAATTTTGTTCGTCCAAAGTCCGCCCGTAGGGGGACATGCCCGACCTAAGCCTCGCGCCACGCCGCGACTGCGGGCGGTGCCCGCCACCGGGGCGCCCGCGGCTCGGCAGCGGCCTCGCGCGGCCAGGCCGCCGCGCGCGGCCAGGGGGCAGCGTGCCCGCCGCGAGGGGGGGGGGGGGGCGTCTGCCCCCGCCGCGCCTCCGGGGGCTTCGGCGCCCGGCCTGGCAGGGGCGGATCTGCTGGGCCCCCCGCGGCTGGGGTCAAACGAACGACGCGAAGATCGGGACAAAATCGGATCGGGATAACTCGAAATCTCTGAGAATCGGCGGGTTTGGAGGATGTATTGGGCGCCGCGGCCGCTCCAGAGCGTTCCGGAACGCTCTGAGAGCGCTCCGGAACGCTTTGGAGCGATTTATCCCGATCCCAGCCCTGTTCTACGGGGGGGGGACGAGAAGAAGTTCAGTGCACCCAGAAGCGCTCTTATGATCTCTCCCTGCATCGAAGCCTTCGTGGAGGGGCCCAAGAACATCGCAACCGCTTCGGACCGATCGCAACTGGTTGTGATCAGTCCGAAATGGTCGACGATCGGTCCGAAGTGGTTGCGGTCGGTCTCCACCTCGGGGGGGGGGGACTGGAGCCTTCGGCAGCTGGTGCCGCTCGTGGAGGGCCCGTGCCGAAGGAGAAAACGCGTCAAGGACACAAGCTTTCGGCGCTCCGCGTGGATCTCTTGGATCGGCGCCTGGGGCCCCCCTGGCGGCGCCTCCAGCCCCGCCCCTGGCGCGCTCAAGAGGCCCGCGCGGAGCGCCAAAAGTTTATGGCCGTGGCGTTTCTTCTTCGCCTGTGGAGCCTGCGGCAGCTGGTGCCGCTCGTGGGGGGCCCGTGGGGCCCCGCGGCCAGCGAGCTCGGGCCCGTCGCCGCCGTGAGCCTCTCCGGACCGGGGTGGCCAGCGCAGCGCTTCCACTCCCCCGCCCTCGGCGTGGCCTGAGCACTGCGCAAGGGGCGTGGGGTGGAACACGGGTGGGGGGAGGAGGCTGGAGGCAAGAGGGGGATGCGAAGGAGGAGGAGGAGGAGGAGGAGGAGGAGGAGGAGGAGGAGGAGGAGAGAGAGGAGGAGGAGGGAGGGAGGAGGAGGAGGGGGAGGGGGAGGAGGAGGAGGAGGAGGAGGAGGAGGAGGCGGAGGTGGAGGCGGAGGCGGAGGCGGAGGCGGAGGCAGAGGCAGGTTCAGGAAAGGTGCAGGGGTCGGGGAAGGCTGGGCAGGAGTTCGAGGATGAGGATGAGGCTGAGGTTTGAGTGTTGTAAGGCCACTTCAGCTGTGCCAGCGAGGGAGCGAGGCTATAGTATAGGACGACGGGGGAAGATGTTCCAGAATAGGCTCAGACCAACCCGCGGGACACCGCCTCAGTGCCATGCCGCACACTTCCATGTTACCTCGAGGCCACAACTAGGCGACTACGCCTACGCCACATCGCGGTCAGCCAGATAATGACCTCTCTCACGCTGTGGTGGGCACTAATCTGCCCGCTATCTTGCTGCCGCACGACTGGTTGCCACAGACAGGTCCCTTATAGCCGCAGCGCTAGCGGCGCAAGCCGCCTTCGCCTTGACTAGTGGACTGGGCGAGCTCGCCGATAAGAGGTCGGGCAGGGTATTCAGCTTTTTCTGCCAAAGGTCTCCTCCCGTGATTGTTCGGCACCAGCGAGATCACCTTCCCGAGGCCTATCAGGAGGGAGTGAATGTCTAGCGGCGGGGTGTCAGGACCCCGCACGACCTCGTGTCGCCAGAACGACTTTCGAGGAAAGCCGTCCAAAGACGCCCTGTTCGCCTTCGAGGGTTGCTTGCGGCCTGACCCCGCCTCAGCATTGGCGCGCGATCAGCTGCCCCTGCAAGTACGCCAGCGGCACGAGGTCAGGTGCCTCTGCGTTGAGCGCTCCAGGTCCAGCCTCAGTCGAGGAGGCACACAACTACATAAACCTACACTTTCGAGTGTCCGCGCGGATCTCTTGGATCTGTGCTGGATCCCCCTGTCGGCGCCTCCGGCGCCGCCCTTGGCGCGCTCCGCGCGCCAGGGAGGGAAGCCCAGCGCCGATCCAAGAATTCCGCGCGGACCTTCCGAGTCGCCTTTGTGCGTCGTGTTCTCTTGTGCCCATATCGGATATCGCCAGAAACTTGGGCAGGGGGAGTGGTTAGCGGTTGGGCCCCGAAGCCCCCCAAAGTCCAAAGTGGGCCAGAATCACATTGAACCAGGTCTGCCGTAGCCGGTGTTTCTTCGGATTGCGGCAGTTCTGCTTAGTGGAATTTCGGCGGGAGTGCGTTCCCCCGTGCACATCACTACACCAAGGAGGAGGCGGAAGAGCCGGAGTAGGATGATGAGGAGCGCGATGAGGATGGACATGGGGATAGGCACGGGGATGGGGATTCGGACGGGGATGATGTTGGTGATGATGATGTTGTTGTTGCTGCTGATGATGATGCTGCTGATGCTGCTGCTGATGATGCTGACCATGCTGATGAGTATGATGATAATGATGATGATGATGAGGATGCTGATTCTGCTGCTGATGATGCTGATGATGATGATGCTGATGATGCTGCTGATGATGGTGACGACCCTGGTGCTGATGATGCTGCTGCTGATGATGGTGACGACCCTGGTGCTGATAATGCTGCTGCTGATGATGGTGACGACCCTGGTGCTGATGATGCTGGTGCTGATGATGATGAGGATGGGGATGGTGATGATGGTGATGATGATGACGATACTGATGAGGATGATGGTGGTGGTGATGGTGATGGGGATGATCGTGATGATGGCTATGATGGTGATGATGATGACGATGACGATGACGATGATGATGATGCTGATGATGATGATGATGATGATGACGGTGCTGACGATGATGCTTATGCTGATGCTGATGCTGATGATGATTGTGGTGGCGGATGATGATGGTGATGATGTTGCTGATTCTGATGATCATGATTATGAGTATGGTGCTGCTGATGATGATGGTGATGATGACGATGATGACGATGATGATGATGATGATGATGATGATGATGATGATGATGATGATGCTGACGATGATGATGATGCTGATGATGATGATGCTGATGACGATGATGATGATGATGATGATGTTGCTGCTGATGCTGATGCTGATGCTACTGATGATGATGATGATGATGATGATGATGATGATGATGATGATGATGATGATGATGATGATGATGATGATGATGATGATGATGATGATGATGATGATGATGATGATGATGATGATGATGATGATGATGATGATGATGATGATGATGATGATGATGATGATGATGATGATGATTATTGTGATTATTGTGATGATGCTGATAATGGCCATGATCAGTCTGACCATGATCATGAAGATGCTGCATCTGCAGCTGTTGAGAGGAGGAGGAGGAGGAGGAGGAGGAGGAGGAGGAGGAGGAGGAGGAGGAGGAGGAGGAGGAGGAGGAGGAGGAGGAGGAGAGGAGGAGGAGGAGGAGGAGGAGGAGGAGGAGGAGGAGGAGGAGGAGGAGCAGCAGGCGCAGGCGCAGGAGCAGGAGCAGGAGCAGGAGCAGGAGGAGCAGGAGGAGCAGGAGGAGCCGGAGGAACAGGAGGAGGAGGAGGAGGCCAGCGCGCCGCCCCAGGCCCTCGCGCGGGGCGTGCTGCTGAGGCGGAGGCACCGGCAGCGCGTCGTGCGCGAGAGCCGAGCGGCCGCGGGCTCGGCCCCGCGCGCAGAGGGTGCGCACGGGGAGGCCCGCGGCAGGGCTGCCCGCGGCCTGGCCGGGCTCGGTGCGGTTGTCGTGTGAAGTCGGGCCTGTCCGCCTACAGGGGGATTTCGACGACAAATTAAAAAAACCCAAAATAGTCTAAAAATAGTCCAAAAATAGGCTGGGAACTATTTTTGGTGTATTTTTTACCCTTTTGGGGGATTTGCGGTGTTTTTACAGGCCCGACTTAATTGTCGAGGGAGGCAGCAGTGGAGACGAGGCGGATTGCGAAGCAGTTTCCAGATGCCTTAAAACATGTTTGAGATATTAGGGGAACAAGAAGTGACATAAACATAACAACTCGGAGGTCCGCGCGGATTTCTCGGATCGGCGCTGGACCCCCCTCCCTGGCGCGAGGAGCGCGCCAGGGGCGGCGCCGGAGGCGCCGCCAGGGGGCCCCAGCGCCGATCCGAGAAATCCGCGCGGACCTCCGAGTTTTTACGTTTATGCCACTTTTTGTTCCCCTAGACATGTTTCTAAAGTGCCTAGCACATGCTCGGGCCGGACGAAAGGGGGGGATAGGGAAAGGGGGGACTACGAAATTTGCTGCATGCAGCTGGTTTCGGCCCCATGCAGTCGAGAGGAGTCGGGGGTGGACAGAACCCCCAACACTGACACGTCGATTAGTGAATTGTCCGTTTTCGGTTCTCGAGCGGGCGCCGTGGCCGTCATTTTCCAGGCTTGCGCCCGCCCGGTTTGGGCCTCAGGTCGTTTTTGTGAAGAGTGCACTCCCCTGCCCCTCTGCCGCCCGTGTCACCGTGTGTGCATGATATACACGCTTGTCTTGTTTTGTGGCATGCGCGCTGCCCGCCGCTGTTATGGCTCAAGTCCTAGGGCCCTGGGACGCACCCGCAGTTTTGACTGCCGCGCAGTCCGAGCTAAAAGAACTGCACTGACATTGGTAGCGGAGCTTGTAAGCTCCAGCGGAAGCACTGCGTGCTCTGCTTTGGTGGTCGTGACCACCTGCGAGGGCCGCCATGGCAGCTAGCCAAGACGGCTCAGACGCGGAGGCTGCGTCCTCTGCCGGCACAGGTCCCCCGGACCTGCATGCAGTCCTGCGCGTGATGGCCGAGACCCAGCGGGAGCTCTTGGCCTTGCATCGGGATCGTGGTGGCGACGGCGGTCCCAGACGTACACGTCTACTGCTGTCGCAGGTGAAGCTCCCAGAGTTCGATGGTGCAGTCGGTACGAGTACCAAGAAGTACCGAGAGTGGCGCAAGGAGGTTGAAGTCATCCGTAACCTCAACCAGCTCTCAGATGTGGAGCTGGGCCTGATCATCTACAGTCAAGTGACAGGTCGAGCCAAAGAGCTCATCGAGGTGCTTGATACGTCGGACCTCCGACGCGAGGATACGCTTGATACCATCTTTGCTATCTACGACGACGCCTTCGAGAAGATGGATCACGAGCGCCTCGATCAGGTGCATCAGGAGTGGGAGCGAGCACACCGTCGAGTTGGGCAGCCCATCGTGGATTGGACCACGTACTTGCGCAAGAAGCGCATGGAGTTGCAGCTCGAGGATCTTACATCAGCGATCAGCGATCGCGCGCTGGCAAGCAAGATGCTTCGTGGCGCTGGACTGTCGCAGAAGGAGCGAGCGCAGGTGCTCTTCAACTGTGGCGGTATCTACGACTCGAAGCGGATGGAGGTCGTGCTGAAGGCAGTCTACTCGAAGGTGCACGACGCCGAGAAGCGCTCGGTGCTCCCTCGCCGCTCGCCGTTTGCGGCGCAGCGTGAGCACGGGCGCTCCTCTGGGAGCTCGGGCGGTCGCTATCCGCATCCTCCCATGGCTCGCAGGCCATGCGTGCTGCGAGGACGCTCTGGCCAGCATGTGCACGAGGTAGAGAACGGCGAAGACTACGATGAACACCACGGCGACCAGGAGGAGGCGCAGCACGACGAAGATGAAGCAGATGAACAGGACGATGGAGACCCCGGAGCGGGCGAGGGGATCATCTTCGAGGAAGGCGCCGAGGTCGAAGAGGAGCTGGCGTCGGACAACGACGGGCCAGATGACGAGGAGTACGAGGCACCGGAGGATCTTCAGGAAGCGTTCTTGGCCGGCTGGAGGGCCAAGCAGAAGACGGCGGTGCAGCGTCAGAAGCGCGGGTTCGTTGCCCCTCGGCAGCGGGACCCCAAGAAGATCAACGCCAGCGGCTCCTTCCAGGCTGGTCGGAAGCCGACGGACCAGCGCAAGGCTAACAGCCGGTGTGCTGACTGCGATCAGCCCGGCCACTGGCGCGGCGATCCGGAGCGCCCCAAGGTGAAGAGTGGCGAGCGCGAGCCGTGCAACAAGATCGGGCCTAAGAGTGGCCAGCCAGCGTCGCCCAACCAGCGGAGCTCTGTGAAGCCGCCGGCGCCAAGGCAGGTGCATGGACCGATCATCCACTGGGTTGGCATGGCAGGTAGTGCCGAGGAGCGTCGTGGCCGCGCTCCATGGCGCCGTGCTCCACAGTCGGTGCCTGCCCAGAGGCATCCGGTGGAGGGTCGAGCTGATGCTCCAGGGCGGATCATCATGCATCCCAGACCCAAGAGCATGCCTGCGCCGAGCCTACGCCGGGACGCCGACGATGGCCCAGGGCCCGCACAGAGCAGTGATGAACGTGCGCGCGCCCGTGCCAGGCGCGGGGAGGATCAGGAGGACGAGGATGCATGTGTGCGCTGCCATCGCATTCTGGCCAACACCCACCCAAAGGGGCACAGCGTGGAGTTGGAGTTTCCTGACCTTGCCGCGGTCCATCACATCGTGGAGCGAGTGACGAACAAGAAGCCTATCTTCTTCAAGCAAGGCCGCTTCGAGAGCCTCGACTTCGTTCAGGGTCGGCTCGTGCGCCTGCAGCTGACCACATCGAGGCCTTGTACGGCGGCTGAGGTGGATCTCGACGAGATCACGGCAACTATATTCAAGATCGTGATGGGCGGCAATCGTGATACCAAGCCCCGTGACGATCGGCGCGGTGCAGGCGGGAGTCGTGACACCAAGCGGCGTGAAGATCATCGTCGAGATCGTCGTGGCGACCGCCAGCGTGATCGGGGAGCTGTTCTCCGTGAGCCTCGTGCCCCTCCCCCGCCCGAGGCGGAGGCCTCCTCGCGTTCAAGGTCGCGGAGTACACCAGAAGGCCGCGGTGCGAAGGAAGAGAAGCGGAGTCCACCAGAAGACCGCGGTGAGAAGGAAGAGAAGGAAGAAAAGAAAGAGAAGAATAATAAGAAGAAGGCGAGGAGCAGCAAAGAAGAGAAGAAAGAGAGAAAGAAGGCAAGAAGTAGCAAGGAAGTGAAGAAGGAGGATGAGGCCAGTGAGGAGGATGAGGCCAGCGAGGGCGACAACGATCAGCGGCGTGAGGATATGGAGGTGCCGTTCACGCCGGAGGAGATGGACGAGATCTTCTGCAGTTGGTATCCGCGTCAGGACATCTTCAGGGATTGCCTGGCGCCGCCGGCAACCATCCACTTGATCACTAAGAACGACCGTATCGTGCGCCTCAATCTCTACGCGCGCCGCTGCGAGAAGCCGGACTTCTCTCTATCCAGCGGCCCTGCGAGGGCCCATCCTGCATGCGTGGTGGATGCCGCAGCGGCGGCGGCGGCGAAGGGAGCATCGAAGACTAAAGGATCCCCAGACGGAGCTGTGCCTGGACTAACGTCTGCCGCTCCGACTGGGGAGGCCGCCGCTGTTCTTAAGGACGAGGACTGGGTCATGGCAGGAGCCTCCGAGGAAGTGAGAAAGAGCAAGGAAAAGAAGCGACTAGAGGTCTTGCAGCGTGACAAAGCTGAGTTGCTGGATCGCCTCGCGTTGATAGAGAAACAGGAGATGGAGATGCACGCCCGATTGAACCCAGGCGAGGTCTACGACGGCCTGCAGAAGCGACGTGAGCAGGCACCTCTGCCATAGCGTGTCCTGCCTACATCTCCTGAGCAGCAGGGGGTCGGAAGCGTGTGGAAGAACATGGAGGGAATGCGACGACGTGCCCATCTTCCAGCGCCTCCAGGAGCCGCGAGCTCAGGTGCCCCTGCCGCTGCGACGGCATCTCCAGCTGCATCTGGAGTCCCGCGCGTAGTCACCGCATCTGGACGGAGCTACGTCATGAGTGTCGGTGCCACGCAGAGCGACCTGGAGAAGCAGCAGATGCACCGAGCCATGTACGACTCGCAGTTCGACGGCGAGAGGCTGGTCCCAGGTCCGAAGGCGAAGTTCGACCCAGAGCTCATGCAGCAGCAGGCTGCGTGTGTTCATCCTGTGGGCGAGTTGAAGTGGCAGTCAAACGGCACCGTGATCGACGCGAAGTGCAGGAAGTGTTCGTTGAAGTCGGTGATCCATTACACGCTGGAGAAGCCCAAGACGGATGAAGGGGAACCTCCCAGGAACACCCCAGACGGAGCTGTGCCAGGACTAACGTCTGCCGCTCCGACTGGGGAGGACGTTGCCGTCAAAAAAGGCGCGGGCCCCTGGGCAGCAAAGGGCGCGGACCCTTGGGCAGCAAAGGGGGGATCCGCGGCCCACGTGGTCACTACCCGAGAGGAGTGCCCCCGCAAGGTGGTAGATGAGCAGTCCGTCATGCTTGTTGTCTTGCCCGCGGGGCTGGCTATGATTGACACGGGCTGCAAGCGGGCTGTCGGTGGACGTCCGTGGCGCGTCGAGCTGCAGAGGACTTTGGATGCCATGGGCGTGCCGTGCCACAGCATCAACCAGCGCGAGTACTTCATGTTCGGCCCAGGCGTGCCGCTCTTGTCAGAGCGTGCGTGGTGCTACACAGTCGGCATCAATGGTGCGCAGGGCGAGGTTGTGATCTCCGAGGTCGATGCCGAGGTGCCAGGTCTCATCGGTCCTGATGAGATGGCAGAGTGGGACGCAGCAATTAGCTTCAGGAACGGTACTTTCACGGCGAACGGTGTGACCAAGCCGCTGGTCCCGGCTGCGTCCGGGCATCCGTGCGTGTCATTGCTGGATTTCCCGGCGCCGGTCGTGAGTGCCTTCCCTGTCGGACAGTCCGAGGAGCAGGACGAGCTCGCAGACGAGATGTTCAGCGGAACTGCGAGCCACGAGGAGAAGGATGAGCGCAGCGTCGCTGAGACCGTCGAGGAGGAGGACACGCGCGATTCTGATAGCAACGACGGCCAGGACGCAGGCGACTCAGAGCTGAGTACATCCCACTATCACACTAGCGACCCAGAGTCCGCGGAGACGGCATCGAGTGACGAGGAGGTTTTCATGGAGAACGTGGACAACGAGGTTTTCATGACGAAAGGTGCTCGCAGGCACGTCCGGAGCAACCTGAAGGAGCTGGAGGTTCTGATGACCGAGGAAATGGCGAACAGGAAGCTTCGGGCTGATCGGCAGGAGCAGGACGCCCTCAAGCACTACCAGGAGGAACGTGCACTGCCCTTTCAGAGGGAGACCCGGCGGCGACCGGGGCCCTGGAGGATCGTAGAGGTCTTCGCATGGGCTTGCCAACTCACGATCCTGGCGGCGAGCATGGGATGGGGCGCCCACCAGCCCATCGCAGCGCCAGAGTTGTTCGACCTCCTGACTGTCCAGGGCAGGAACGAGGCACGGGCGTGCCTGGTTGCAGTTGACCCAGACTTCGTGGCTCTGTCCCCACCTCCTACGGCATGGAGTCGGCTGCAGAGTGTCGACCAGCGAAGGCCTACGCGAGTGCGCCGGCAACGCCGAGAGCGGACCGAGTACCGCATGTTGCTCTCGTTCACGGACGAGGTGATGCAGTGGCAAGCTGCAAGAGGACGCGCAGCCATGGTAATGGACCACGCGCAATCGACAATCTGGAGCCAGCCACCCGTGAGTGCAACGAAGTCGAACCCAGCATTCGAGGACGCGATCTGCCTCAAGGACACCACGAGAGTGTTGGCGAACCCTGGGGTTTGCACGGCCGTGCGCGGGAGCTGCGCAGAGGAGTTCGGCACGGCTGTGATGAGCGGTGCCGCGGATCATTTGGCTTGGCAGTTCGAGAACTCGAGTTTTCCTGCAGCACAACTCCCTGACCCCACGGAGGAGCCCAGGAGTTATGGACCCGAGCCCGCGGAGCAGGGTCATGGAGAGGCTCCCAGAGACGTTTCGGAGAGACCTGAGTGGGGGAAAACACCGCAGGAGATTCGAGCCGAGATTCGCGAGGCATTGCAGAAGACGGTGAAGGAGGAGTCCATGCAGCACCCTGCGGAGGAGGAGGAGGTTGCAGCCTCCTGGTCAGAGATGGAGCTTCCGGAGGTGGTGCGGCAGGACATCATGACGAAGATTCCTCGGAATACGCGACGTGCTGTGCGGAAGGCCCATCGCGGTCTTGGACACCCCAGTCGACCGACGTTCATCAAGATGCTGCGTCTCGGCGGTGCAACGCCCAACGCGTTGGCATACGCGAAGCATTGGCAGTGTCCGACTTGTGCTGAGTCGGAGGCGCCGCCCCGTCCAGTGCAGGGGGCGGCGGACGTGCGACCATTCGGCTTCAATGTGACGGTTGTGATCGACGTGAAGTACCTACGGGACGCGGCCAAGGAGCAGCTGGTGGTCCTCAGCATGGTGGACGCTGGTACGGGATGGCACTGCGCATGCCTTCTCAAGAATAGGACGGCCAAGCACGTAGCACGCCAGATCATGAACGAGTGGTTCAAGCATTACGGCGTGCCAGAGAACATCGTGATCGACCAGGGCGGCGAGTTCGAGGGCTACTTCAACGCGCTGATGGAGCAGTTCGGCATTAATACGAAGACGACGGGAGCTCATGCAGCATGGCAGCATGGCCTGGCCGAGCGCCACGGAGGATTGCTCGGCACTATCTGGGGCAAGGTGGTGCGCGAGTTCCACGTCCAGGGCAAGTCGATGTCTACTGTGGCCCTGGCTGCCATCATCAATGCGAAGAACTCGACGATCAGCCGCAATGGATTGACCCCGGAGCAGGCTGTCTTCGGGCGGATCTTGAACTTTACGGAGGTGACTAACAGGGACGACGATGAGGTTCTCATGTCGGTTCTCGGCGCCAAGGGCATAGCTTGGCGTTCGTCTCAAATCCGCACCGCAGCAAAGATGATGTTGCTGGAGCGCGACGCGACGGACAAGGTGCGGAGGGCGCTGCTACGACAGGCGCCGACGGTCGTCGGAGATCTGTGCCCAGGATCGAGGGTGTATTTCTGGGCACCGAATCCGTTCAAGGGACGTCGTCGGCAAGATCCTGAAAGATGGCGGGGTCCTGCGACTGTGATCGCGAAGGAATCCAACAGCCGGTACTGCGTATCATGGCGTGGTCACGTGCTACTTGTTGCTCGTGAGCAGCTCCGGCACGCCTCCTCCCAGGAGGCCGCAGCTGCGGAGTCCATCCAGACGGACGTGCGGCTGACGCAGCAGCGAGATGATCGCGCCTACCACGACATCGTGGACGTCACGCCCAAGGTGAAGGTTCAGAAGGTGAAGAAGACATTCTTGAAGAAGGAGCGTGACCGACATAGGGAGCTCGAGGGGTCCAGGCAGCCTCGTGTGGACCTGAGGGCCCTGGACGCCATCGAGGCACAGGCTGAGGAGGAGGAGCCGCCTGAGCAGCAGCAGCTGCCGCAGCTTCCCCCTCCGAGGAGGGCGCGTTCTCGTTCCCCTCCAGGCCGGACATCCTCTGAGACGTACCCGAAGGCTTCTCCGGGAGCATCGGGCTCTGGCGGCCCTTCGGTGCCGCCGATTCCCAGAGACGATTTCGAGCTTGATCGAAAGCGGAAGTTCCTGGTAGAGGACGTGCCGAGTTGCATCGAGAAGACGCGTCTGCAGGCTGCTCCTACGAGTGGTTTGCCGGCCCTCCGCGAGGTGGCCATGAACGCTGTTGCGCACTCGGGACCCCAGGAGTGGTTCGACCAGAATGCCTTGGATGGTGTCTCCACGCTCGTTCAGAAAGTCGTACGAGGAGTACGCGTACATCGAGAGCCACGGCGGAGACTCTATGATCACGACCGCCACCGGGAGTGCAATCGCCTGTCGGTGATGCTCTCCGCCACGGGCCAGTGTGCCTACAAGGACGACGGCGCGAGCCGTGCCAACGAGCGCACGGAGGACAGCTGGGTTGGTCTCACGCTTTTCTACCACGACAAGCCGGACGCTCAGGCACAAGGGGTGTGCTATTTGGACACTCCGGAGGGTCTTGTACGGCAGCCGATGACTTACGAGGAATGGATCAACGTGTCATCTGTGTATGACGCATGGCTGCAGGAGGCCCGGTACGAGCACGACGTGTTCGCACTCGTGATGAAGCAGAACGCGAAGGAGTTAGACCCACGTCACTTCAACCAGCACGAGAAGGCTAAGTTCGACGAGGCCGATGCCGCCGAGTGGCGGCAATGGATCGCCAACAACACGGTCGAGCTGGTCACCGAGGAGGAGGAGAAGAGCATCCCAAAGGACAAGATCATCTCGGTGCCCATGCGTTCGGTTCGCACGAACCGGGGGCGAGGGCTGGAGTTGGAAGCGAAGTCGCGCTTGATCATCCCTGGCCATCTCGACCCGCAGCTTGGTCTATTCAGGACGGATTCGCCTACTACTTCCCCGTTGGCTGTGCTGGTGTGTGCGTCTATCACAATGGCGATGGATTGGACATTCGAGTGCTTCGACGTAGCGACTGCGTTCCTGTCCGGGCTGAAGCTGGAACGGGAGTTGTATGTGAGGGCTCCTAAGGACGGGCTTCCAGCCGTCGACGGTGCTGGATGGCCAGCCGTGCGACCTTATGCGTTGCTTCGCTTGCTGAAAGGGGCGTGCGGATTGACGGAGGCGCCTCGGTTGTGGTATCTCCGAGCCCGCCAGGTGTTGACGGACGAGGTCGGCTTCGTGGAGCTGCGCTGTGCTCGAGCTGTCTTCGCTTATCGGATGAACGATAAGCTGATTGCTATGTTGACCTTGCACGTCGACGATGGCATGCTGTTTGGAGACCCGCGCGACCCCCAGTACCAGGAGGTGAAGGCGAACATCAACAGTCGTTTCAACATCAAGCACTGGAAGGAGGGCAACGACAAGGAGGCAGTCGCCTATCTCGGTGAGGAGTGGTGGCGCCACCCCGATCACATCGAGATCAGCATGCACGAATACATCGGCAAGCTGACGAAGCACCCCCTTGCAAGGGGTGACGACGAGGAGCGGGAGATGACTCCCGAGGAGCACCACGACTTCCGGGGCCTGCTCCAGAAGGTGCGGTGGCCGGTAGCACGCGTGGTGCCACAGCTCGCGTATAGTGTCTCGGCGCTCGCACAGAAGGATCCTAAAGGTCGGAGGTTACTGCGCCTGCGAGTGCTCAATGACATCATCGACCGGCTTCAGGACTACGACAAGAGAGGTCTTGCGACTCTCCGGATCCGCCGTGTGGACATCGAGCACTTGCAGGTGCTCGTGCTTATGCATAAGCTTCGTTTGCGAAGGAACCCGGCTGTAAGAGCCAGATGGGGTTCATGAGTATGATTACGGATACCCGAGTGTTGAAGGAGCTAACTGTGTGCTGTCTAGTGGAGTTGCAGAGCAGTACTATTACACGAGTTGTTGGATCTACGATGGCCGCAGAGTCTGCGGCTATGTCCGTGGCTTTGGATCGGCAGCTTTACCTCAGGCTGCTGATTGAGGCAATCTTGCACGGGGAGCCGCCCTTGCAAGGGGACTGGAGGCTGGCGCTGAAGGTTCCAGGGGCGCTCGTGACGGATGCGAAGTCGCTCTACGATCACACGTCCAAGATCGGTTCGATGCCGGTGTCTCGGCAGACCCTCGATTGGTGGCCAAGGGTTTGATAGAGCAGGAGGCCATCAAGTTCAAGTGGCTGCCTAATAGCCACATGCTAGCGGACGTGCTGACAAAGGCCGTGCAGCCTAACGAGGTGCTATCGCAGTTCCTCCGCCACGGACTGTTCAGCATGGTGCCTACTGCTGAGCAAGAGGATGAGGAGGCACACCGTCTGCGGCTGCGCCGCGGACAGCGAGAGAGAGCCAAGGAGCGGAAGGCCCTGCGTCGGGTCGCCGTTCCAGGGCCTGCGAGCCCGTGAGGTCCTGACTGCGGCTGCTGATGGACCTAGTGAGGGCTACGGTGATGTATGCATATCCTTTGAGTTGATAGTCTGGAATAGTGGATCCAGACATTCATATTCTTGTATTTATATTTTGAGCCTCAGGCCGCACTTTGCTTGAGGTGTTTCATGCATATCCTTTGAGTTGACAGTCTGGATTAGTGAATCTAGACATTCATATTTTATATTTATATCTTGAACCTCAGGTCGCATTTGCTTGAGGTGTTTCGGCCTGTGGGCTGATATACATTATAATTGCGTGCAGCGTTTCCCTTTCGAAGGGAGCGGCATCGGGGCAGCATTGTACTCACCCAGTGTGAAGAGTGCACTCCCCTGCCCCTCTGCCGCCCGTGTCACCGTGTGTGCATGATATACACGCTTGTCTTGTTTTGTGGCATGCACGCTGCCCGCCGCTGTTATGGCTCAAGTCCTAGGGCCCTGGGACGCACCCGCAGTTTTGACTGCCGCGCAGTCCGAGCTAAAAGAACTGCACTGACAGTTTTCATTGAACCACGTTTTACTAAAGGGGGGTCTGTCCATCCCCGCAGGAGGCAGAGTGCGAAATAGTTCTCAGATGCCTAAAGCATGTCTGAGATATGCTTCTAAAATGCCCAGCACATGCTTGCAACATCATGCTCCGAGCATGTGTAGAGCATGCTACAACTTTTTTTTAAATGCAGCATCGTGGTTTCAATGGCAGAGCGATTAGAGTGTCCACTGTCATGGCGTCCACAGTGCGATTGGGTTCGCGGGCTGGGCCCGTTCCTCCCACGTGAGATTGCGACGATCGCGACGATCGCGACGAGCATCGAAGAGCGAAGAGCGCCATGAACGTAAGCTGTTGGCGCTCCGCGCGGATTTCTCGGATCCGCGCTAGAGCCCCCCTGATGGCGCCTCCGGCGCCGCCCCTGGCGCGCTCCGCGCGCCTGGGAAGGGGGGGTCCAGCGCGGATCCAACAAAGCCGCGCGGAGCGCCAAAACATTATGTTGTTCGTTTTTTTGCTGTTAAACATAATTTTTGTGTTTCACTCTTCTCCTAGATCACGACGATGGATGCCTGAGCTGGGTCGAATCGCGAGATCGGATCGGGTCGGAAACGGATCGGATCGCAGGCGAACCGTACCGAGTCGGATCGGAATCGGATCGCCGCGCCCTGCTCCAGTTGATGCCCCGACAGATGCCAGGGAACCGAAGAGTTTCTTCGTACAGTTTCCAGTGACGGTCGGTCGTTCCTCCAGATTTCGTAATAAAAGGGAGGGGGTCTGGACCCTCCAAGACAAGCCATTTCAGACCTCCCCCGTGGGAGAACCCTCCAAAACATCGTCCCCAGACCCCCCCAGGCCCTCCAAGATAGCCTGGAAGAGACCCCCCCCGAAATGAGACCCCCCTCCCTTTATTACGAAATCTGGAGTACCTGTGCCCGAGGCTTGGCTACCAGTAGCGTTCGGGCGGTGGTGCAAGTCGGGGCGGGGGTGCGCTGCGATCGCCACGGTATGCGCGCGAGCACCAGCAGGTTGGGGGGGCCCACCCTCCACGTAGGATTGCTACTGTAAGCCAGAAGGGGGAAGGGAGGGGTTTGGCCTGGGTCGCGACCGTTACGCGCCAGAGGATAAAGCAGTCTCGAAACGAAGCGAATCGAATCGGCCCAGACACGTGACGTCCTGAATTTTTCAAGTCGGGCTCCCCGGAAGTCCCGAACCTTTCCCTAGGGCCGGTTCTTCATCCCGAGCCGTTGTTGGACGGCTCCGAGGCCCGGTGAGGGCCCCCAGAGCCCCCGAAAATCGTCATAAACCGTCGGTCGTTTTTTTTGTCACGACGCGAGCATGCCTGGGGGGATGGGGCGGGCCCGTGTAACATCGAAGGGTCGTCAATAATGCCCCCCCCCTGCTCTCCGCTGGGCATGCTCGCCCTTCCTCTCCTCCTTGCCCTTCCCTCCCTGCCCTCCTCGTCGCGAGCGATCGTAGCGATCGTCGTTATCGTTGCGATCGTCGTCCTTGACCATTGGGCTCCCAGCCGCCGCCGCCGCCATCGCTGCCGCCGTGCAGGAGGGGGCGCCGGTCAGGAGTCCAATGAATTACGACGACGCAGCGTTGGCGACGATCGCTGCGATGGCGACGATCGCGACGATGACGACGACTAGAGTGAGGAGGGAAGGGCGAGCAGGCGAGGAAGGGCGAGTATTCTCAGCCGAGAGCAGGGGGTGGGCGGGGCATCATAAAAGACCCTTCGCGGTCACACGGGCCTGCTCCTTCCCCCAGACATGTTCGCGTCGTGAAAAAACATCACGACCGACGGGTTATCACGATCTTCGGCTTCTGGGGGCGTTTCCCGGGCCTCGGGGCCGTCAGAGAACGGCTCGGACGAAGAGCCGGCCCCCGGGAGAGGCTCGGGACTTCTGGGGAGCCCGACCTGAAACATGCAGGACGTCGCGCGATGGGTGCCTGGGCCGCTGCGGCCTTGCCCGCGCCTGCCCAGACGCGCCCCAGACGGGGCGCATGGCATGCGCGCCCTGAGTCGGCAACTACGCTAACGCCGCTTTGGCGCACGCACTCAACAAAAAAACGTCCCGAACAGGTCGGTGTATGGATGCACGCCTCCCAATCGCATATCTGGAAAAAAGGGGCACATACCGCCACACGCCAGTCGTTGGAAGTAGATATTGTTGGATATCCAGATCTCAACCTGCTTCGAGCGCCTTTCTACTTCAATAACCGATCTGTGTTCAGGGATTATGATTGTTCTTCGGACGCGCCCGAATCCAATCTACTTGATCCACCTTCCTACTTCAGGTTTCCACCCACTTCTTCCGACTGGCGGGTACCTTTCCGTCGTTTTCCCACCATTGGGCCTTTCGGGAGGTTTTCGCAGCCAACGCTGGATTCGCCTTCACAAGTCTGGTCAGAGAGCAACTTGGGAGAGGCCCGGGGAGGAGCGGTATTGGTACCTTTTGGTTTCCGCAGGACTTGGTTCTGCCAGGACCCAATCCTTGTGGGGAACATCCTTGCGAGGCCTTGCGCGGCGCGCAAGAAGGGGCGCTAGCTGGTCCACGCGTCCGCCCCGACAGATGTGGGCCGACGTTCGCGCTGCGATGCTCCAACGTAAGCCCGACGCAGGTCCGACGTGAATCCGACGTGAGCCCGGCGTGGATCCTATGCAAACGGGGTCTCAAGTTGCCGCGCGAGGCATCCAGGATTTTCGGGGCTTCCCTTCGACTTGATTGCGACGTTCCTTCGCCTTGCTCTTCACTTTCCTTGAGTTTGACGACGTCG
>CAUYUJ010016761.1:0-5000 GCA_963575745.1 Prorocentrum cordatum | reverse complement strand
GTATTCAAGAATAGTTTTAAAACATCGTCTGGCATCATGTTTGATGTGTTCTTTCGACTATCGTTGGCTATCTTTATATTTCTTCCACAACCCGCCTGTAGGAGGACATGCCAGACCTGACTCAAGGTTGAACGATCCTCTCGGTGTCAGAGACCAGCGCGACAGTCGTCACGGCACGAACTTGCCGCACCCGCCAGAGAGGTGTGTCGGACGAAAATTGGGGAGATTGGGAGAGGAGGGGGTCCGAAATTTGCTGCGTGCAGCAGGGTTTCGGCCCAGCCGCCGGGCGTTGGCCAGATGGGGATGACCGAGGGTTGGCCAGGTTTGGCCAGTTTTGGCCAGAGGGTTGGTTGGGGTTGATGGGATGGTTGGCCGTGATAGTTCTTCGGGATGTAGTTCATTCCGCAACGCATGAGCGACGCAGGCAAACGGGTCGATTTTGCAGACATTCGCGCGTAAGCTTGCCGTGTATGGCCGCGCTTAAGCGCCCTTGCTTCCAATGTATCGTGCCGCGCTGGTGGCCCGCGCAAGCCACCGCGTAACGTTGTTGTGCCATCTTGCGTAAGGCCCGCTTATCTTCGTCGCTCATTTCGTGCGTGAGCTAGCGCCTTAGATGGTGTTTAAGAAACTGTATTGCTCGTTTTCAAGATCGACGTTTTTGTTGTTTGTTGCTGCTTCCCACCGTTTTGGGATAGTCTTTACAACATGTTTCCTCCCCTTGAGGGATTCTCGTTCGCGCCGTTTTCGGTTCGGTCCCCTGTTGTACCGCCGCTCCCCTTCTGTTTCTGTGGCCGTTTCTCTTCCGTCCTGGTTGGCCAGAAGGCGAAACATCGAGCACGGGAAACCCAACGCCCCCAGCGTTCTTAGCACCAGCTGCGGTCCGCGCCCATGCGGCCAGCGCGTTTGGAGCCGGCCAGGCCGAGCCGGTCTCGTTGCAGCGGGCCTCGGCAGGGGCGCGGGCCTCCGCTGCCCCGGAGGTGCCTCGGGGCGGCGGGGCTGCCCGAGCCTGGGCCTCCCAGGCGGCCCGCCTCTCGGAGAGGCCTCCGCAGACGGGGCCCGAGCACGGCTGGGGCCGGAGGAGCGCGCCGCGTCGCCGAGGCCTCGGCGACGTGGCTCGACGTGGAGCCCCGTTGTTCCCTGCCGACGTCGCCGAGGCATCGCCGACGTCGCCGGCGCGCCATCGGCGACGCGGCGCGCTCCTCCGGCCCCAGCCGTGCTCGGGCCCCCTCCGCGGAGGCCTCCAGCGTCGCCACGGCCGGAGGCGCGAGGTCCCCGCCAGGGCACGCCGATATACCGGGGAGGTCCGGGGAGCAGCGGCGGCGGCAGATCTGTCCGTCTGCCCCGGCGGGAGGGCCGCTCGGCGCCGCGCTGGCGCGGCGGCGACCCCAGCGCGGGCGTGCAGGGTTCCACACGCCGCCAGTGCTGTGGAGGGCGTTCAGTGGAGAGGAGGCTGGTTGCCAAACAGTTTCCAGGTGTCGAAGACATGGGCTTCACATGGTTTGAACATGTGTAAAAGGTATGTTCAAACCATGTGTAGAACATTGTTTGCCGACAGTTTAAAGACATTTGAAATTCAACGATAGAACTGTTAGGGTGTCCAGTGTCGTGGCATCCACAACGCCAGAGGGCCAGGATCAGCCGATGTCGAGCGATCTGCGCCATCGGAGAGCCGCGACCGTTCTAAGTTGAACGATCCACGTGGCGTCAGAGAACAGCGCCCTCTGCATCGCGACGCGACCCAGCCATACCCTCTGCGTGGCACGGAGTTTCGGTGGCGAGTCATGGGAGCCTTGTGTGCCCTCGTAATTATGCCTTGAGAGTGCCTTAGCGTCGGCTAGCGTCTGGTCATCGATGAGATAGCGCCGATTCTGCGTCGATACGCGTCGATTGGCGTCGATGCGCGTCGATTTATCGTCGACTAGCGTCGATGAGCGTCGATTCACAAGAGCCAGTAGGATGGTATTGGGAGGCTCCCATGAATTGCCACCGGAGAGAATGAGCGGTGGTGTCGAAAGCTCTGGAACCCCACGTGCTCAATTCAAGCAGGCCATGCCGTCCGAGGTCTATGTCTTCGACTTGCCCCGGCTGCCGTCCGAGGTTGAGACGTGCAGCAGGCAGATCATGCGTGGGGTGTGAACAATCTTTGCGGCGGGCTGCTGTGCAGAATGGCGAGGGAGGCTTGGTCGCGGGGCCAGACGTGTCCGAGATGAAAAAAGGCGGCTCCCAGAAAGCCACGCTGATTGCCGCAAACATCCGTGGCTGGCTGATCCGCAGGCGGATGGCAAACTTCACGAGGAAGGTCCCCCGACGGCATGCCATCGGCGGCGAGCGAAGGGGGGAGGTGAGAAGGAGAAGGCCTTCTCAGAAGGCGGCGGGGCTCAGAAGGCCTCCGGCCTTCTGAGAGGTTTTCTGTGTCTTCGGGGAAGGCTTAGAAAACTTCTCAGAAGGCCGGGGAACTTCGGAGAGTCGCTTCTCAATCCTTGCCGCGGCCTTTACTGTGTGTGTGTGTGTGTGTGCGTGATTGTGTGTGTGTCATTCTTTGCAAGTGAAGGTCGACGCTCAAGCTGTTGGGGGCGATGGCGCGCATGTGCATGGGCCTGCAGAGGGTGGCAGAACATCTCTCTGGATAGCGATATCGGGCTGCTGGTCCAACAGGTCTGAGGTGCAACACTGGGGAGATCGTCGTCGCTGTCGGGCTCTCTGCCTGTCTTGTACGATCTGCTTCCTGCAGCTCTTCGCCACCCCAGCGGGTCTTCGCTACGGCGACTGGGCTTTCTCTTGGTCGCGGCCGCCATCCCCGGGTCGCCTACCAGGCTGGCGCGCCCTGATCTCGCCCACTGGCCGCGGGCGCGGCCTCCCGGTGCTGATCACCAGGGTGGACCCTCTGCGCTGATCGCACCGGGAACCTGCTCGGGCTGCCGCTCCCGCATCCCTCTGCCATCCCTTGCGGGCTCGCTCGCCGCTGGTCCGCCGTGTGGGCGCCGACTCCGCCCTTATGCGCCCTGGCGCCTACCCCTGCTTCTGATCACCCGGGTGGGCCCTTTGTGCTGATGATCGGGAGCCTCGAGACGGGGGTCAATGTAGACGGGGGTCAGCCAGAGGGCCGGATCTTGCAGGATCCTGCGAAGACCCCCTCTGGCTGACCCGGGTTAGCGAGCCGCTCGTGGCCGCGAGGCGGCCGCGCCTATATTGGCTGACCCGGGTTTGCGAAGACCTGCGTTGCAGTTTTTTCTCCTGCATTGCAGTTTTGGGTTTCCTGCTGACCCGGGTCTGGATTGACCCGGGTCAGAAGATCCCCGAGATGACCGCGGCGTGGCGCTCTCCCCTCCCGCCCCGCGCGCGTCTGGCCCAGCAGCTCGCGTCTGTGCGGATCGCTCTGCCGCTTCCTCGGGCGCGTCGGCTCGTCCCCGCCGCTCCTCAGGAGGGGAAAAAACACACAGACACAATTAATCGTCGATTCCCAGGAAAATATGGGAAAACATGGGAGGTGGGGGGGAAAACAAACACCCAGAAAATGTAGGAAAATATGGGGAACCTCGTTATTTGTTTGTATTTATATGTGTGTCCTTGGGCCCCTTGAGCTCCGCCCGGGCTCTTGCAGCTCTTCGCCGCACCCACCTCGGCTTATGATGGTCCAACCTACTTTGGCCCTGATCACCCGAAAGAGTTTCGAGCACCACGAATGTACCGAAGCTGGAGGGTTTTCACGTGTCGGGCCCTGGGAGGCGACACTCGCTCGACGCTGCTTCGACACTTTTTCTGGGTGCTCGAAACGATTTCTGGGATGTGGTCCTTGAGTGCCGATGGGAACAACATCACCCTCGGTGCCTCTCAGCTCCGGCTCTCGACGAAGGCCTCGCTCCGGCGGATCGCCGGGGTGGACCCTCTGCGCGGCTGGCTGGGGCGCCCGCCCCCCGCGGTGCTCGCCTCCCCGCGCGGGGTGGCCCGGCGCCTCGCTTCCGGCCCCGCCCCGCCTCCGCTCCCGGGCTCTGCCCCTCCGCCCATGCCTCCGCCCCTGGCCCCGTCGTGCCGCCGCTGCCTCCGGGCGCCGCCGCTCTGTGCGTGGCGACCGCTCATCTCTCCCGCCTGCCCATCTAATTCTCCTGCACTCCTCTCTTGGCTCAAGGCGCCGGACGGCGAGCCCGAGTGCTATGGGGGCTGCGGGAGGGCAGAGAACGCTTCCGCTCCCTAGCCTCGGTCCTCCACCGACGGATGCGACGGTCGCTTTGACCCTTCGGCTCGTACCCTCCGTCCACGCCTCCTGCCCCGGCGGCCGCCTCGGGCGCTGTCCCCGCGCGCCCAACGCGGGCGGGCTCCCCGCGTGCGCGCCGCCCCGGGGTCCTCCGCCCGCCGTGCCTGCGCTGCCCCGCGGCCGCTGGCTCGCCACCGCCCCGTGAGGGCCTGGCCACTTTCTGGCGTTGCCCGCGCGCGCGCGCCCGAGTGACCCTTTGACGGCAAGGGGAGTCGCCTGCCGGCTGACGACCGAAAGTGTTTGTGTGTGTGTGTGTGCGTGCGTGTGCGTGCGCGCGTGCGTGTGCGTGTGCGTGTGCGTGTGCGTGTGCGTGTGCGTGTGTGTGTGTGTGTGTGTTTTTGTGCGTGTGTGTGAGCGTGTGCGTGTGTGTGTGTGTGTTTTTGTGCGTGTGTGTGTGCGTGTGCGTGTGTCTGTGTGTGGCTTGTGGGTGTGTGTGCGTATGTGTGTCTGTGCGTGGGGCGTGTGAGGGGGGCGTGCGTGTGTGTGTGTGTGTGTGTGTGTGTGTGTGTGTGTGTGTGTGTGTGTGTGTGTGTGTGTGTGTGTGTGTGTGTGTGTGTGTGTGCGTGTGCTTGTGCGTGTGCGTGTGCGTGTGCGTGTGCGTGTGCGTGTGCGTGTGCGTGTGCGTGTGCGTGTGCGTGTGCGTGTGCGTGTGCGTGTGCGTGTGCGTGTGCGTGTGCGTGTGCGTGTGCGTGTGCGTGTGCGTGTGCGTGTGCGTGTGCGTGTGCGTGTGCGTGTGCGTGTGCGTGTG
>CAUYUJ010016760.1:917351-934851 GCA_963575745.1 Prorocentrum cordatum | reverse complement strand
AGGAGGAGGATCGGGAGGATCAGCGGGAGGAGGAGGAGGAGGAGGAGGAGGAGGAGGAGGAGGAGGAGGAGGAGGAGGAGGAGGAGGAGGAGGAGGAGGGAGGAGGGAGGAGGGAGGAGGGAGGAGGGAGGAGGGAGGAGGGAGGAGGGAAGAGGGAGGAGGAGGAGGAGGAGCAGGAGGAGGAGGTTGCGGAGGAGGAGCCTCCGCCGCAAACCTCTTCGAGGGGGGGGGGCATCCCGCGCAGGCCTGTCGCTGCCCCTGGGGGACGCCGTGAGCGACAAGCCGCCCTTCTTGCCGCAGGACTGGAACAGGCTGCTGCTGCAGTGCCCGGTGAAGGACGGGCCCGCGCGGTGCCCGCCCCCGGCCCTGTCGGGCGGCGCGCACGAGGCGGTGGGGCGGGCGAGTGGGGCAGCCTCGCTCTCTGTTTTTTTTGCTGTGTTCTGTGTCTCTCCCTCTTTCTCTTTCTCTCGATCTCTCTTCATCTTCTTGTTATGTTTCTCTCGCTCTCTCTCTCTCTCTCTCTCTCTCTCGCGTGTATGTATGTATGTAGGTAAATGTTCATATATATACACACACACCTATACATCTCTATCTCTCTCACTCCTCTCTCTCTCTACATATATATATATATAAACGTATATACCTGGGCACGGGGCGGGAGGGGGGGGCGCGGGACCCGTCCTTGCTAGCGCATGGAAGGACTGGGCGGCCTGGACCGTACCAAGAGGGGTCCATTGGCCGTCCAGACAGCTCGGGGGATGTCCAAGACGCCCACGGAACGCTCCAAGTGGCCCCAGGGTGACCTCAAGAAGGGCCTGGAGGCTCCCTGGATGCCTCCAGAACTTTCCCATACGCTCCCCGAGAGGGCGTTGGGAGGCAAACATTAGGCAATTCCTTTGCTGGGGAAGCCTACATTCTTAGCAACCGCGCGCTTGAGGTCTCCACTAGGTCTCCACTACGTCTACGACGGCGCCCGAAGCGCTGCAGCGTTCCAGGGAGGCCAACGAAGGCTCATGACCCCCCCAAGATGGCCCAAGACGACCCCAAGAGGGTTTCCCAGATGGCCTGGGCGGCACTCCAGAGGAGGCCCGGAGCGTGCCTGGCGGGGTCCTGAGGCCGTTCAGAACGCCGAAGGGACGACCGACACCCCCACCGAGCGCTCCAAGAGGCCCCATGTGGACCTCAAGCAGGGCCCGGAGGCTTCCGAGAGACGCATCTGGAGCCTCCCCTGACGCGCCCCGAGAAGACGTCGGGAGACCAACATAGGGCAATTCCCAACATAACACTGACGTTTTCAGGAATCGCGCGCTTGGGCTCTCCACTGCGGTTACGATTTCGCACGAGGCGCTCCAGGGATCCCCACGACGGCCCACGGAACCCCCAAGACGGCCCACAGGCCCGAAAGCCTTCCTCAGACAGTGTGTGAGGCTCCACAGACGAGCCCGGAGCGTGCCAAGAGGGGCCCTGAGGCCGTCCAGACCGTCCGCGGGACGTCCAGGACGCCCACAGAGTGTATCGTCGTCTCCACCGCGCGTGGCAGCCCCCCCCGCAGCGGGGCGCCCGGTGCGAGCGCTCGCGTGCGCGTCGCTGTCGTCGGCCCGAGCAGGAGGGGGAGGTGGAGTAGGAAAGGGAAAACGAGGAGGATGAGGAGGAGAACGAGGAGGATAGTCTACCTCGCGGAGCGCCCCAGGGCGCCACAAGTAGAGAAGGAGGAGAAGAGAAGAGGAGGAGGCGGAGGAGGAGGAGGCGGAGGCGGAGAAGGAGGAGGAGGAGGGGGACCAAAAAGAAAGGAGGAGGAGTTGGAGCAGGAGGTGTGAAACCAGGAGAAGAAAGAGGGGTAGGGAGGCTGAGCAGGACACGGGACAGGATGAACATGGAGGAGCGGCGGAAAACATTGAGGAGCAGGAGGACGAGAAGGAATGAATGTGGAGTGACGAGGAGGAGGAGGGACGCAGGCGTAGTGCGAGCAAGGCCTCCAGAGAAAGGAGGTGACGTAGAGGGCAGAGGCGGTGCCGGAGCAAGCGGCATAGGATGATGATTATGATGATATTGATGATGATGACGACGGCGACGATGATGATGATGATGATGATGCTGATGATGATGATGATGATCATGATGATGATGATGATGCTGATGCTGATGATGATGATGATGCTGATGATGATGATTATGATGATGATGATGATGATGCTGATGATGATGATGATGGTGATGATGGTGATGGTGATGGTGATGATGATGATGATGATGATGATGATGATGATGATGATGGTGATGATGATGATGCTGATGCTGATGATGATGATGATGATGCTGCTGATGATGATGATGATGATGATGAGGATGAGGATGAGGATGAGGATGAGGATGAGGAGGATGAGGATGATGATGATGATGATGATGATGATGATGATGATGATGATGATGATGAGGAGGAGGAGGAGGAGGAGGAGGAGGAGGGAGGAGGAGGAGGATGAGGAGGAGGAGGAGGAGGAGGAGGAGGCGGAGCGTCTCGGCCGTGCCGACTGCACGGTGGCGGTCACGCTCCCTGACCGCCGAAGTGGCGCAAAAAGGGGCCGACGACGACGCCAGAGGCCCCTCTCAGCAGTCATGACGTTCCTGTGCCCCATCGTACGCGTTCGATGATGACGAGGTTGTCCATCTTTCTGTGTTGGAGCGCTGCACTGGCCTGCACTAGAACCTAAGCGCCATTCATAGATGGCGCTCCACACGCGTCCCCGTTTTACACCTGCCATTGACTTATCTGAGAGTGATGCAAGCTCAGCGGTTTGCCCAGGCCCTGGTTGACCAGTCCCGTGCTCCGTTCTAGGCCCTTCTGGTCTGGTGTGGAGTCCTTTTGTGGGCACGAGGGGTACGTAGATTCTGTGTACAGTCAAGACGCTGGAATTTGGAACAGTTTAGGTTCGGAAGGGGCTCGATGTTCCGAAGGTTCCTCCAGTGCTGTTCCTCTTGCCCTCCTGGGGCACGGAGGCACTTACAGGGCCAAGAAGGGGCTTCGTTCCTTATTCAGCGTTCCTTCTTTCAGCAGCCCGACTGTATATCTAGTCACGTATGCGGATATACTTTCTCTCATCCTTCTCTCATTAGATGTTCCCTTTGTTTCCCCGCTCTCTCTCTCTCTCTCTGTCTATCTCTCTCTCTCTCTCTTTCTCAGTATTGTCCTCCCGGCTCGTGTCTTGATCCATGTATGTCGTTTCGTCCATCGTCGCTGTCATCGCCGTCGCTCGGACGATTGATAAGAGCTCTGGCCTGGATCGTTGCGCATTGAGGCGCCCTCGCGGCTCGATCGCTGCCAGTTGGGCTTTTTCCGAGGACCTTCCGCGCTGTTCTCTCTGAGAGTGACGGGAACACGCGAACCTGGTGTCGGGCTTGGATGATGGGGGGCGGAGCAGGAGGGAAGAACGACCCCATCAGTGTCATTCTGTCGAAAGCACCAGGCTCCTTGTGCACACGAAGCAAGCGAGGAATGCGCTTAGTCTGATGGGCAACTTTGTGAGGCGGGGATCTATCCATAATGAACCTCCGCCTGGGGGATCGATCCTCGGCAATCTCGGCCGGCGGTGGATCTGGTGGTATCCAACTGGCTTGCGCCATTCCGCCGACCCCCAGCGGAGTAGAGACGTCAAGGGCGTTCGGTAGGCGATGCTGGAGTCTCGCCACGCCCCGGCATGCGGTGGTCGGCGGATTCACCCCCCCATCCCCCCCCTTCCCACGGGCCCACACCCACAGCAGGCTGGGGTCTCAGGACGTCGGTTCCCCGGGTGGCGGGTATGCATATATCTGCACCTCGCAGACTCCGCGTGTCATTGATGCTCCGGAATTCATAATACGAGGGTGGGGAGTCACAACCTTCCCAGACGAGCAATTTCAGACACCCCCCAGACCAGCCATGAACGGGCGGCCTTTTGCCCAGACCCCCGAAACCCTCAAAGGCAGCTCAAATCAGACCCCCCAAGTCAGACCCCCTTTCTCATGAAATCCGGAATGCTCTTCATCCCTCCCGCCCTCAGATCTGACATTGCAAACCACATGCGACATCCCAAATAATCACCCCCGGAGCCCCGAACCTCGTCTTTCTGCGCCGTCTCTCGAGCCGCATCGACCCGCGAGGGTCCCTGAGCCCCCGAGACCGGGCGAAGCCGCCCGCTGTGAACATGCTGCAGCGCCTGGATCTCAGGGCGAGTCGGGGGTGATGGGAGTGATGGGCCTGTTTTCCACCACCACCACCGTAAGTTGGAGGGGGAGGGTGTCCTCCTCCTCCTCCTCCTCCTCCTCCTCCTCCTCGTCCTCCACCTCCTCCTCCCCCCCTCCAACTTATGGTGGTGATGGTGGGAAACAGGCCCATCAAAGGGGGGGCCTTCGGACGCCGCGCCCTCGCCGCCGCGTGCCTGCTGTCCGGCCCCCGCCCGCCCCTCCCGCCCGTCCTGGTTCTCGCGGCCTGCCCGAGCTGGGGCTCCCGTGCAGGACGTGAAGCAGCTGACGTTCGCGTGGGTCCTGCCGTACCAGGCCCCTCGCCTGGCGCGGTGCTGCCTCGGGGCCAGGAGCACGTCCACTGTACACCACTTTTGGTGGTACGTGGCAGCCCGAGCGTGGTGTTCATACAGAGTTGTTGCTGCACCTGTCGCCCAGAGAACCAGCCGGGAAGTTACACGCAACACGTTATCCTGCGGCGTTTCCGCGAAGACCCATGGAACATGGCCCAAATACCCTGGTGCGAATATGTACATGTACATATATCTATATATACACATGTATGTAGATATGCGAACATTTATACATCTGAGACGGTTCGTTCAGCCATAAGAAAGGTAGGAATCGGAAATAATCAAAAGGAATCAATCATAATCCGTAGGCATCGATCGGAACCAACTGGGATCAATCGGAATCATTAGAAATACATCGGAACCAATAGGAATGACTAGGATTCACTAAGGAATCCCTTGAGATCAAAAGGAATCAATAGGAACCAACAGGCATTCATAGGAATCGATTGTAATCGATTGGAATCAACAGGAATTAATGGAATCAGTAGGAACCAATGGGAATCAGTAGGAGTTAGTGCGTTCCAATCGATTCGTATTAATTGCTTTTGATTCTGATCGGTTCCATTCGACTCTCGTTGATTCCCAGTAATCCATGTTGGTTATTATTTATTCTTATTGGTTCCGGATAATTCCTAGTGATTCTTGTCTATTCTTTTTGATTCGTATTGGTTCCTGTTGATTCCTATTGGTTCATATGGATTCCTATTGATTCCCATCGATCCCAATCGATTTCCATTCATTCCGATTGATTCCTATTGATTCGTATTGCCTCCTTCTATTTCAAAGTGATTCCCAGCGATTCCTGTCCATTCTTCTTGCTCCCCATTGATTTATTATGATTCCTAGTGGTTCCTGTTGATTCCTTCTGATTTCTACGGATTCCGATTTTTTCCCATTAATTCCTATTGATTCTTGTTTTTTTTCATTGATCCCAATCGATTCCAATTGATTCCGAGCGATTCCGAGTGATTCTGAATTTTCGTATTGACGTATTGAATCTTGTTGATTCCTATTGTTTCCTATTGTTTCCTGACGATTATTACGTATTCCTACCTTTTCTTATTTATTGAAGGAGAGAGAGAGGGAGAGAGAGAAACATCAAAGCACATAGGAGGGAGAGAGAGAGAGAGAGAGGGAGCGAGAGACAGGGGGCCATGCCCTTCGCGCGAAGATTTTTTTGAGAGGGTCGCAAGGCGTATTGTTTGTTGTTTGGTCTTGATTGGTTTTTGAAAGAGTCACAGGTGTCCTCCATTGAATCAAACAGAAAAAACAAAAACAACTGATGTGATTACCCACGCAACAAAAATAAAAGGTTTTCGGAATTCGAGGCGGGGGGGGAGGGATGGCCGGACTCCTGCCCGGCTCCCCCGCCTCGGATCCTGAAAACATTTGATGTTTGTTTTGTTTGGTCGTCTCCTTGGTTTTGTGTTTCTTGTTTTTGTTGTGTTGGTTGGGCGTGTCTCAAGTTGAATGCCCAACGTTAAGGAAGCCTGTGACCGTCATTGAAAAACAAATCAAGTCCAACAAGACAAATAATGCTTGCGACTCTCTTAAACACGTCGCGCTCTCTCTCTCTCTCTCGCTCCCTTGTTTAAGCAAAAAGAGTTCAGGATTCGGTAGGAACCTATAGCAATCAGAAGGAATCAGGAGGCATCAATTGGAAGCAACAGGAATCAATAGCAGTCACGAGCAATCAATAGGGATCAACAGGAATGACTAGGATTCAACAGGAATCATTCGGAATCGATGGGAACCAACAGGAGTTATTTTGAATCAATAGGACTTGATAGGAATCAACGGGAATCAATCGGAACCAACATGGAGCAACAGGAATCAGTAGGAGCCAGTAGGAACCAATGGTAACGAAGAGGAAATTTTCGGAATCATTAGGAATCAACAGGAACCAATAGGAATCAAAGCTAATTGATTGGAATCGATTGGGATTGACAGAATCAATAGGAAACACTACCACTCGAAATCAGTCGGAACCAATCGGCCATTGTTGTAGCCATTACGATCGTGATGAACCAATAGGAATGAGTAGGAATTGGTAGGAGTCGATTGGGATCGATAGGAATCAATAGGAATACATATGAATCAATATGAAGCAGTGGGAACCAGTAGGAATCAATACGATATTGATCCTACAGCTTTCTCTGTATCAGTTACTGCTTAAAGAAGAGAGAGAGAGAGAGAAAGAGAGAGCGCGAGATACAGGGTTGGAGGAGGAGGGGGCCGTTGCCTTCGCGCGAAGCTTATTGTTTTTTTTTGGGTGAGAGCCACAAGGACTATTTGTTTCTTGTTCGTCTTGATTGGTTGTCCAATGGCTGTCACAGGTTTCCTTATTCTTGGACCACGAAGCCTGTGTGACACTACCAATAAGAAACGCAAGCACAATAAACACAACAAATAAACACATAGCAAACATGTGAAACTACACCAGGACCAAACTTCAAAGGTTTTCGGGACCCGAGGCGGGGGGGTGGAGGGATCGAGAGATGGACACCTGCCTGATTCCCCCGCCTCGGATCCTGAAAACCTTTGGTTGTTGTTTTGGGAGTCGTTTCACAGTTTTTTGTTTTCTCGGTAGTCTCACAGGTTTCGTGGCCCAGCATTCATTCGTGGTTGCCATTGAAAAAGCAGTCCCTCCCCCGCCCTCCCCCCGCCTCCCGCCTCGGATTCTGAACACCGTCGATGTTTGTTTTGCTTGGTAGTCTCACAGGCTTTTTGTGTTGTCGCAGGTTCCGTGGCCCAACATAAAGGAAACATGTGATTGTTATCGGCAACCGTTTAAGTCCAACAGGACACCAATAACCCTTCTGTAGCTCTTTCATACGCACGCGCGGCCCCGTCAACAAACATCGAACGATAACAAACTGCACAAACGGCGGCTGGTTTTGAGTCATGTTCGGCCGCGGGGGGCCTCTCACCAGACCCCAGGGTCGTCAAGAGATCGACCTATGAATAAAAGCTGGTCCCGGGGGTGGCGTCGAGACCTCTGGGGGTCCACGTTGCGAAAAATTCACGACGACGAATGATAAGAAACTACACCTTACAGACATTTTCGAAGATCTGCGCGGATTTTTCGGATCGGCGTTGGGCCCCCCTGGCGGCGCCTCTGGCGCTGCCCGCCGTGACGCGCTCCGCGCGCCAGGGAGGGGGGACCCAGCGCCGATTCAAGAAATCCGCTCGGAGATCCGGAAGTTGATGTATGGGCTTCCAATGCAGATGTCTCACTAAGGTAGCTTCGCGTTGTGTCGACCTACGGCGATCCCGCCGCCGGCGTTCAACATTCAACGCCGCCGGCGACCCATAATCGGTCGATATTGAACGATCTGATGTTCCAGGAACGGTCTCTCGTTCAAGGCTGAACCATCCCTGCTGTGTCAGGAGCCAACGCCAGGGTCGGCACGACACGAACCCACGGTACACTGGGCGGCTCTGTTCGTTTCCCGATGTCCCGGGTATTTGTTCATGGGCCTGCTACCGATCGGACATCCTGAACCCCAGGCCAGCACGAAGCCCTCCATAGCCTTCGTTTGCACTCTGGGTGCCACCTTTGGTTTCATGCGCCCGTTTCAGTCTATGCTGAAGAATCCTGTGTCCCGCGCCCTTTCGCGTCCCCTAGAATGGCCCCTTCGCCGAGCTCCGACTCATGCTGGAGGTAGGGGTGGGTCGCTCTCTTGTAAATGTTGGTAGATGCAGTTCCTGAAAAAAGGATGGAGGGACCAGGGACGGCTCTGAGCAAGCAGGGCGACGATGAATTCTTTGACACGCCCCGTTGAACCGCATTTGTGCTTTTGAGCTTCTGCATATGTTGGTTTTGTGGTCCTCGTAACGCGATGTAATTGCATTTTGCATTGCAACTGAATCGTGATCAAGTGGTCACGACATGGGACATGCGTGGTGGGGAGGAGCGCGGGGATGCAGGAAGCGAACGTACGTTGTGGGGCTGTGGTTTCGACGGTTGCTCCATTACAGGCAGCAAGGCCTCTCCTGCATAGCAGTTCTTGCCTGCGGAGGTCGCGGATCACCGCACTAAAGCATAGGCTCCCACCAGTCTTAGGCCCAGGGTGGAATCCATTTGGGGGTGATTTCTTCCTGGCGTGATGGGCGTCGCCGCGGGGGACGAGTGGCGGTGCCCACCGGCGTATCGTTTTGCTGGCCGCGGGGTTTGGGAGTGGTCTGGAGCAGCCGTTCCCAGACCCCGCCGGCGTCGAACGCCACGACACCCAGGGGGGGAGCGGCTGGCTCGGTGACGGGCGCCACGCCGAGTATCGGTGGCCCTTGGGGACGTGTGCTAGTGCAGCGTGCGTTCCCCCCGTGCACCTGCACGCAACCCGCGCCGGCCCGCGCTGCGTTGCCTGCGTCGCATTGAGGGGCCTCGGTGCAGTCTTGTCCCTCCCAGGACAAAAATATATATATATATATATAATATATATATATATATATATGTGTGTGTGTGTGTACCATGAAGGTGCCGCGCCCGTGGGCCAGGCCAGGATCGGCGTTGCAGGTGGACCACGGAGGAGGAGGAGGCGGAGGAGGAGGAGAGGAGGAGGGAGGGAGGAGGGGGAGGAGGGGGAGGAGGGGGAGGAGGGGGAGGAGAGGGAGGAGGGGGAGGAGGGGGAGGAGGAGGAGGGGAGGAGGAGGAGGAGGAGGAGGAGGAGGAGGAGGAGGAGGAGGAGGGGGAGGAGGGGGAGGAGGGAGGAGGAGGAGGAGGAGGAGGAGGAGGAGGAGGAGGGATGAGGAGGAGGAGGAGGGGGCGGCCTCCGTCAGCGGCAAAGCAAGGTCAGGGGGAGAGGCTCGGGCGGGGGGAGGCATCGGCCCCCAGGCGCCAAGGCATCGCCGACGGGGGCCCGGGGGGCCCACCCTGCCCCGGAAGCTGCGGGTTCGCTACCGACTCGGGCGTTGCGCAAGGGGGGGGGGCGATGAAGAAGGGGTGGGGGAGGGGGGGGAGAAGCTCAGGAGGGCCCAAAACACAGAGACACAAGTAAGCGTCGATCTCGCAGAAAATGTGAGGAAATATGGGAAGAGGGGGGGAAGACGATAACCCAGAAACGATGGGAACATATCGGGGATCCTGATATGAGTGTCTGTTTATTTGCGTGTCGCAGGGCCCCTTCAGAAGTGCGCGCCTTGCATGCCCCTTTTGGGCCCCCGGGCGGCCCTTCAGGTCCCCTTAAGCATACAAAAGGTTTACCTTTATTCACTCCCTCCGTTTAGCGCCTCCCAGTCTGCAATGCCCGATCTAGACCCCATCGCCGATCAGTCGGCGATGTATCGCCGTCCCCTTGGCGACGCCCCCCCGTCGGAGCCAGTCCACCGTGTGTCGTTTCCCCTTCGGCCGAGCAGTGGCGAGGTGTCCTGACCTGCCCATAGGACCACCAAATCAGGTTATCAGAACTTTTCATGATTCGCACTAAATGTTCTTGGAACATGTCTTCGGGCTGAGGTCGTCTTGTTTTGAAGCATCGGCTGCATGCTCTCGGAGAATCCTGTTTTTTTCGAACGCTTTACTCGGCTCTGAGAATCTTTCGTGGCAGGCCAATGTGAATGGCGGTGCGGTCGGCCCCTGCTCCGCTCATGACGGCGGGGCGGCTTCCCCGAGCGGCCCGGCCGCCAGGCCCCGGCGTGGCGGTCCAAGCCCACGGCGTACGTCTCCCACCTGCTGGGCCACGAGGGCAAGGCTGGCCCGCGGCCGGCCGCCGGGGGTCGGGGGCGGCGGCTCGATGCTCGGGACGATCGAGATGGGTACGGACAGAATGGGTTGAACAGGACTCGCTGTCCACGCCGCCGCGGCCTGTGTCCACGCGAGACAGGAGGCCGCCTGCCCAACAGCGGCCGCTGTTGATTTGGGACAACATTTGTTGTGGGGCATTGTGCCCATGTTTTCCGCACCCATTTCGGGCGGCTGTTCGATGCCCGCTCACCCGCCCCCTGCCGCGCCCCCTCCTCTTGGCGCCGGCTGGGGATCTGAGGTGCCCCAGCGCTGGTTCCAGCCAGCAAGAAGGGGGGGGGTGGAGGTTCTAGGCTCAACAGGCTCGAAGAGGTCTCTTGCCTTTTCGGCCTCCGGAGGCCGTTTCCGGGCCCCGGGACCGTCAAAAACGGATCCAGGGCGACAATTTGCACCATGTAGACCCGGGGAGGGCGGTGAGGGGTCCAGGGCACATGTTGAGCGGATTTGGCTGGATCCCCTTCCTGGCAGATTTTGTGGGGCCCCACCCAGTTAGTTCCGTCAGCATCGTTTAATAACCGACCCTTACCCCCATCCCCATCAAGGCCCTGGCTATCTCAGCACCCCAGTCGGGGATATACCGCTCGAAACACGAAAGAAACTGCCTAAACCCTCATCTAGGCGAGTAAATCGGCCAGTGGGGCCCAGGCCGCTCCCATGGCGCCAGGGGTAGGCTAAACAGTGCTCATTCAGACCCCCCAGTCGCACCCAAGCCTCCTGCCCCCCCTGCCCTCTGCCCCTTCTCCCCCCCTCCCCGACATCGGCTGCAGGGATCTCCCCTCGACCTCCTCCACTGCCCCGCACAGCTTTTCATCTGTCTTAGGTCGGGCATGCCCTCTCTAAATCAGGACTCTTCACATCCAGTTTAGAAAGAATAGTCTGTGGACGATGTTGTCGTTTCTCCCTACCTTTGAGTATTTCCCAACCATCCTGTGGTGTTGGGTCCTCGTTTTGAAGAGACGGTGCCCCGCGTTCCCCTCCTTCCTCTCCTCCTCCCTCCTCCTGGGGTGTTCGCATGCGGTTCCCCCACCCAGGGCAGCGTTTCGTGGCCCCATAGGGAGCTCCACCGAAGGCCCCAGTGGGGGTGCATGCGGTTCCCCCACCCAGGGCAGCGTTTCCCCCATAGGGAGCTCCACCGAAGGCCCCAGTGGGGGGTTCGCATGCGGTTCCCCCACCCAGGGCAGCGTTTCGTGGCCCCATAGGGAGCTCCACCGAAGGCCCCAGTGGGGGTGTCGCATGCGGTTCCCCCACCCAGGGCAGCGTTTCGTGGCCCCAGCTCCACCGAAGGCCCCAGTGGGGGTGTCCACATGCGGTTCCCCCACCCAGGGCAGCGTTTCGTAGCCCCATAGGGAGCTCCACCGAAGGCCCCAGTGGGGGTGTCCACATGCGGTTCCCCCACCCAGGGCAGCGTTTCGTGGCCCCATAGGGAGCTCCACCGAAGGCCCCAGTGGGGGTGTCCACATGCGGTTCCCCCACCCAGGGCAGCGTTTCGTAGCCCCATAGGGAGCTCCACCGAAGGCCCCAGTGGGGGTGTCCACATGCGGTTCCCCCACCCAGGGCAGCGTTTCGTGGCCCCATAGGGAGCTCCACCGAAGGCCCCAGTGGGGGTGTCCACATGCGGTTCCCCCACCCAGGGCAGCGTTTCGTAGCCCCATAGGGAGCTCCACCGAAGGCCCCAGTGGGGGTGTCCACATGCGGTTCCCCCACCCAGGGCAGCGTTTCGTGGCCCCATAGGGAGCTCCACCGAAGGCCCCAGTGGGGGTGTCCGCATGCGGTTCCCCCACCCAGGGCAGCGTTTCGTAGCCCCATAGGGAGCTCCACCGAAGGCCCCAGTGGGGGTGTCCACATGCGGTTCCCCCACCCAGGGCAGCGTTTCGTAGCCCCATAGGGAGCTCCACCGAAGGCCCCAGTGGGGGTGTCACATGCGGTTCCCCCACCCAGGGCAGCGTTTCGTAGCCCCATAGGGAGCTCCACCGAAGGCCCCAGTGGGGGTGTCCACATGCGGTTCCCCCACCCAGGGCAGCGTTTCGTGGCCCCATAGGGAGCTCCACCGAAGGCCCCAGTGGGGGTGTCCACATGCGGTTCCCCCACCCAGGGCAGCGTTTCGTAGCCCCATAGGGAGCTCCACCGAAGGCCCCAGTGGGGGCCGCATGCGGTTCCCCCACCCAGGGCAGCGTTTCGGCCCCAGCTAGGGATGCGGTTCCCCCACGCAGCGTTTCGTAGCCCCAGAGGGAGCTCCACCGAAGGCCCCAGTGGGGGTGTCCACATGCGGTTCCCCCACCCAGGGCAGCGTTTCGTAGCCCCATAGGGAGCTCCACCGTAGGCCCCAGTGGGGCTGCCCTCATGCGGTTCCCCCACCCAGGGCAGCGTTTCGTAGCCCCAGAGGGAGCTCCACCGTAGGCCCCAGTGGGGGTGCCCGCATGCGGTTCCCCCACCAAGGGCAGCGTTTCGTGGCCCCACAGGGAGCTCCACCGAAGGCCCCAGTGGGGCTGCCTGCATGCGGTTCCCCCACCCAGGGCAGCGTTTCGTAGCCCCATAGGGAGCTCCACCGAAGGCCCCAGTGGGGGTGTTCGCATGCGTCTCCACTACCCAGAGGCAGCGCCGCCGAAAACGATATTCACACTTGCGGTATTCACAGTTGCATATGGTTGGGTCCTTCGCCAGGCTAATTTTTTTTGGGTGATGTTTTTTTAAGTTTTTCGTCCGAGATCCGCCTACATGGGGGCATGCCCGACCTGACATACAGCAGTATCTTTAGGTCGGGCCTGTCCCTCTACAGGTGGATTTTCGACGAAAAATAAGCAATACAGCAAACATAGTCAAAACATAGTCCAAAAATAGTCTGGGGACTATTTTTTTGTCATTTCTTTACCCTTTGGGGGGTATGTTTGGGGTATGTTCCATGTTTTTCGCCGAAAATCCCCCCTGTAGGGGAACAGGCCCGACTTAACAGCATCTCGAGGCTACGGGCCCACTCGCCTGGTCCCACGAGGCCTGGCTGGGGCCCTCTGCCCGCACCAGTGGTCTGTTCGGTCGTTCCCGCCCACCCCGCCCCTGCGGAATTGGGCCTGGCATGCAGTCGGGCCTGTCCGTCTACAGGAGGAGTGGTCAAAAATAGTCAAACAATAGTCTGGGGACCATCTGGTCTCTTTTGGCCCATTCTGGCGCATTTCTTGACTAGGTGCCACTTTTCCTCCAAAATCCCCCTGTACGGGGGACAGGCCCGACCTAAGTCCAGCCTCGGGATCGATCTCTTCAGAGCGGTCCGGACCACCTGTCAGAGCCGCCTGGAGCGCTCTGAGGAGACCGCGGCGCCCAGCACATCCTTCAGACGTTCCCAATGTAGTGAAGGAGGCGGTTTTCAAAAAGTACCCTCCCGGGCCAGGGGATCGCCTTCGTGTTGTGAAGGGCAGAAACCGTTCTAATTCTTTTTTCCGCAGCCATATGTTTTTTTGTCGTCGCGTTGGCCTTCGTCATCCCTTCGTCCGTCATCCCTTCGTCGTCCGTCGTCGTCGTCGTCTTCGGTCGTCTTCGGTCGTTGGTCGTCGGTCGGGTCGTCGGTGTCGTCGTCATCGTCCTCGTCCTCGTTCCTCGTCGTCGTCCTCGCCCCAGGACTGCAAGACGCCCGCGCATCCCCACCCCCAAACCTATGCCATCCAAAGTCCGGCGTTGTCTTCGTCGTCGTCGCCGCTCCAGGACTGCAGGACGCCCGCCCACGCAGCACCCCCCTCCTCATATGCCATCCGCAGTCCGCCGTCGTCGTCCGTCGTCGTCTCGTCTGTCGAGACTGCAGGTCGCTCGCGCAACCCCCCCTCCCCTCCATGTGCCATCCGCAGTCCGCCGTCATGCCCGCCGGTCGCCGTCTCCCCCCCCAGGATTGCAAGACGCCCGCGCCGGGAGGCAGGGGGCCGGAGGGTGCCTTAGACCTTAGACCTTAGACCTGTCCGAACCGCCACTCCCGCCGCTCCGAATTGTTAGCCTTCGGGCTTCCCCTGGCCTCCGAGACATCCTGGGGGCCGACCCGAATTGTCCTCCCTCCGTGGGCCGGGCTCCTTGGCTCGGTTTCGTGGGCGCCAAGAGGCCAGCGAAGCCATTTGTTCATTCGTCCCCCCCGATTGTTTTTTTTCATCGTCTACCTTCATTGTCTTGATCCGACTTCGTCCCGATCTTGCCTCCATTTTCCCTGCCCCCTCCTCTTCCCTCGCTTGCAGATGCCGCTGCTCGTCCTGAAGAGCCTTCGTCGTGACCGTTGGATTTGCTTCGGAATTCTTGTCAGAATGCACCCAGGGAGAGGTCCGTGTAGTAGCGGCATAGGTCCCATCATTCCCCCAATCCCCTTCCATTCCCTCCTTCCTCCTCCCCCTTGGGGCGGCTCTTTTGCGCCTGTCCATCTGCCTGTATCGTCTTTCCCCCCTCTCCTTCCTATCTGTCGCTCTCGCCTCTTCACTCCCTCCTGGAGTCCTCCATCCTTCCTCCGTGCTACACGGCCTTTCCCTCCTTGTTTCCCACCCGTCCATCCCCCTACTGTTTTGTCTCCGGTCGCGGTGCTTTCGCACATGGACGGAGGCACGTGATCAGTCCGAGCCCGCGCAGGCCTGGTCCACACCGGCAGGATGCAAGCATGTTGCGGTGGGGGTATGCCCCCAGCGAGAGCCGCATGAAATAGGCACCCCAAGGCTGTCTGGATGACCGGCCTGGGCCCATGGACGGCCACATACTGGTCACCCCTCGTTTTGCCAGTTGGCCCATGCCCAGGGGTTCTGGAACTCGCGCGGCGATGCAATATCCCGTGCGCCACGATGAGCGAATCGCGGGGAGGGAAGGCGGGAGGCGGAGGTTTGCGTGGTACCGCCGACTTAGATGTTACTAACCATGTTGCGGGCGTTCATTGTTTGCTTTCAATACCGACGCGTTAAATAGTATTTGGCGCCGTTTTTCACTACGTTGTATGATTCAGGATGGCCCCGTGGCCCACTTGCCGGGATACCCGTAATTTCAATGTTTTAGCTTCGAACCACCAATTTTATTTGGCGGTGAATAGGACTGGTCCTATAATATCATCCCCCTCCTCCTCCACCCTGTTCTCGCCCTCCTCCCTCCTCCCCCCTCCTCCTCCTTTTCCTCCTCCTGCTCCTCCTCTTTTGTTCTCTTTCCAAAAGGCACACGCACCGCTACTATTACTTGTATGGCCATGGTCGTTCGCATTGTAAATCGTTCTACCATTGCGATTCCAAACGCGATTACTCCTAAGTGGGAGGACAGAAGGATAGTGAAATAAGAACGAGGAGTATATAGCACCCCGCAATTGCGGATAAGAGTGAGGGGGCGGGCGCGGGCGTTGCGGGCGTCGTCAAGCCGGCGGACCTCGTGGCCCCCACCTTCCTTGTCGATGGCGCTCTCCTCCTCCTCCTCCTTTTCCTCCTCCTCCTCCTCTTCCTCCTCCTCCTCATCCGCCTCCTACTCCTCCTCCTCTTCCTCGTCCTCGTCCTCGTTCTCATCTTCATCGTCGTCCTCCTCCTCCACCTCGTCCTCTTCCTCCTCCTCCGCTTCTTCCTCGTCCTCCATCTTCCCCCTCGTCCTTCCATCATCGTCCTCCCATTGTCGTCATGTTCGTCCTCGTCGTCCTCCTCCTCTTCCCCCCCTCCCGATCCTCCACCCTCCTCCTTTTCGTCGTCGTCGTCGTCGTCGTCGTCGTCGACGTCATCGTCGTCGTCCCCTCCCTCCTCCTCCTCCTCCTCCTCCTCCTCCTCCTCTTTCTCCTGCTGCTCCTCCTCCTCCTCCTCCTCCTCCCCCTCCTCGTCCTCCTGCAAAAGCAGCCCGCCGCAGGCGCCGAAAACATTGGTTTGTACACTGAACGTGGTTTGGGTTGCGGGTGGGCCGCGGGTTCTCCACCGGGAACGAATGCAACAGATGCTCGCCGCAGGCGCCGAAAAAAATTGTTTGTACCCTGAACGTGGTCGCGGGTGGGCCGCGGTCTCTCCACCTAGAACGATTCAAAAGATGCCCGCCGCAGGCACCGAAAAATGTGGTTTGTACCCTGAACGTGGTTTGGGTGGCGGGTTGGTCGCGAGTTGATCGCGGGGTGTGTCGCGGGCTCTCTACCTGGAAGGAATGCAAAAAAAACCCGCCGCAGGCGCCGAAAATGTTGGTTTGTACCTTGAACGTGGTTTGGGTCGAAGGTGGGTCGCGGGTGGGTCGCGTGGGTGGGTCGCGGGTGGGTCGCGGGTGGGTCGCGGGCGGGTCGCGGGTGGGTCGCGGGGTGGGCCGCGGGCGGGTCGCGGGGTGGGTCGCGGGTGGGTCGCGGGTGGGTCGCGGGGTGGGCCGCGGGGTGGGTCGCGGGGTGGGTCGCGGGTGGGTCGCGGGTGGGTCGCAGGGTGGGTCGCAGGGTGGGTCGCGGGGTGGGTCGCGGGGTGGGTCGCAGGGTGGGTCGCGGGTGGGTTGCGGGTGGGTCGCGGGTGGGTCGCGGGTGGGTCGCGGGGTGGGTCGCGGGTGGGTCGCGGGGCGGGTTGCGGGTGGGACGACGACAACAAACAACAACAACAACAATTACTAGCACGTGGGGACACTCCGTTCTCACCAGTGCCAGGGTTTTCATAGGAGGCGGGCAATACCCCCACTTTGTGGGGGGGCCGGTTCAAGCTCTACCAAATTTCCAAACGACTCTTCGCCACCACCCACACCCAGCTTCCCGCCCTATGACGTTCGGACACTTCACTTCGTGGCATGCGGACGACCGTGGCTACTATTCAGGGCCCCGCGGCCGACGACGACGGCGTGCGCGCGCGAAGAAAAAACGAATGTGTCCCGCATGGTATTATTTGACAGGGATGATGGCCCTGGCAGGTGCGCAACCGTTGTCGCAGAAGTTCGAAAAAGTTGCTCGCAAAAGCCCGTTTGACAGAAATGTTTAAAAAGTGTTGGGTTTCCTACGAATCCGCAAGAGCGCGCGGGATGAGATTTTGACAATTTTTTGTTGAAAAACCATTGGTTTTTTGATGTTTTTATGTTAAAATCGCTGCGAACACTAAGGTTTTGGAAGGATTTCGTCTTGCGCGCGCGAATGTCCACTTTACCTTATTTTTTGCAAGGGATTCTTGAAATTTGATTATATTAGAACAAGAAATGTCATTTTCTATTGTTTTTTGCAAGGGAAAGCGGATTACAACAAAACAACCGGATCCTGTACACACCCTCT
>CAUYUJ010016760.1:904851-914851 GCA_963575745.1 Prorocentrum cordatum | reverse complement strand
CACTACTACTACTACCAGTACTACTACTACTTCTTCTTCTACTACTACTGCTACGACTGCTACTTATATTACTACTACTAGTACTACTCCTACTACTACAACTTTCACTATTTCTACTACTATTACTGCTATTACTATTATTACTACTACTACGACTACTACTACTACTACTACTACTACTACTATTACTATCAGTACTACTACTACTATTACTACTACTACTACTATTACTACAACTTCTACCACAAGTATTACTACTATCGCTACGACGACTGGGCTTCTGGGCACCTGGGCACCCGGGTGGGTTGCCGAAATCTGCGGCAAAGCTCCATAACCATGTGAATCCGCATGGACTCTACAGAGGCAAGATTTGATTGGGGAATAATTGTGTAGCTTTGTTGGAGCCTTCCCGGCGCGCGTCTGGTGCAAGTTGCGAGAGAATCTTTGATCAGGAATGCGATGTTCGCTGAACGTGCAGAACAGATTCTCGCTTCGGGGGGGGCGAGTCTGAGCATTGAGCAACGGGCACCTACCCCAACGCCATACACCGTATTTTTTGCGCGATCCTGATCGAAGAATTTGACTCCGGTACGCTTGTTCCTCTTCCCCGCCTGCTTCAGCCGCCCCTGGCGTCCCAATCCTCGTATGCACCTCTGTTTTCTCTGCGGCTGCGGGGTGCCGAACTGTACCCCGAACGCAAGCTTTTCGGTAACCGAACACATTAATCAATCATGGGGTCCAGGCTTAGGGACTGTGCGTAGCCGTGCAAGCGTTGTTTGATGTTCTTACTGGGTTTTGACGTATACACCATTCCCCGTTACGCAAATGCTTGGTTCGAGAATCGATTCCCGAGCTTCACGTCCATTCCTTTTGATGCGGCCCCCGCCCATCAGGGAAACTGGAACTCGCAGGGGGGGGCGGCGGCTCTTTGCGAGACGGGTCTTGGTGCCAGGGAAGGAGATGCGCGCGTGGGGATCTCTGCGTCGGATTGTTCCGCGCATCCCTCTTGCATCTGATCGCGGTCTTCTTAGAAGGGTCGCAGCGTCGGGGTAGACTCCCGTTCGATCCAGAAGTTGCAGTAATGTGCACGGGGTTCTGGCGTCGGGAGGCCTACGCTGGCGTGGTTTACGCGGGGCTTTGGTTTCGGGAGCGCCAGCCTGGTGCATTTTAGTAGGTGGAAAGCGCGAGTCATTTGCAAGGGATTCTGAGCTTCGGGAGCGCGAGCCTGGGGACAGTGTGCGACATATTCTGGCCTCGGGAGCGCGAATTCGGCGTCACGGGCGATGCACTTGACTAACGGTTCTGGCATCGAAAGCGCGAACTTGGTGCGCGTTACCACGGTTTCTGAGGTTCGGGCCTCGGGATCGCGAGTCGCCATTCCATTGGCCCCCAGAGTCGTGCCTCCATGCCTGGCCCGTGGGTCAGGGGACCTTGGGGATGCATCTGAGAGTCTCCTGGATTGCGTCACAGGGACCCCTTGGAGGGCTCGTGGGGGCATCTGATTGGTTTAGGGGGGACTCGGGGGCCGCATGGGTGCCTCATGGGTGCCTCCGGGAAGTCTATTGGGAGTGCTTGAGGGAGCTCTTGGGGCCCTCGCGGCGGGAAGGACTCGAACTGCCAGTTCGTATTGCCCTTATTGGGTCCTCTTGGGGCCCTACTGGGGCGTCTTAGGGGCCCCTGCGGTCTGGGGCCCTTTGTGTCTCTTGGTGCTCCATCGGGCAGTCTTAGGGCCCTCTTGGAGGCCTCATGGGCTGTTGGAGCGTTGAACCGTATTAGACGCTGTCAAGACGAAAAAGGCGTATCAGAAGACGCACGTTTTCCAAAGCCTTTGGGGGCCTTCTCGGCGGCCCCCTTGGCCGTTTTGAGGGCCTCGGTAGGTCGTCTCGAAGAAATCTTGGATCGTCGCGAGGTTACCCTGGGTCGTTCAACGCTCTTGGATTGTCTCGGTGCTCATTGGGCTGGTTGGCGGCTCTTTGGACGCTCCTGATACCCCTCTTTTCCCCCGATGTTCTTTTTGGCCCCAGGGGAGGCGGAGCGAGGTGGGGACAGCCAATCATTTCATACGCCTTCTCACTCCCGCCACGCAGGGATCCGCGGACACTGTAGTATGGCGTCGGTAGCGTGATTTCGGCTCACTTTGCAACGGATTGAGGCATCGGAAGCGTGAGTCTGGCGTATTTGACAAGGGACGGTCCTGGGGGCACGAACCTTGCGCATTCTCCACACGTCCCAGAGCCACAAGAAGTTCAGGCAACGTGTCGGTGAAGGTAACAGGCTGGTTTGGGGCTTTCTCCCTTCACGCGGACAGCAACACCGTCCATTGGGAAACATAAACATAAAGAAGCTACTGCTATACTAGTGAATACAGGGAAGTGGTATTGGTGCAGGAAGCAGGGCATCTCCGCCACGCAGCTTGATGGCCCCACAAGGGGGCCAGCGGATGTCTATGATATTTGCGTTTTTGATACGTGATTTGGATGTCCAAGTGTTTGTGGTCTCAATTTTCTGAGTGAAGTGAGAGGGGAAACGCGAGTATCGCGAGGCAGGTAGAACGACGGAGGGGGTACGACACCTGTGAGCGGTGCGCTGAAATGGGCATGGTGGCGCCATGCGGACCCTCCCATTGGGGCCTTCGGTGGCGTTCCCGTGGGACCACGAATCGTGCGAGGGGTGCGCTGACATGGGCGCGGTGGTGCAGTGCGGGCCCTCCCTGTGAGAGTTTCGGTGGAGCTCCCTCGTGGGACCACGCAACGTGTGAGGGGTGTGCCGAAATGTGGTGCGGTGGCGCCTCGCAGACCGTCCCATTGGTGCCTTCGGTGGAGCTACCTGGTGAGGCCACGAAGCGCGTGAGGGGCGTGCCGCAGTGGGTGCGGCTGCGCCATGCGGACCCTCCCACGGTTGCCTTCGGCGGAGCTCCTTGTGGTGTAACCAAGCGTGTGAGGGGTGTGCCGAGATGGACGGGGTGTGCCGAGATGGATGCGGCGTCGCCGCGCGGACCTCCCCTCCCTTGGTCTTCGGTGGAAGCCCTTTCTGGGGCCACGCCATGTGTGAGGGGAGAGCGGATGTGAGCGCGGTGGCGCCATGCTTGCCCTGGCATGTCGGGGCCTTCGGCGGAGCTCCCTATGGTGTCACGAAGCGTGTGATGGGGTGTGCCGCAATGGGTGCGGCTGCGCCGTGCGGGACCTCCTACGGGGGCCTTCGGTGGAGCTCCCTATGAGGCCACAAAGCATGCGAGGGGTGTGCCGGAATGGGTGCGGTGGTGCCACGCGGAACGTATTAGTGCGTTCGGTGGAGCTCCGTATGAGGCCACAAAGCGTGTGAGAGGTGTGCCGAAATTTGCGCGGTGACCCCATGCGGACCCTCCCAGTGGGGCCTTCGGTGGAGCTCCTTGTGAGGCCACGAAGCGTGTGAGGGGTGTGCCGAACTGTGAGGAGGGATGGGGAGCGGGAGGACCCGAGGGGGAGAGGAGAGGAGACTCGGGGCGCCAGTGATTCAAAGCTAAGACCCAACACCACAGGGTGGTTGGGAAGGAAGATCCAGCGCTGGTGTGAACAACTAAGACTGGCGAAGGGGTCACCGCCTGGATCTTCCGTCTTGACGAACGAGCAACTCTTACACATTGCAGTGCGGACGGAGGGGGCTATGAGTGCGTGTTGCTGGATGGGGGGCCCCCGCTCGAACAGGATCGTTCCCCCGGCTCCCACAACCCGCGCCCATTCCCATCGCCAGACCTCCTCCCTCTGGCCCTGCCATGGGTGTGGGTGTGTTTTGTTCATTCGTCACGTCCCCTCCCGATGCCTGCAGCGCGTGGGCTGGCGGGGTCCGGCCGGGGCAGGGCTCGCTCACGGCCATCCTGAAGGACGGGGCCCGGCCGGCCGCGGTGCCAGCGTCAGCGCAACCGTCGCCCGTGCTTCCCCTTCAAGGATGTTGCTGTTGATGGTTATGATGATGAGGATGATGATGATGACGAAGACGGTGATGGTGATGTATTTGCTGACGATGATGCTAATGTTCATGTCGATGTTGATGATGATGGTGATGTTGGTGATGATGACGATGGTGATGTTGGTGGTTATGATGATGACGATGATGATGAGGCTGATGATGCTGATTATGACGATAATGTTGCAGATGATGATCATTATGATGATGGCGATGATGATGATGCTGATGATGATAATGATGATGATGATGATGATGATGATGATGATGATGATGATGATGACAACGGCGACGATGACAATGACGACGACGACAATGGTGCCGACGGCGACAACAACGGCTGCGATTGCGGCGACGATGACGGCGACAACGCGACATGATGATGATGATGATGATGATGATGATGATGATGATGATGATGATGATGAGGACGATGATGAGGATGATGGTGTTGATGATGATGCTGATGCTGGTGATGCTGATGCTGATGCTGATGCTGATGATGATGATGATGATGGTGATGCTGTGAATGACGATGAGGATGCGGATGAGGATAAGGATGAGGAGGGCGATGATTTGGTCGAGGAGGACGATGAGGATAATGATGATGATGATCATGATGATGCTGATGATGATGATGCTGATGATGCCGATGAGGACGCTGCTGCTAATGATGCTGATGATGATGATCTTTATCATCATCATGCTGATGATGATGGTGATGATGATGGTGATGCTGATTCCATTTCTTCACTCCTCTTCCCTTTCATTCTTCCTTTCCCGTTAATTCTTCCCGTTAAGTGTCTCGTATTCCCTTTAATTGTCTTGTCTTTCCGTTAATTGTCTTGTCTTCCCGTTAATTGTCTTGTCATGTATTCTTGTTGATTGTTTTGTTTTCCCGTTAATAGTCTTGTATTCCCTTTCTCTGTGTTACTTTTCGACTCCAAGGCCCCAGTGGGTGCGTTCGCATACAGGAGGAGACGGAGAGGAGGAGGAGGAGGAGGAGGAGGAGGAGGAGGAGGAGGAGGAGGAGGAGGAGGAGGAGGAGGAGAGGTATCGTCGATAAACCTGTCAAGCTCGGTCTCGAGGGACTCGTCAGCCTGGCGCCCGAGGGGGGCGGGGCCTGGATCCTCCTCGGGCCTCGGGCGGCCGTCCTTGGCGACTCCGGCGCCTCTGGAAGGCTCTCGGCGAGGCGCAACTGCAGGAGAGCAACCCGAGCTCCCCCACCCCTCGCCCCACATGATTTTCATTGCTGGGGATTACCGTCCAAGGGTTCGGGGATTACCGTCCAGAATTAACGGACCTCCCGGGGACCTCCTGGGGCCCCACCTCCCGGGAACTCTTCCCGATAATTTCCCGATAATTACACGGAGTGAAACAATCACAACGAATTACCGGGAAGGGCCCCACCTCCCAGGGCCCCACCTCCCGGGACCTCCCGGGAAACTTTTCCTTCGAATGCCTGGACGGCAATTCCCGTTAATTCGGGACCTCCTCCTCCTCCTCCTCCTCCTCTTCCTCCACCTCTTCCGAGCTCTTTCCTCGGGACCTTGGGGACCCCGAGGGCCCGACGAGGCCCCCTGGTGAGGGCCCTCCTCAGCAGCTGGAGCAGGCGAGAGCTTCGAATGCCGAGCCGTGCCTTCTCCCGTGCCTCCTCCCGTGGCGCCCCAGGGCTCCTGTAGGCCTTTGAGGTCCATGGGTGTGGTTTTCCTGTAGCCCCACACCCTCTACGTGTAATAAAAGAATATAGGCTAACCATGTAAGACCGAGTATAACTGACGCCCATAATCATTCGTTGGAGCAGGCGGGAATTATTGGGAAATTCAAGGGGAATTCAATGGAAATTACTGGAATTGGGGAATTATAGAGGAACTATAAAGGGAAAATTAAGGAAGCTCAAACAGGGAATTGTCGGTAACTCAAAACCCGATTCCCCCTCTTGTAACACAACGGGCGCGCTCAACTGATGACGATGGTACAGGAGTATGTTGACGACGAGTCTGATGATGTAGATGATGAGTATTCAGATGAAGATGAAAATGAAGACGACGACGATGCTGATGATGATGCAGATAATGCTGATAATGGTGTGCCCTGATGATAATGATGATGGTGATAGTGATTTGTGCGACGGTAATGATGATGCTGATGCTGATGCTGATGATGCTGAAGACGATGGTGATCACGAGCATGGTGATTGATGCTGATGGGTATGATGCTGATGGTGATGCTGATGATGGTAACGATGATGACGACGATGCTGCTGATGCTGATGCTGATGATAACGCTGCTGATGATCATTATGCTGATACTGATGCTGATGCTGACGATTCTGATTCATGATGCTGCTGGTGACGATGGTGCTGCTGCTGTTGATGATGATGCTGCTGATACTGATGCTGATGATGACAATGTTCATGCTCATGATGCTGACGATGTTGATGCTGATGGTGAGGATGATGATGATGATGCTGACGTTGTTGATGAGTTTGATTACGATACCGATCATGCTTATGATTCGGATGATGATAAGGATGCGGATGCAGATTCTGACGATGCTGATACTGTCGATGTCGATAATGCTGCTGCTTATGATGCTGATGATGCGGCTGTTGCTGCTGCTGTTGATGATGATGATGATGATGCTGCTGCTGATGATGATGATGATGATGATGACGCTGATGCTGATGATGCTGATGCTGATGATGATAATGATGATAATGATGATGATGATGATGCTGATGATGATGATGATGATGATGATGATGATGGTGATGGTGATGGTGATGGTGATGGTGATGGTGATGGTGATGGTGATGGTGATGGTGATGGTGATGGTGATAGTTATGGTGATAATGATGATGAGGAGGAGGATGATGCTGATGGGGAGGAAGATGAGGAGGAATCGATGGAAGGGACGGAGGAGGAGCTGGAGCAGGAGGAGGAGGAGGAGGAGGAAGAAGAGGGGGAGCAGGAGGAGGAGGAAGAGGAGGAGGAGGAGGATTAGGATGATAAGGGCAGACGTATGGGAGTGAGGAGGAGGACGAGGAGGAGGAGGAGGCGGAGAAGCAGTAGGAAGAAGGGGGGAGGTGGAGGAGTGAGGGAGACGTAGGAGGACAATGAGGCGGGGAGGAGTAGGGGGAGGGGGCGGAGGAGGAGGAGGAGGCGGAGGAGGGGGAGGAGGGGGCGGAGGAGGAGGAGGAGGACGAGGAGGAGGAAGAGGAGGAGGAGGAGGAGGAGGGGGAGGGAGAGGGGGAGGGGAGGGGAGGGGGAGGGGGAGGAGGGGGAAGGACAAGCTAGGTGCGCTCGCGCCATATCTGATGACTACCCTTCCCTCCCATCCCTTACCATGGCGTAGATCTCCTCTCTATTCGCACAGTCGGATGTCGAGCAAGGCAATGATCGCGAGAGGGTGCGCGATGCATCGCATAGCACGGCATGACATGGCGTAGAAGAGCACGGCAGAGCAGAGCGTATAATCTCATAGCATGGCGTGGCATTGCGTAGTGAAGCATTGCATCACAAAGCGTTGCAACGCAAAGCATGGCATCGCACAGCGGCACAGGTCAAAACATCGCACAGCATGTCATGGCAAGGCACCCGGTTCCTTGGAGGGTAAGTGGATAGTCTTCGGAGGGTCTGGACCAGTCTGGAGCCGCGGCTCCATGTTTGGCTCCCTGGGCTCCGCGGGAAGCTCTCCACGAGGCGGGGCTGATAGAGAGCACCCGCTGGCTTTGCTTGCAACATCGCCTTCTGAAAGCAGAATCGGGGCTCCCGATTGATACTTCCTCCAAACGCTGCCGCCCCGAAGTGGGGGGGGGCTTGTGCGACCGAAAAAGTCAACGAATCGTCACTGGATGTGCATTCACTTGCAATGCTTTTTTTCCCAGCCATCCTGTGGTGTTGGGTCCTCGTTTTGAAGAGACGGTCCCCACGTTCCTCCTTCCTCCTTCCTCCTTCCTCCTCCTCTCCTTCCTCCTCCCTCCTCCCCCTCCCTTCTGGCACACCCCTCACACTTTTCGTGGCCCCATAGGGAGCTCCACCGAAGGCCCCAGTGGCTGCGCCCGCACGCGGTTCCACCCCCCATTCTGGCACACCCCTCACACGTTTCGTGGCCCCATAGGGAGCTCCACCGAAGGCCCCAGTGGCTGCGCCCGCATGCGGTTCCACCCCCCATTCTGGCACACCCCTCACACGTTTCGTGGCCCCATAGGGAGCTCCACCGAAGGCCCCAGTGGCTGCGCCCGCATGCGGTTCCACCCCCCATTCTGGCACACCCCTCACACGTTTCGTGGCCCCATAGGGAGCTCCACCGAAGGCCCCAGTGGCTGCGCCCGCATGCGGTTCCACCCCCCATTCTGGCACACCCCTCACACGTTTCGTGGCCCCATAGGGAGCTCCACCGAAGGCCCCAGTGGCTGCGCCCGCATGCGGTTCCACCCCCATTCTGGCACACCCCTCACACGTTTCGTGGCCCCATAGGGAGCTCCACCGAAGGCCCAGTGGCTGCGCCCGCATGCGGTTCCACCCCCCATTCTGGCACACCCCTCACACGTTTCGTGGCCCCATAGGGAGCTCCACCGAAGGCCCCAGTGGCTGCGCCCGCATGCGGTTCCACCCCCCATTCTGGCACACCCCTCACACGTTTCGTGGCCCCATAGGGAGCTCCACCGAAGGCCCCAGTGGCTGCGCCCGCATGCGGTTCCACCCCCCATTCTGGCACACCCCTCACACGTTTCGTGGCCCCATAGGGAGCTCCACCGAAGGCCCCAGTGGCTGCGCCCGCATGCGGTTCCACCCACCATTCTGGCACACCCCTCACACGTTTCGTGGCCCCATAGGGAGCTCCACCGAAGGCCCCAGTGGCTGCGCCCGCATGCGGTTCCACCCCCATTCTGGCACACCCCTCACACGTTTCGTGGCCCCATAGGGAGCTCCACCGAAGGCCCCAGTGGCTGCGCCCGCATGCGGTTCCACCCCCCATTCTGGCACACCCCTCACACGTTTCGTGGCCCCATAGGGAGCTCCACCGAAGGCCCCAGTGGCTGCGCCCGCATGCGGTGGCACACCCCTCACACGTTTCCCCCATAGGGAGCTCCACCCCCCCAGTTCAGCACACCCCTTTCGTGGCCCCATCGGGAGCTCCACCGAAGGCCCCAGTGGCTGCGCTCGCATGCGGTCCGCCCCCCATTCGGCACACCCCTCACACGTTTCGTGGCCCCATAGGGAACTCCACCGACGGCCCCAGTGGCTGCGCCCGCATGCGGTTCCACCCCCCGTTCTGGCATACCCCTCACACGTTTCGTGGCACCATAGGGAGCTCCACCGAAGGCCCCAGTGGCTGCGCCCGCATGCGGTTCCACCTTCCTGGCACACCCCTCACACGTTTCGTGGCCCCATAGGGAGCTCCACCGAAGGCACCAGTGGCCCGCCCCCATTCTGGCACACCCCTCACACGTTTCGTGGCCCCATAGGGAGCTCACCGAAGGCCCCAGTGGCTGCGCCCGCATGCGGTTCCAACCCCCCATTCTGGCATACCCCTCACACGTTTCGTGGCCCGTAGGGAGTTCCACCGAAGGCTCCACTGGCTGCGCCCGCATGCGGTTCCACCCCCCATTTTGGCACACCCCTCACACGTCTTCGTGGCACCATAGGGAGCTCCACCGAAGGCCCCAGTGGCTGCGCCCGCATGCGGTTCCACCCCTCCATTCTGGCACACCCCTCACACGGTTCGTGGCCCCATAGGGAGCTCCACCGAAGGCCCCAGTGGCTGCGCCCGCATGCGGTTCCACCCCCCATTCTGGCACACCCCTCACACGTTTCGTGGCCCCATAGGGAGCTCCACCGAAGGCCCCAGTGGTTGCGCCCGCATGCGGTTCCACCCCCCATTCTGGCACACCCTCACACGTTTCGTGGCCCCATAGGGAGCTCCACCGAAGGCCCCAGTGGCTGCGCCCGCACGCGGTTCCACCCCCCATTCTGGCACACCCCTCACACGCTTCGTGGCCCCATAGGGAGCTCCACCGAACGCTCCAGTGGCTGCGCCCGCACGCGGTCC
>CAUYUJ010016760.1:874851-899851 GCA_963575745.1 Prorocentrum cordatum | reverse complement strand
CTTGGCCCGTCTTGATACTCTCTGAGGTCCCGGGGTCCCCAGGGGGGGCTGCGTATCTGACCCCCCCCGGCCCCCTCTCCCCCCGACAGGGAAGGGGCTCCCCTTCAACTCGATTACGACATTGCTCTTTTTTCCCTCGCTGACGAGCTTGAGGAGGAGGGTGCAGGGAAAGGGGACGACGGAGACGATGACTGACGGAAACGACGATTCGAACAGACAAGCGCCTCTCACACACGCCGACAGGGTCGGCGGATTTTTCACGTCTGTCCCCAAACAGTGCTTGCCTCATGGGGTTCCCATTGCGAAGGCCTTACGGCCGGTGCCGCCGACCCTGAAGGGGCACGACGAAGAGGACGACAGCGATGACGAGGACGCTCGCGAGCCCTCGTGGGGGCCCCTATGGGGTCCTGTTTGCCTCGCGGGACCACCCCCAGGATCTCCTCCTGGGTCCGCCCCCGGCGATCCCCCCCAGGGACCCCCCCTTACCCTCCTTCCCCGGGGGGGATTTCCCTAAGGGATCCAAGGGAAGGCCCAGGGCTTCCCTTCGACTCGACTGCGCTCCCCCTCTGCGCTTTTGTGGGGCGCTCGTCGGCCGTCTCGGTCGGAGTGGGAGGAGGGTCACGACCCCAGGGACCCCCCCCTCGGGACCTCGGCAGCCCCCCAGGGTCCTCCCCCAGGATCCCCCCGCTCCCGGGCGGGGAAGGGATCGAAGGGAAGCGGCTGGGCGGGGAAGGGATCGAAGGGAAGCGGCTTCCCTTCGACTCAATCACGACGTTGTTCGATTTCCGTCTGCCTGGATCGCTCGCGGAGGAGGTCCCCAGGGAAGGGGGCAGAGCGGCGCCGGCGGCGCCGCCGGCGGCGGTGATGACGACGATGACGACGACGACGACGACGACGACCAGAGAAGGGGAGCGGAGCGGCGACGGCGGAGTGTTTCGTGAGGACTTGGCCCGGGTTGCTGGGCTTTCCGCTGGTCGCCATCCGTGGGCTCTTGGTGGGCGCTTTGAGTGCGCTGGCTGCTCGACTTTGGATTTTTTTTTTTTTTTTTTTTTTTTTTTTTTTGTATTTTTAGGGTTTTGTTTAAAATATTGTCCTTCAAAATCCCCCTGTAGGGGGACATGCCCGGCCTAATTTTACTGGTTACTCCGCTCCTTCGCAGGTCGCCGCAGCCGGAATCGGCCTGCAGCCGTAGGCAGGACGGTGACACCAAGGTTGACCCGCGAGGATGTTTTTTTGGGCAAGTCTACCCTCCGTCCAAGGGTCACCGGCAGCTCCTTCGCAGTCGTGGAGCTTTTTTTGAAGCAATGCGAAGTCCCGTGCGCCGTGTCTTTTGCGCAGTGTCGTTGCAGTCTCGTGGTGTTTTCTTCGTCCCTGTCGTCCTCGTCGCTCTCTCTTGTCTTTCCCTCTCGTTGTCTCCCTCTCGCTCTCACGCTTCATTCCTTCCTCCAGTCTCTCTCTCTCTCTCTCTTTCTTTCGATGAGGCGGAGGGGAAAGACCTTGGACGCATCCCAACCATCGTTGCCGAAACGTCTCTCTCTCTCTCTCTCTCTCTGACCAGTTGGTGACCGTGCCACGCGACTCTCTACCATGGCTGCCCAGGGATGAAGATGGGGAGGAGAAGGAGGAGGATTAACTATCAGCAGGAGGAGGAGTAGTGCAAGGAGGATGGGGATGGAGGTATGGATTAGTCGGTCTCGTCCGCTAGCGGACATATCGAGTCAGCAGCAGCGCGTCACATTTTCACCGGCTGCCTTTTCTGGCGTCGGGCCAGTCCGCCCACGCACACAGCTTCTGTCACAATGCAACGCCAGAGTGTGAACAGATCTGAAAGAGCGCTTGGCATATGCATGGAAGAAGGAGGATAATGAGGAGAGGGAGGAAGGGAGGATACAGACAGGGAGGGGGCCTGGATGAAGAGGAGCGGAAGGGGGAGGAGGAGCAGAAGGAGGAGGAGGGGGAAGGCAGGATGAAGGAGGAGGAACAAATGAGGAAACAGGCAGGAGGAGAAGGAGGCGAAGGAGGAGGAGGAGGAGGAGTAGCACAGAGGAGGAGGAGGAGGAGGAGGAGGAGGAGGAAGAGGAGAAGCGGGACGGTCGCGCCTCCCTGGGGCGCGCCCCGACGCGACTCGGGCTCCCCCTTGCGAGGCGCGTGGCTCGAGGGCGCCTTCTCTATCCTGAACGTGCAGTTCGACTTGACGGACAAGGGCCTGCATGCCGTCGAGGACCCCCGTGCCGGCCGCCATCCCCAGCCCACAGCTCGAGGAGCACGTTGGGCGCGCGTGGCGTGAACGGGCTCAGAGAGGCAAGAGGGCATGATGATTGAGGCGTTCCTGGATTTCCAGGGTCCCTGACGGTCCCGACGTTCCGCACGGGCTGCAGAAGCGAGGGCCGCTAGTGCGGTCACCAAGTAGATCCATACCAGATACACTGCGTCTTGAATACGGATAGACATCTAGCCTCTGGGGGCTTGATTGTTATCCGTATCCACTGCACCTGGTTTCCGGGGACGGGAACCCGAAGCTCTAAGACGCGGCGGACCCAGTTCAATTCATGCCAGCAGCGAGAGCCGCCTGATGCTCCCGAGTTCTTGGAGCGTATCCCCACCCGGTCGCATCATGTCATCGTTCTCCTCCTGAGATTGGCCTCGGGGCTGGCGGGATCTGCCTGTCTCGCTGGGAAGGAAGACCTGCTTAACTTCGCTCCGTCTTTTCCACCTCTTTCTCCTCCTCCTCCTCCTCCTCCTCCTCCTCCTCCTCCTCCTCCTCCACCTGAACTGATTGCGAAGGCCTGACGGCCGGTGCCGCCGACCCTGTTCGCAATGCGCAGCAAGAGGCACGGGCTGTGGGATGGTTTGGGGGAACGGGGAGAAGGACGAGAAGGTGGGGGAGGGAGGTGTCGTATCTGACCCGGGACTTCCCCGGGACTCCCCCGGGACCCCCCCCGGGACCTCCTCTCCCCCCCCCGTCGGGGAAGGGAAAGGGAAGGGGCTTCCCTTCGACTCAATGACGACGTTGCTCAAGGTCGGTACGGGGGGGGGGCGTCGTATCTGACTCGGGGGGGGGTCGCTACCCCCCCCCGCTACCCCCCCCCCCCTCCCGGCGGGGGAGGAATGAAAGGGAAGGGGCTTCCCTTCGACTCAATTACGAGGTTGCTCAAGGTCGGCTTGGCTGGAGCCCAGGGGAAGAGGAGTCCCAGGGGGGGGCGTCGTATCTGACCCGGGGGGGGGGTCGCTACCCCCCCCCCCCCCCCGGCGGGGGAGGGATCAAAGGGAAGGGGCTTCCCTTCGACTCAATTACGAGGTTGCTCAAGGTCGGCTTGGCTGGAGCCCAGGGGAAGAGGAGTCCCAGGGGGGGGCGTCGTATCTGACCCGGGGGGGGGGTCGCTACCCCCCCCCCCTCCCGGCGGGGGAGGGATCAAAGGGAAGGGGCTTCCCTTCGACTCAATTACGAGGTTGCTCAAGGTCGGCTTGGCTGGAGCCCAGGGGAAGAGGAGTCCCAGGGGGGGGCGTCGTATCTGACCCGGGGGGGGGGTCGCTACCCCCCCCCCCCCCTCCCGGCGTGTCTCGCTGGGAAGGAAGACCTGCTTAACTTCGCTCCGTCTTTTCCACCGATTTTTCTCCTCCTCCTCCTCCTCCTCCTCCTCGTCCTCCTCCTCCTCCTCCACCTGAACTGATTTGAGAACTACCACAGAACGCGTTAAGCGTGCAGGGAAGACATGCACCCAATTCAGGTGAGAAAAACAGACGAATTGGACAGAAGCTCAACGTCGGAAGTCGGAGCCAAACGCTCCCCAGGTGACCTTCAAAGTACGGGTCGAGCGGGCAGTGGAACTGAGCGAGCCCTGGGTCCATGGCGTCCTCAGCACCAATCGCAAACGCACGGCGATCGCTTGGGGAAACTGGGAAACAGCTCGACGCATGGCGGTATAGAGAATCGGCCAAGAAAGAGCACAGCGGCAGTGGATATTGTTTGGCCGGCGCCGTCCTGAATACCCCTGAGGGGTTGCGGCCAGTCAGGGTCGTGTGGGAGCCTCTCGGATGGGTGCACCGACCCCTCCCCCGAATTCCGTGAAGGGCAGAGCGGAAGTGGGGCTGATTAATTACCAGGTACCCTTAGGCTTAACGCTGGGAGCCTCAAAGGAGCACTGATCGATCCAAACGAAGTCGACCGTGCTCTTTTCCTGGGGCAATGTGCTGAGGTGCGCAATCTCGGAGACAAGCCAGGAACTGGGCAAGGAGGGATCCGAAGAGGGGCGGGGTGTTCCTGGATACCTGCAGAACCATGCACATAACAGGTGTACATAAGGAGCACAGAAGTCCTCAACAGGCCACTGCCGAGGTCCAATTGAACCCATTCGCGTGCAGTGGCCTGTGGGAGCCCCCAAAGATGAGCCAAGGAACGTATGATACGCGGGCCGCCTGCGGGCAGCTCAAGCCGGCGCGCAGTGCACCAACTTTTGCAGGGGGGGCCAGCGAGCACACCCACGGCATAACCCTTACGAATCATAGCTAAAAAAGTATGAAGGGCTCGGGGCTCCACCTCCTCCTCCTCCTTCTCCCCCTCCTCCCCCAAACATGCAGAACAGTCGGTGCACCTACCCTCCGCACACTATGGCCATCTCCCGAGCAATAGACGACCCCGCACACTATGCGTTGACTTTAGGCTCGGGGAGGCTCGGGTCAGGGAACCATAATCATGACAGAAGTGGACGCCCGCGCGCGCTCGCAGGGACTGCGCGCATCAGAGCGCGCAATTGGATCGTGCGAGCAAAGCGCGTTGGCGACAGCGGTTGCTGTTGGTTTGTTTCCCACCCACCACACCCTGGGCCCCGGTGGGGTTACCGGGGAGAATTTGGGATGGGCGCCGGCGTGGACTTCGCCGTGCAAGAGGCGATGCGCACCGGCTGCGAGGGGTCCTGCCTCGGGTCGGCCGAACGTGTGCGTCGCAGGTGCGAGAACGCCGCGCAGGTCAGCGCGTGCGGGGAGGGGGCCTTCCTTCCCTGGTGGCCGCTGGCAGCGGTCGCATCACCAGGTGTAACGTCTGACAGGTGCGCGACATGTTTTGCGCGCGCGACCACGCCCGCCGTATCCCGACCCCCGGTGGGGTGCTCGGGTCGGCGAGGGCGGCGCCGGACGCCGGCAGTATTCGCTTTCCCCGAGGGGGGAGCGGCATTACTGGCGAGCCACGCCAGGGTCTTGCCTTCTTCACGCAGGCGTTCCATTCGGGGGGTTTGGTCACCCCAAGGTCGTTCTGCACCCCCGGAGCACCGTTACACTTTCTGGGGTCGGGGGACGGGGTATGGGTTGGGGGAATGGGTGGGAGGATGGGGCCGTCGCGCGCCGTGTTCGCAGGTGGAGCGCGCGCGCGCGCGGAGGAGCGGGCCGCCCGCGTGCGCTTCGCGCCGCGGCGGGGCGCGTGCGATGCGCGGCGCGCAAAAGTTGCCAGGGGCCGCGCAGGGCGCGGCGCGGGGAATAGGCTGTCGGTGATTATGGCCATCTCCGCGCAGTAAATGACCCAGAAGCGCAGCTGCGCGAGCCCCGCCCAAGCGCCGGCTCAGCTGGCCACCTCCGCCCGCAGTCCGGCGGCCTTGGCAGCGCGATCCCCGCCGAGGGCGGTCCGCAGTTGCCGCGCCTTGGCGCGGTGCAAGGCGGCGGCGAGCCCATCGCCCCAGCGCTGTGCCAGGGCGCTGGCCACCGCCGCGGCGCGCTCCTCGTCCACCAGCTTCGCTTGGTCCCGCGCGAGCTGGCGGAGGTGGCGCAGCGCCGCCATGCCGTGCCGGCCCCTTGTTTCAAGCGCAGGCGGCACCATCGGCCAGGGGCAGCGGCCCTCAAGGGTACCGCCGCCGCCTGTCGGCCTCGGCCGCGGCGCTGGCCGCGCCCTCGTGCAGGGGCCTCGGCGGCCAGCCCGTCGGCGTCTCCGGGCGCAGCATACCAGACTGTCACGTCGATGAAGACGCGCGGGCAGCCGGCACGCTGCATCTCGAGGCAATGAAAGGATCGCCTCCTCGCGTCCGGCCTCCAGCGTTTGGCCGCAGCCGGCGCAGGCGCTGGTTGGCCATGCCAGCCGCGTCGCACGCCACGCCCACCAGTCTCGCGGGAGCGGGAACCTGGCGGGCCGCGTGGAAGCCACTTCGGTGTGAATGCGTTCCCACGCGTCCTCGACATCCCAGCTGCGGGCTTTGACTGCCGGCTTCTCTACTGGCTTCCTCTTCGTCGAGAAGGCCAACGGCGTCGACCTGCGCCTCGCGTTCGACACGCAGGTGGCCAACTTGCCCTTAATGGCCCCTCCTCCTACGAGAACGCCGACGCCGTTGGCGCGGAGTGCGCCCGAGGCCAGCCATGTTTCTTCCGCAGCCCAGGGTGGCATCCAGCGCGCGTTCTACCACATGAAGCGCTCACCACATGTTTCTCGCTATTTTTCGCTGTCCGTGGTGCCGAATCGGTACCTTGGATTCCTGCAGTTGGACGGTGTAACTCTCACTTGCAGCCGTTCGTTGTCGTCGCGCCGATGGGCTGGTCGTGCGCTTTGCAGTTATACCAATCCGCCCTCGCCACAGGCATGATCGACGCGGGCGTTGACGCTGACTCCCTACTACTGGTCGACGGCCGCGGTGCCGCCACTTCGCGAGGACACCGACGTCGTCGCCGCGGGCTACGCGGGCAACGTCGCTACCGTGTCTTTGGATCCCAACGTGGCCGCCGCCCCGTGCCAGGCCATGCGCGCCGTGCTGGAGGCGAGGGGCATCCCCGTCAGCGACTTTGCGCCCGCCGCCCAGCGGGCCGCGTTCACGAACCTGGACATAGTCGGCGACCTGGGCGTCATCAGGTGCAAGGGCGAACGGCTCTGCCGGCTGCGCGGGGTTTTCCTCGGACTGTTCTGGCGGGGCTTGGCTGGCCAGCCAGAACCTGCGCGCCCAGGGAGACTTGGGAAGCCCATGCCCTTGCCGAAGCAGCCCTGCTGGCCCCAGGACATCGCTGGAGAGGGGCCATGGTCGAATGCTTGGAGGGCGAACTCCATGGAAATGTAACCCGAACTGAAGTGAACCAGTCGGAGATAGGGGGCCACATGCGAACCCTACCACTAATTACCCCCCACGATTTCTGAGGGGGAGGGTGGCGTTCACTTTGTTCGGGAGCTCCCGAGCGAAGTGAACCCCACCCTCCCCCTCAGAAATCGTGGGGGTAGGGGTAGGGTTCGCATGTGGCCCCCCAGGAAAGGAAACGTCTGCTGCAAACACCCTGGCATCGCCGTGGATTATATCCAGTTGTTCCGCAGGGAAACACGAAACCTTGAGCCCAAATGGCCACGGAAAACCCGTCGCAGCCCTGGGATGTCAAAAGTTGCGCTGACCCTGTAATGAGGGCCGCCTCGATTGCAGTCTACGAGTCGTGCGCGTTCCCAGGCCGTGTGAAGAGATTCTGCTTCGCCAAGTGGCACGTGCAGGACTAGAATAAAGTCGGGCCTGTCCCTCTACAGGAGGAATTGTCAAAAGTACTCAAACACTAGCCTGGGGACGGCTTTTCGACCATTTTGAATATCTTCGGAGTGTTTTTCCCAACCATCCTGTGGTGTTGGGTCCTCGTTTTGAAGAAACGGTCCCCGCGTTTCCTCCTCCCGTGCCCCCCCATTGGGGGTACCACGTGCGCCCGCCACACCAGTACAGCGCTTCGTGGCCTCATAGGGAGCTCCACCGAAGGCCCCAGTGGGGGTGGCCGCATGCGTACGCCACACCCAGTACAGCGTTTCGTGTGCCCATAGGGAGCTCCACTGAAGGCCCAGTGGGGGTGGCCACGTGTGTCCGCCACACCCAGTACAGCGTTTCGTGGCCCCATATGGAGCTCCACTGAAGGCCCCAGTGGGGGTGACCACGTGCGTCCGCCACACCCAGTACAGCGTGTCGTGGCCTCATAGGCAGCTCCACGTAAGGCCCCAGTGGGGGTGGCCACATGCGTCCGACACACCCAGTACAGATTTTCGTGGCCCCACGGGGAGCTCCACCGAAGGCACCCACTGGGGGTGGTCACATGCGTCCGCCACACCCAGTACAGCGTTTCGCGTGCCCATAGGGAGCTCCACTGAAGGCCCCAGTTGGGGTGGCCACATGCGTCCGCCACACCCAGTACAGCGCTTCGTGGCCCCATGGGGAGCGCCACTTAAGGTCCCAGTGGGGGTGGTCACATGCGTCCGCCACACCCAGTACAGCGCTTCGTGGCCCCATGGGGAGCCCCACCCAAGGCTTCAGTGGGGGTGGCCACATGCGTCCGCCAGACCCAGTTCAGCGTTTCGTGGCCCCACAGGGAGCTCCACCAAAGGCCCCAGTGGGGGTGGCCACATGCGCCCGCCACACCCAGTACAGCGTTTCGTGGCCCCATGGGGAGCGCCACCGAAGTCCCCGGTGGGGGTGGCCACATGCGCCCGCCACACCCAGTATAGCGGTTCGTGGCCCCATAGGGAGCTCCATCGGAGGCCCCAGTTGGGGTGGCAACATGCGTCTGCCACACACCCAGTACAGCGCTTCGTGGCCCCATGGGGACCGTCCGCATGCGTCCCGCACACCCAATTTGGCATTTTTACACACCCTGTACAGCGTTCCAGCGCTTCATAGGGAGCTCCACCGAAGCCCCCAGTGGGACCGCCCGCATGAGCCCCGCGCACGCAATTTCACATGTTCTACCCACCCAGTACAGCGTTTCGTGGCCCAAATAGGGAGCTCAACCGAAGCCCCCAGTGGGACCGCCCGCATGCGTCCCGCATTCCCAATTTGGCAGTTTCACCTACCCAGTACAGCGCTTCGCGGCCCCCGTAGAGAGCTCCACCGAAGCCCCCAGTGGGACCGACCGCATGCATCCTGCACGCCCAATTTGGCATTATAGCCCACTCAGTATAGCGTTTCGTGGCCCCATAAGAAGCTCCACCGAAAATGGGATCGTCCGCATGCGTCCCACACACCCAATTTGGCATTTTCACTCACCCACTACAGCGTTTCGTTGCCCCTTAGGGAGCTCCACCGACGGCCCCAGCGCTACCGCCCGCATGCATTCCCCCCCCACCCAGTGCAGCGCTTTGTGGCCCCATAGGGAGCTTCACCGAATAAGATATTCACAATTGCGCTACACAAAACTGCATACGGTTGGGTTTCTCGCCAGGATAAGTTTTGACCACTTTTATTTTTCGCCCAAAAGCCTCTTGTAGGGGGACATGCCTGACCTAAGACCAGCGCTTGCTGCCTGCGACACGTCCCCGGCCGTTTCGTTGTGCTGCCGCTCTCGCAGCAGGCATTTCGGCGAGCTGGGCATCTCATCGCTTGATCGGATTAAGTCGGGCATGTCCCTCTACAGGGAGAATATACAGAAATAGCCAAACAATCGTAAGAGGATATCTGTTTGAATAGTTGGTTTGGCAATTGTGGGGTAGTTTTCTGAGTAACGCCCAAAATCCGCCTGTAGGGGGACACGCCCGACCTAACGATAGGAAGGTTCGTTAATCTGCGATCGCTCCCCCGATCAGTGTCATGCGATTAGCCTGTGACCAGATGGCCAACAGCGTTGCGAGCCTTCGGTACGTCTTTCGATTGACTAGATGTGTGCGAGATTCAGTGAATGGCTTCGGCTGTAGCCAGGTGGTGTGGACCAGTCATAGTACTTGGTGCTGGCCTGCCGCGGCAACCGTCCTCGCCTGGCGCCCTTTGCGCAAATGGATCGTCCACAATCTGCTGCCCACGGCTATTTGTGTCCTCGACCAGGCCGCGCTACCATTCTCAAGTCTCTCCCTGCCCCCTGTGTCCCACTCTCGAATGCTCTAACCTGGTGCTGGCCCGCCGCGGCAACCGTCCGCGCCTGGCGCCCTATGCACAAATTGATTCATCTGGCCTCGAGTCCTTCCACATCAACCTCATCATCACCACCAGACTCTCCATCATCATAATCATCATCACCATCATCGTCATCCCAGTCATCATCATCATCATCTTCTTCAACGTCATCGTCGTTGCCATCGCCATCGTTATTGTTGCTGCCATCATCTTCACCAGCAGCCTCATCATTTCATCATCATCATCATAATCAGACTTGCCATCGTCCTCATCCACATCATCTTCGTATCAATAATTGTCATCATATTCTCGTTGAGAGTTGACAGCATCATAGTCAAAGTTACCTCCGCCATCGCCAGGATCATCGCCATCACCATCACCAGCATTATCACCATCATCGTCATCACAACTATCATCAGTTGCGTCAACATGACCGTCATGATCATACTCATTCAACCAACCATGAGCATAACCATTCCTACGCTCACCCTCATCACCGTCATCATTATCATCATCGTTATCATCCTCAGCATATACATCCGCATCGTCACAACCATTATTTCCATCAATATCCCCATCATCATGCTCACCATCATCATCATGATCATACTCATCAGCATCACCCGCATCATCGCCATCGTCGTCATCAACATTATCATCACCATCGCCGCCATTCTCATCATGATCATCAGCAGCATCATCATCAGCATCATCATCACCACATCATCATCATCATCATTGTCATCATCGTCATCATCATCATCATCATCAACATCAACATCATGATCATCATCATCATCATCATCATTATCATCATCATCATTGTCACCATCATCATCATCGTCATCATCATCATCATCATCATCATTGTCACCATCATCTTCATCATCATCATCATCAGCAGCAGCATCATCATCATCATCATCACCCGTCCTCCTCGGTCTCGTGTGCTGTCTAGTGGCCGCCGGCCCAGCCCGTCACCGTGCTTGGGCGTTGTGGATGCGTCTTGGATGCCTCTCGAGGTGTCCTTGGAGGCAGTTTTTTGTTTTTGTTGCTCGGGGGGCCTTTTTCAGGTCTTCTTTTGGAACATCTTGGGGGCGTTTGGTGCCCCGTGGGGCCATCTTCCTGACCAGAACTCCAAAGGTTGGTTCGTGCTTCCTATCTTCGGACCTTTTGGTCTTTGTATTGGGGGTTTGGGGGCCGTATTGGGGCGACCTTGAAGGCCTCTTGGGCCATTTTGGGCGCTCTGCAGAACGAAATGGCGCGAGAGCTAACATGATTGAGTCACATCCTTAATCGCGCCGCTCATTCCGTCGGCCCGTTTCGCATCCTGTGGCTGCGAGGTGGTGTGCGTATGCCCAGGGGAAACGGTAGGGCAGGCAGGAATGCCCTCGCGGAGATCTTTGGAGAAGTGGCTTCCACCCTGTCGTAGGGAGCCGACAGACTGCCCCAGAGGGCGCCGATATGGCTTGACAGAGTTCCAGCAGAGTTTCGAGACGTACCTGGGTTGTAGGTCGGAGCTCCCGTGGATGCTTTTTGGAGTCTCTTCGGAGGGCTCTCGGGAGCCTCTGGTGAGCAGTCTTGAGGCTTCTGGAGACTTCTTGGCGGCTTCTTGGGGATCTCTTGAGGCTTTCTGGAGTCCTGTTGGGGCCTCTTGGGGGCCTCTTGGGGACTCTTGGGTGCCTCTGGAGGCTTCCTGGGCGCCTCTTGGGGCCGAGAGCTCGAAATGTCTGGGCCCCCCTCTTGGGGCCGTTTTGGGGCCGTATTGGAGGCCTTCTGGGTCGTCTTAGGGTCATCTTGGGCCATTGGGTGGCCATCTTTGAGGCTTTTTGGGCCGTCTTGGAGCAATCTCGGGTCCTCTTGGGCCGTCCAGGGCGGTCGGCAGCCGAAAAGGCGGTACCGCCAACATCGTCCGAAAACCAATGCAACATCCATAATTTGTGAGTTTTCAGGGGCTTCTAGAAGTCCTCTTGGAACCCTCCTAGAATGTCTTGAGCGCTTTGGGCCGTCTTGGGACCAACGTGGGCCATCTTGGAACGATCTTGGCCTGATGCCGTGGGGCCTGCCAACCATGGGCTCCCGAGGCCGCGCCCAGGAGTTCGGGAATCACTGACCCGACTCGGCCTGGAACTTGCCTGGAACTTGCCGGGAACTTCGCTCGGCCCGAGAGAGCCCTAGGACGTGCCCCGAGACCATCCCACATCAGAACCTCGGAACGGACCCGCTGGGTTGGAAGTGAGCGCTCCCATCCACGGGAGGCTTTCAGACAAGACGCGCGAGCCGACCTGAGAGGCGCCAGGCCTTGGGCCTTTTGCAGGCATCGCTCGAAGGGAGCTGAGAACACTCCACCCAATGCTCATGGCACGGTGGCGGGTTTCTGCTTCCAGCCGATGTCCGAAGATCACTTCACACACGCGCAGGGTGCACCCCTGTCGTCCACACCCCTTCCTTTGCGCACCGATCACCCCTCCCTCCTCGTCGCCGCCTCTGCCGTGCTCCTCCCCTTCCCCTCGACCTCCCCTCGCCCTTCCCCCGCTGCTTCCCCCTCGCCCCCCCCCCCCTTGCAGGTGGCCCCGCCCTGCGCCTCTCATTGGCATCGCGGGGCCGGTCGTCCTGGTCGCGCTCTGTACGTTCGAGTTGCTCGGTCGAAGCCGACCGATGTTGCAACGACGACGAGAACGACGACTTCGCCGCCGCCGTGTCGTCGTCGTCGCCACCACCGCGGCCGCCGCCGAGGCCGTCGTCGTCGTCGTCGTCGTCGTCGTCGTCGTCGTCGTCGTCGTCGTTCGTCGTCGTCGTCGTCTTCGTCGTCGTCGTCGCCTTCGTCATCGCCATCGTCCTCGACAGCGGTTCCGCTCTGTTCGCCTGCTTGCGGGGCTGGCGCGAGGCGAGCAAGAGATCACGTCACGCCTGATCTGCACCGCGCCGTGAGTAGTGCAGTCGAGGCTGGACTCGGATCTGTTGCAGCATCATGGAGGTGTTGAGGGTTACGAAAAGGTCAACACAGTGCAGGGGTGCAGGGGAAGACGAGGTGGTTCATTGGGGCGATGCGGATCACAGGTGGTTATGCCAAGCTGTGGGCGGGGATGGCAAGGAGGGGATAGCACGTATTCGCTCTGCAGGAGATCGGCACGCTCTTGTTCCTTTACATTGCGATGCTGCAGCAGTCCGACGTGAAGGCAAGGCACAAGTGGAGGGAGGAGCGGGGGAAGGGGAAAGGACGGGCCGGAGGTGAAGGGCTTCTCGGGGGCCTCTTGGGTTCTCGTTTGGGCATCTTGGAGGCCTTCTGGGGAGCCTCGGGGCCTCCGGGGGGGTCTCGGGGCCATCTTGGGGAGCTTGTCGCTCTGGTTGTCCCGTGGTTGTTCCGATGGTTGTCCCGTGTGGTTGTTCTGATGGTTGACCCAATTGGTTGTCCCGATGGTTGTCCGATAATCGCTCGATGTTTGTCCGATAATTGTGCCGTGGTTGCCCCGATGGTGATTCCCAGTGGTTGTCCCGATTGTTTCCCAGTTGTTGTCTTGACGGTTGTCCGATGGTTGTCACGTGGTTGTCCCGCGGCTGTCCCGATGGTTGTCGCGTGGTTGTACTGTTGTCTGTTCATGCGATCTTTGCAACATCAAAACCACACCCCGATTCCCAGCATTCTTACCACCTGCAGGGCCGTCTTCCAGGTATGGCATCTTTTTCCCGCCTTTTCCCTCCTTCCCCTTCTCTTTCCCCCTTTCCCCTTCCCATCGTCCTCCTCGCCCTTCCCGCTCGCCCAGCGTATGTTTCCTATCCCGCCTCGCCCCCCTCGTCAGTTCCTCCGGGCCCGAGGCTTGGATCTTCGATGAGCTGCGGAAGCTGCGGGAGGCTCGCGAAGCGCCCCCGCCCCCGTTCTTACGAGGCCTGGTCATCGCAGTCGGGGCAGCGCAGATGCGGAGGCCGCCCTCGGCGGACGGGTGCGATGCAGGGGCGCCTCGGGTGATTGAGATCTGCGCACCTCGCCGAGCCACGCTGGGCCGTCTAGCAGATCAGGGCCCCAGAAACCAGGACGCTGCAGACCAGGATTAGGTCGGGCGTGTCCCCCTACAGGCGGATTTTGAACGAAAAATAAAAGATAGACAAACAATACACACAAGTAATTGAAACTGGTTAAACAAAAAGTCCCCATTTTATTCAATCGCTTCGCTCATTCCGCCGGCCCATACAGTCTCATGTCTGCCGTTTGCCCGAGGGCCTGGTGTCAATGCGGCGCTTTGGGGGTTCCTGGGGCCGCTTGGGGGACTCCTGGGGCGCTCGGGGGGGCATTTGGGGGGCCTCCTGGGGCCGCTTGGGGGACTCTTGGGGGCCTCCTGAGGGCCTCGTGGGGGCCTCTTGGGGCCTATTAGGGGCCTCTTGGGGCCTCGTAGGGGCTTCTTAGGGCCGAGGGCTCGAAATGTTGTTAAACAAAAAGGCCCCATTTTGTTTTTCGACCATTTTTGAATATTCCTCCCGTGGAGGGACATGCCCGACTCGAGACCAGGACCCTGCCAGATCCAGCGGCAGAGAGCGGATAATGCGAGCACGTCCTGGCCCGCGGCTGCAGTTCTCGTAGGGTATTGTCGGGGGCGGAAAAGAGGGGGGTGATGACTAGGGGGGGGTGGATATCATGGCGTGGGCCATGATATTTCCCCAGATTTCATGGCGCCTCTTCTTTTTTCATTACGTCCCTGGCTCCCCCGCTGGGTCGCGCACATGCCGCCGGTCATGATTTGCACCCCCCCCTCTTGGGCACCCCCCTCTTTGCCGCCCCCGATATTGATCAACCTTCTGCCCTGACACGTCGATTCGCCAACGGGCCGTTCTCGGTTCGCGAGAGGGTGTCGCGGCCGTCACTTTTGCGGGTCCAGATCCGTCGGTTTCGGTCCTAGGCTTCAGTCGGGCCTCTCCCTCTATAGGAGGAATATTCAAGAATAGTAAGAACATAGTCTGTAGGCGATTTGTTTTAGAAACCTATTTTTGGGTATGTTTGAATATATATATATATATATTTGTATATATATGTGTGTATATATCAATATATGTACGAGTGTTTTTCATTGTTCGTCCAGAATCTGCCTGTAGGGGGACATGCCCGACCTATTCCCAGGCCTTTTTCACTGAAGGGAGGTTTACGAAAGGGAGCTTTGTCCACCGCCGATTCTTGTAGGGTGCGTCAACGTCCTGGTTTACAGTCATCCCGCATAGTAAGGATCGGCGACATTCCAAAGGGTACCCTTGCATCCTTGCCTCCTCGGTCCATCCTTCGCCGCTTTCGCTGGCCGCGCCCCGCTCGAAAAGCTTCGAAATGGGCGTCCAAGGCCCTTGCATCCTTATCGCGCATCCTTGATATACTGGTTGACTGTATCGAAGTCCCCGTTTGCGGAGCCGTCCGCGGAGGCGGGCCGGGCGGGCCCATCGAGAACGAGTCGCCCCCCCCAGAGAGCTGCCCAGAATTTCTTCAGAGCGTGCGGGGATCGCGCTCGGGATCGACCACGGCGCCCGATCCCGGACCCGACGGTTCTCAAGGATCCGATGTGATGGGCCTGTTTTCCACCACCACCGTAAGTTGGAGGGGGGAAGGAGGTGGAGAACGAACGAGGAGGGAGATGAGGAGGAGGAGGAGGAGGAGGAGGAGGAGGAGGTGGAGGAGGAGGAGGAGGGCCCCCTCCCCTTCCAACTCATGGTGGTGGTGGTGGTGGAAACCATGCCCATCACGATGTCTTGATTTGATTAACGCGGGGCCCCCAGAAGACCCGGATCGTCCCGGAATGGTCCCGGGGCCTGGCGAAGGCCCCGCCGAAAACGGCGAGATGTGGCCGTCTTGTCTTGTTCTCAACGCGCTCGGGGTCTTGACCCCGAGACAGCGCGAGCCACCGCGTGCCGATGCTGCCTGCTCCCTGCCGGGAAGGCAGCGGGGAGGCGGAGCGCCCTGCAGCGCCCCATCCCGGCCTTCCTCGGCCGCCGTCGAGGTGTACACCGCGCCTGCCGCTGGCCGACCAGCCCAAGCGCGACGCCTGAGCTCGTGTGGCTTTCGGCCACCCCGTCCCCAGACGTGCTCGCGTCGCGAACACACACACGACGGCACGTTTGCGGCAGTGGTCGGCCTCCGGGGAGGCTCGCCGGGCCCCAGGGCAGTCAGAAGCCGATTCGGGATGACCAACGCGCCCTCGGAACAGGGTCGGGACTTGGGGACCCCCTGATAGCAGAGTCAATGCATCGGATATCTGGGAAGACTCGGCACTCGACTGTTGGCGGTCCCCCTCTTTTGCAAAAGCTGCTGTAGGGCGCCCAGCGCCGACCCGTGTTCTTGATCAGCAGGTCAGGAGGAGGAGGAGGAGAGAGCGCCGAAGAGGATGAGGGGGCGGAGGATGAGGATCAGACGGAGGTCGGAAGATGAAGGACGAAGCATGGTGATCATCGGGGGGAAGGACCAGCGAAAGGACCATAATGGCGAGGAGGAGGAGGAGGAGAAGGAGGAGGTGGAGGAGGAGAAGCAGCAGCGGAAGGAGGAAAGAGAAGGATGGCGACGGAGGTGAAGAAAGTGAATGAAGTTGCAGGATATGAGGAGGGGGAGGGACGAGACGGCGGACAACTATGTGTCCCTGGGTGTGGGGTTCTCACAGACTCGCTTCATGCTTCCAATCGGAGAGGACCAGTAGGAGGAGGACGAGGCAGACACCCAAGGAAACACGATCCGACGCAAAGGAGAGTTGCAGGAGTCTCGCTCTGGAGAGGACGTGTCCGCAAACCCCCTTCCCCTGCGATGGCAGATGGCACGTGTGGAGGACCAGGCCCGCGTTCAGATGACATGGTATCGGCGATGCAGTGGGGGGTCCTTTTCCTCGAACCCCTTCGGTCGCCGAGGAGTGAGGAGGACGGGGGGGAAGGAGGGAGGGAATCGCTGTGGCAAGGAGGCAGGCAAGCAGAAGCAGGCAGAGGAGGAGGAGGTCACTCCTCCTGCTCGCTGCGGGAAGCGCCCCCCCTTGAAGGACGAGCGCCCTTTGTGGGCCTGGCACGCGGGCGAGAACCTGCTCTTGGGGCAGGATCCGCCCTCCGCACTTCGAGCTCACACAGGCGCAACTGTGTAGGGCGAGAACTGTTAACTCCAGGTCTCTCACTGAGCGTGGGGGCGTGGAACGCGTGGCGGGGTAGGAGACCGCTGTCTTTCTGGGGGCGTGGGGAGGTTGGGGGTTTGGGGCGCGTGGGGGGGGGGGGCAAGGGGCGTCGGACAGGTTGGCACGGGGGGGGTGCTTATTGAAGGATCTGGAGTACGGCACTGTCCAGCGAAAACACAGTTTTCGATCGGGTCTTCTTCCGTGCAAGTGTGTTGCACAAGATGAATGGTCTGGGCACAGAGTTCGCAGACGTCTCGAGCGAGAGCCCCGCTCTGAAAAGGAACCACCATCCATTCGTGTAACCGTGGCGCAACTTGAGCCTTTGGGCCGTAGAATTCTGAGGAGGTCTCAAGCAATTGTCCCGTGTTGTAAACGTATCAGCCTCCTGCCTTGCAAGTGCTACAGGCTGCAAAGGCGAATGCGAGCGGCGCGCAGGCAAGAGCTGCAATCTTGAAGCCGATGCGCCCCTTCATCACAGGGGTGGACCTAAACGGTGTTTTGGCGACTTCGTGGGCCGTTTTCGTTTCGACTTCGTTGCGTGGTAAAGGCGGAAGACAAAACGAGGGAAAACAATAACACACATAAAACGAAAACGAACAACCCCGTTTAGGTTCAGTCCTGTTGTCCCTTCATCCGTGTGGCTGGTGAATTTCTCATCTTCGGGAGAGCAGACTGCAAGGAGGCCTCACGCGAAACGCCTGGCCCGGCCGACGGACGTCAAGTGCTGCGACAGGGGGGGTGTTCGACTAGACGTAATAGTGACCCTTCGCCGGAGTGACCTCTGGTGCGGGCCCATTGAGTTCCCCCGATCGCCGAGCGCCATGCGATAGTAGCGTCTTGTGCGCTTGTGTTTTGCCACCCTACGCGCCCCGTTGAGTCGCGCACTAAAGGTCGCTCTTACCCAGGGTCACTCTTGCGTGTAGCCGAGGTGCCCTTGAAAGGAAAGGGGGGCGGAGCAGGGCAAGGCGAGGACACGGTGAAGTCGACGATCGCCTGCTCCTGTCGGCGTGGCTCTGGGCATCCAGGAAGCCCATCTGGGAGGCCGCCTCCCGGATGGGGTCCAAGTAGATGGGGTCGGAGGATCGCGCCGCATCGCCGATGCATCGGCGATGCGGCTCGATGCGGAGGCCGCTTATCTCCACGCCGACGTCGCCGATGCATCGGCGACGTCGCCGATGCATTGGCGATGTATCGGCGATGCATGTGGAATGCGGTGCTATCGTTTGACCCCATTAGCTCCGACCCCACCTGGGAGGCCTCTGGTGGCCTCGCCCCCTGGGGCAGCGCCCGAGATCATGTTCCGCTTCGAGAACGACAAGCGGCCCTTCGACCTGGCCGCGCGCATCGCGGGGTCGCTGCAGCACCACCCGCCCTCCGAGGCGGGTGCCTGGGCCACGACGCGGGGCGGCAGGGGGGGGCAGACCCCCCCTCTCTCTATCGGAGCCTCCTGTGCCACGTTCGTCGTCGGACGGTGGCACGAGCATGGTTCGTCGTCGGACGGCATGGTTCGTCGTCGGACGGTGGCGCGAGCACGTGTCCAGGCCTCCCAGACGGGGTCGGAGGTGATGGGGTCGGAAGAGCGTCCCCGCAGCGCCGACGCGTCGGGGACGCGGCTCGATGCGGTGCCACGGTGCCCCCGTTGCGTTGGCGACGATGTTTCGCCGAGCCGCCTGTGCGTAACCGACGCGTTTGCGATGCGGCGCGATCCTCCGACCCCGTTTGCGCGGATCCCATCTAGGCGGCCTCTTGTGAAGATGCGCTCGGGTCGGGGATGGCAGGGGAGGGGGGAGGGGAGGGCAGAGGGCTGAACGCATGGGGACTGGAGTGCAAGAGATGAAGTGGGAGGCCCGGAGCGGCCCCAGAGGCCCCGACCGAGGAGGGCCCAAAAGGACAGGAGCTCTTGGGGCCCCCCATGAGAGCTCCAGGGGGAGCCCCCGAGGGGGACCTCGGGGACGCTCCGGGAGCCCTCGCACGATGGCCCCGAAGACGGCCAACATGTCCCGAGGAGGCCCCCCAGGGTGCCTCCAGAGGCAACATGCAATGCTTTGGCTTGTGATTTGGTTCAGGTGCGCAGGGGGGGACCTAAACGGTGTTTTGGCGATTTCGTGGGCCGTTCTCGTGTCGATTTCGTTTTGCGTGAAAAGCGGATTCAAAACAAAACGAGGGAACACGATAACAAAATCGAAAACGAAAAACACCGTTTCGGTTCAGCAGGTGCGCTCGCGGCCTCAGGGGCTGCCGACGGCCTCCTGGGCTTCCAGGAGGGCCCCTGGGACGGCCCGCGAGGCTCCCGATGGGGGCAGCCCGCGTCGAGGCCCGGCGGGCCCGGCGCAGGCGACCGCGGCCGCCGTGGCGCGACCGGCCCAGACGTGCTGCGTTTAAGTCGGGTCCCTCTACAGGGGGAATCTTCCAAAATGATAACGAAATCGTCAGGGGACGATTTTTTGTTGAGCATGTTTGAGTATGTTGGGGGTGATTTATCGGTATTTTTTTGATTGTTCGTCCAAAGTTCCCCTGTAGGGGGACAGGCCCGACCTAAATTCAAGTCGGGCCTGTCCCTCTACAGGGGGAACGTTCCAAAATAGCAAAATAGTCTACAAAAGAGTCAGGGGACGATGTTGGGAGCATCTTTGAATATTATGGGGGTACTTTTCGGATATGTTCAATCTTTCGTCCGAGGTCCGCCTTTGGGGGGACCTGCCCGACCTGATGCTACATGTGTCTTGGCTTTCTCCGCGCGGGGCCCCCAGAAGGTCCCGACCCTTTCCCCATCACCTTTCGGGCAGGAAGGAGGCTTACGCCATTCCGCCGATTCCAGCAGAGGAATGACGTCCACGGGTGAGGCCTCTTGGGGCCTCTTGGGGGCCCTCCAGGGCCTGCTTTTGGGGTGGCGGTCTCGGCAGTCCTCTTGGGGCGGAGGGCTCGGAATGTCAGTTCGAGTGGCTTCTCTTGGGCCCCACTTGGGGCCCTGTTGGGACTCTCTTCGGCCGTCTTGGAGGCTTCTTGGGGGCTCCTTGGATCGTCATGGAGCGATCATAGGGGGCCGCTCGAGCCGTCTTGGACGCTGGTGAGACCACCGGTGCGAGCATGGTCAAATTATGATTTCCCCTCAAGGGATGTTGACGACTCTTGCTTCTTGGGGCCTTCTCGGGGGCCGTCTGGAGGCTTTTTGGGGGCGTCTGTGAGGCCCCTTGGGCAGTCTGAGGCGATGCTGGTCGTCACCCAGGACTCCTGCGCGTGTTGGAACCCTGATTGAGCAACCGTCTATCGATTCTTAGGCATGGTATAATTATGTATGCATTGATTCTCTTGCACAGGGTGTCTAGAGCTCCGACCACTTTATTTCGGCGTCGCACCGTCCCCCCACCTCGCCCCCCGCCCCTCCACCCGCCAACGCCAACCACCACTGCCACCACCAGCGTGACACCGCCCTCCGCCGAGTGCTCTCCACCAGCCCCCCTCCGCCTTGAATACGTAACGCACCAACCACAACCACCACCACCACCACCACCACCACCACCACCACCACCACCACCACCACCACCACCACCACCACCACCACCACCACCACCACCACCAGCGTGACCACCTCCGCCCCGGTCAGCTTATTTCGGCGTCGCAGCGCCCCCCGTCCATTGCTGTTTCTACCCCGCCCCCCTCCGCCCCGACCACTTTATTTCGGCGTCGCACGGCCCCCACCGCCCCGCGCCCACGACCCTTCCCCCGTCCACACCCGCCCAGTGCACCCCGCCCCCCTCCGCCCCGACTACTTTATTTTGGCGCCGTACCGCCCCCACCGTCCCGCCCCGCCGACCCTTCTCCGATTTCTCGACCCTTCTCCCCTCCTCCCTCCTCCTCCTCCTCCTCCTCCTCCTCCTCCTTCTCCTCCCCCTCCTCCTCCTCCTCCTCCTCCTCGTCAACATCCCCCCTCCCTTTGGTGCAGGAGCCATGGCTTGCGTGCCACTTGCTGCGAATGCTTTGCGGCCTGTGCCGCCGACCTTGAAGGCGGGACCTCCCCCTGGATGCATGTTACCCGTTCCAGGGCCTGCCGGGGCCCTGGGAAGGGGGCGGCATCCTGCCCCCCCCGGCATGGAAGGGATACAGGGAAGGGAATCGGCTGAACTACGACGAACCTTTTTTTTGGTTCCTTAATTTCCCTCGGACTGGCGACGAAGACGACGACGACGACGACGACGACGACGACGACGACGACGACGACGACGACGACGACGACGACGACGACGACGACGACGACGACGACGACGACGGAACACAAACGGGAAATCATCTCACACATGCCGAAGGGTCGGCGGACGTTTAATCTGTATATATATATATATATATATATATGTATGTATGCATGTATGCATGCATGCTTACAGGTGTATAGGTCTATACAGATCTCCACACCTGTACACGTATACGTACGCGGGCATGTCTGGGGACGGCACGCCTGCAGCAGCAGGTGGCGGGCAGCGGAGCGCAGGGCGGGCTCTCCACTGGCTGGCGAGGCCCTGGCGGGCGGCATCCTCCTGTACGAGCCAGACGCGGCGGCCACGGCCTCCGTGCTGGAGCGGCTGACGCTGGAGCCCGGTTGGGCCGAAGATCGTGCCCCAGACTCGTTGGGATCGGCGTCGTATCGCTCGCTCTCGTCCCAGTTCTTCCCCTTTTCGTCCCCAGAGGTTTTTGGACGCCGTCGTGCATTCCCACTGGGGTTCCAGTCCCGGGAGGTTTTCCAGCAGCTGCGCCTCGCTGAGAGCGTTCCAGAGGTGCCGGGATCGTCCCGAACGGCTGCTGGAGGCCCGAGTCATGGCCCGAATCTGACACGTTCGCGTCGTGGGGAAAATCACGTCGGGAGGTTTTTCATTCGTTTTCCGCCTCCGGGGGCCTCTGCCAGATGAGAAACCGGCCCTGGGGTCCAGACCTCAGGGGGCCCCGCTTTCAACCAAATCAGGACATCGCATGTTTGGGGCCGCTGGTGACGTGCGGCAGACATGTCCATACTCATGCTCTCGAGGTCTGGTTCTGGGTTGCGATCTCGCGGATGCTCCGTTGCATAGATGCGTCCCGCGCGGGGCATCCGCGAAGACACGCCGCGTATCCGCGGAGTCGCGGCCCAGGGGCCTGGCCCGCGAGGCCTTGAACACGGATATGTTACATGATCTCCGCCCACGAGCTGGAGGGGCAGGTGCATCTTGGGCGAGCCTCCCTCTCTTACTCCTCGCCGTCCTCCCAGGCTCAGGGGGCGTTCCCTCCCTCTCTGCCGCTAGCTGCTGGGTGCCGGAGGCTTCGGTCGCTGTGGGACAGGCCTGGCCCCTCGCAGGAGCCAGCTTGGGCTTCGGCAGCGCAACCGGCGGCTCGGGGGCGCAAGGGCAACGTGAGATCCCCTCGGCTTGCCCTTCTGAGCCCACCCGGCGTCCTGGCCCCTCCAGCCGCCGACCGCCGAGCATCGAAAGCTTCCGATTCGGGCAGGGTGGGCAGGATTTGGAACTCGCGTCACCGGGTGCCCCCGTAATTGTTAAGGGGTCGTGTGCTAACAGGACACCTCCCCTCCCCCCTTCAAGGGGGGGCTGTTTTCGACCCCCCCCCCCCCACTTCCCCCCCTTTCAAAGGGGGGGTGGGGGTTTCGGACCCCCCCCCCTCTCCCCCTTCGCGCCGGAGAGGGGGTCACCACCTACCAGAGCACCCCAACCCAACCCGAAGGCCTCAATTTGCCCTCCATTTCCAGTGGGGGGGGGTCGGAGAACGTTGAAAAAACACATGGAACCCGTACCCCCCCCCAACCCGAAATTCGGGTCAAATTTGGGTCTTCGGGTTGGGTTGGGGTGGTCTGGTAGGTAGTCAGGGGGGGGAGGATTTGAGAGAACCCCCCCCCCCCCTATTTTCAAAGGGGGGTCGAGCACCCCCTCCCCCTTTGCGCCGGAAAGGAGGGCGGGGGGAGGGCTTCCAGCTTCTTGTGATGCGCCGAATGATGTGGGGGTAAGGGTTAGGGCAGGGCTCGTTTCGATTCCTCCGATTCGATTCGATTCGACTTCGATGGATTCCGATTCCGATTCGATTCGATTTGGGCTTCCGATTTGGATTCCGACTTTTTATTGGAGGCATACTAGCCTGCCGATTTCCGCCGATTCGACTTTTCCCGATTCGGCTGCCGATTTCCGCCGATCCGATTCATGTCGATTGCCGATCCGATTTATCGATTCGATTCTGGGCTCTCCTGGGTTAGGGTGGTTGGGTTGGGGTGAGAGGGCTACGGCTAGGCTTCGGGTGTTAGGTTTACGGCGTTAGGGTTAGGGTGTCAGGGTTCGGGTAGGGTTAGGGGGTTCGGGTTCGGGTGGCAGAGTAAGGATTAGAGTGTTAGGGTTCGGGTGGGTCAGGGTGTTAGGGTTTGGGGCGTTAGGGTTAGGGTCTGGGGGTTAGGTTTAGGGTGGTTGGGGAGGGTGTTAGGTGTTTGGCTAGTGTATTCGGGTTTTGTCTAGGGTATTAGGGTTAGGGTTAGATGGGTAGGATAAGGGGTAGGGTTCTGGGGGCTCAGGTTAGGGTATTCGGGTCAGGGTTTGGATGTTGGGGTGAGGGTTAGGGTGTTCAGATTAGGGTTAGGGATTAGGATTAGGGGGTGAGGGTAAGGTTTAGGGTGGTAAGGTTAGAATTAGGGTTAGGGGTAAGGTGTTCGGTTTAGGATTAGGGGGTTAATTCATGATAGGGTGGTGGGTCCAGGGTTAGATCGTTCAGGTTCGGGTTAGGGTTCGGGGGTTAGGGCTAGGGTGGTAGGGTTAGGATTAGGGTTAGGGTGTTAGGGTTAGGATTAGGGTTAGGGTTGGGGGGTTAGGGGGGCTAGGGTGGTAGGGTTCGGGAGTTAGGGTCAGGGTCAGGGGTTTGGGTTAGGATATTAGGGTTAGGATTAGGGCGTTCGGGTAGGGGTTAGGGTTAGGGGGGTTCGGATTCGGCTGTTCCTGGTTAGGATTCAGGTTAAAAGGGTTAGGGTTAAGTTGGTAGGGGTCAGGTTAGGGTGATCAGGATAGTGTCAGAGGATCAGGGACAGGGTGGTAGGGTTATGCTTAGGATGTTAGGGTTCGGGTTAGGGGCCTAGGGGGGGAGGCTTATGGTGTTTTTTTTGGGGGGGGGGGGGGGGATGGTAAGGGTGTGGGTTAGGGGGTTAGAGTTAGGGTGGTAGGGTGGCAGGATTCGGATCAGGGTGATAGGGCTACAGTGTTAGGGTAGGGGTTAGGGGGTCGGGTTAGGGTTAGGGTTAGGGTTCGGGTTGAGCGGTAGGGTTCGGGTTCGGCTGTTAGGGGTGGGTGGGTGTTGGGGTTAGGACGGTAGGATTGGAGTTCGGGTTAGCTCTACGGTTTGGGTTAGAGCGCTGCGCAGCGGCGCAGGCTTTTCAGACCGGGTCGCCCCCGTCCGGGAGGCTGCGGAGGTGTTTCGCCCTCGGGCAGCGGCGCGCACCCGGCCACCACCCAACGCCCCCCTGGCAGGTCCTGGCCCCGGGAGCGCGAGGTTTTTTGGCAGGACGCCACGTCCCAAGATTCCAGCGACTCCCAGGGTTTCCAAGATTCCCTGCGGTTTGGCACGGGCTGCAGAGACGCGGGCCGCCAGATGCTCCGCGAGTCCTGGAGCGCGTCCTGGGCCAATTTCGGGGGCCCCCAAACCGTGTGGTGACCACACCGCGTGGTAAATCAGAGGGGATTCGGGGTCACCGCACAGTTTCTGGACTCGGGTCGTTCTCCGAGGACGTCTCCGGCGACCAGGCCCTCCTGGGTCCCAAGGCCGCGCGGTCCGTCACCACACGGTTTCGGGCTCCGAGGGCGTCTCCGGCGACCGGGAACTCCTACAGGTCCCAAGACCGCGCGGTCCGTCACAACACGGTTTCGGGACCCCCGAGCCCGTCGTATCATGGCCTTCGTCCGATTATTGCGAAGGCCTTACGGCCCGTGCTGCCGACCCTGTTCGCTAGGAGGAGGAGGAGGAGGAGGAGGAGGAGGAGGAGGAGGAGGGAGGAGGACGAGGAGGAGGAGGAGGAGGAGGAGGAGGAGGAGGAGGAGGAGCAGGACGAGAATGAGGAGGAGGATG
>CAUYUJ010016760.1:796367-874751 GCA_963575745.1 Prorocentrum cordatum | reverse complement strand
GAGGAGGGGGAGGAGCTCGTCCCAATGTTTGGGGGTGGCCAGGTCGCTTGGGTGGCCCTGCTCCGCTGAGCAGAGGGCTTCTGTGGCGTGCTCGCCCTGCCCGCCGTCCGCGGCCCCTGGAAGAGCGGGGAGGGGCCTTCCTGGCGCGCATGGCCAGGCGCCATGGCAAAACAAGCAAGCAACAACAAGCATGGCCAGGGCTGCTCGCGGTCCGGTCCGATCCCCAGGCTTCGATTCTGGGGCGTGTCGTAATGGGGGGGCGATGGCTGGGGGGGGGAAGCACGGGTTGCAGGGTATGGGCCTCTTGGCGCCCCTCTGTGTTTCCTTCCTTTTCCCTCCCGCGACCTGGGTCTGCGGCGGTTCGCCGGCGGGCTCGTGGAGGTTTGACGAAAGGTAAGTGCAAGCGGTTCCGTATGCCAAGCTTTCCCTCAATGGCCCCAAGATCGCCTTGCACGAAAGGTGCGCCTTTCGTTCTCCCCCCTTCATTGCCCGTGCAAGCTGTCGCATGTCAAGCTTTTCCTAGATGGCCCCGGGATCGCCTTGCACGAACGGTGCACCTTTCGTTCTCCCCCCCTTGCAGTGCCCCCCCCCCCATCCGCACCAACGCCCGAGGTTCCGAGCTCGATCCGCTGCCGACCTGGCGCGAAGCGCTCCGCTTCCCCTCTCCAGCGTCTGCAGGGGCCGAGCGCCCGCTCCGCGAGCCCCGGCGACATCCGACCGGGAGGCGATCCTGCGACGGCTCGGGCGCGAGAGTCCGCTCTGGCCCCGATCCGCTCCGGCTCTCCGCGTGTGGAGCCCTCTCCAGGCCTGCCTCCAGGCGGGCGTCGGAGGTCGATAGACCTCCTGCCCCGACACGTCGAGCAGCGAAAATTGGCCGCTTTCGGCTTCCGCGGGAGGGCGTCGCGGCCGTCCTCTTTGCGGGTCCAGGGCCGTCGGTTTCGGTCCTATAGGCCGTCCGCACTAAGGGGTGGTTTGCTAAAGGGAGGTTTGTCAAACGCCGAGGGCGGCACCCCCGACGAGCGCCGCGGGAAGCGCCGGCGGCCTGATCGGCCCCCGCGTTCGCCGGGCGGGCCCAGGGCTCGGGCACGTCGCTCCACAGCGTCCTGGGGTGCTCTCAGAGCGCTCCTGAGCTCTAGAACGGCCCTCCTCCTCCTCCTCCTCCTCCTCCTCCTCCTCCTCCTCCTCCTCCTCCTCCGCATCATTCCAGGTGTTGTGGTCCGAGGCGCCCCATTTTTGGCTAGCGGCCCGACAGACCACGACCCCAGCCCCGCGGGGCGACTTCTCTCATCCTGCCCACGTGTGGTGACTCGAGAGCGGCCTGCGCACGGCGCTGTGCCACCCGAGTCGCCCGCGACACATGTGTGATGACGCCACCGCCGCCCCGCCCTCGTTAAGGGCGACACCGGTGGCGCGCGCCGCGCGGCGGCGGGCGCGGCTGGCGGACGGCCGCGCGGCGGGCTCAGCAGCAGGGCGCGGAGGTCTTGCACCTGCTGAACTCGCCCGCGGTCGGCTACGCCCCCGGCTGCTGGGCAGTGCTTCCCGATCCTGCCGACGCCTTCAAGGAGGGCTTGGCGGCCGGCTGGCGACTCGCAGGCGGCGAGGACGCTTGCGAGAAGCGGGAGGCGAAGGCAGAGCCCGACACCATATGCTGCAGCGCCGAGATCAGGGCATGCGGGAAAAGGAAGGCGAAGTTGGAGCCCGTTATCCCTCCTAGCCACAGCTCTGAGAACAGCGCGCGCGAGAAGTTGGAGGCGATGTTAGAGCCCGACATGACCTGCTACAGTACTGCAATCAGGGCGTGTGAGGCTCAGGAGGCGATGGGAGTGCCAGGCCAGGCGAAGCTGGAGCCTACCATCATTAGCCACAGTTCTGTGAACAGTATGTGCGAGATGTGGGAGGTGAAGGCAGAGCCCAACAGGATCAGCTACAGCGCTGCGATCAGGACGAGCGCGAAGGGGAAGGCGAAGTTAGAGCCAGTTATCCCTATTACTGGCCACAGCACGGGGACCAGCGCGTGCGAGAGGTGGAAGGCGAAGGAAGAGCCCGACACCATCAGCTACAGCGCTGAGATCAGGGCATGTGAGTAGGGGAGGGCGCAACAGAAACCCAGGGAGAAGTGCGATGAAGGGGAGGCGAAGGTAGAGCCCACTATCGTCGCTAGCCCTATCACTTGGAACAGCGCCTGCGAGAAGTGGGAGGCGACGTTTGAGCCCGACACGTCACTTAGCCACAACTCAGAGGCCTGTGAGAAGGGGAAGGCGAAGCTGGAGCCCGCCATCCTCTCTAGCCACAACTCTGAAAACAGCGTGTGCGATAAGTTGGAGACGAAGACGGATCCCGACATGATCAGCTACAGCGCTGCGATCAGGTCGTGCGAGAAAAGGAAGGCGAAGGCAGAGCCCGTTATCCCCAGCCTCCTTTCTAGTTTACAGCCCTATGTGGACAGCTGCAGTGTTGCGATCGGTACGGGCGAGACCAGGACGCCGAAGCTTGGGCCCTTGCTTCCTTGTCACTGCTCTAGCAGCTGCAGTCGCGGGCCGGCGCTGGCGGGGAGTGAGCCCGACACGATCAGCATCAGTGCGGTAGCCAATACGTGCGAGAAGGCCGCTATCCAGCGGTGGGAGGCCAGCGAGGAGCGGGCGCGGCTCCTGAGGGACGCCGACGCCCTAAGGGGGGTGGGGCCACAGACAGCGACCAGGCCCTTGAGAACGACTATATCGGCTGCAGGAGATCGTTCGGCGCGGCCGAGCGGCGATTGCAGCATCAGTGATCTGCTGGGGCAGCTCGGGGAAGCCACACGTTCGGCGGCGGCGGCAGCGGGTCCCAGTCCCAGTGTCGCTTCGACCGCTGACAAGCCTCCCGACTGTCAGCAGCAGTGACACTTCTTCTTCTACCTGGTGCTCGCGGAGCGCTACCTTGTGCTCCTGGTCGCCGTGGAGGTCTGGGTAGAGAGTTGTGTCCTCCTTTCATTCGCACCGCGATAGAGCCGATCCGATCCGATCCTCCGCATCATTCCTTTGCCTTCTCCCCCCTCCTCCAGCGCCCGCGCCCGATACGTCTTCCAGAGCCGTCGGATCTGAAGATCCCCGATTTGGTCACGGTCCGATGTTGTCCCCGCTCCGCCTTCGTCTCTTGGTGCGCGCCGTCCTGGCCCGAGAGGTCGGCGTCATCCAAGAGGGGGTGAAGATTCGGGGAGTGTGGAGATCACGGCCAGGGCCATGAGATTCGGGGTGACCCAGAAGGGGGTCCAGCTGGAATGGGGGTGGTGCAATAGATTTGGGGCAAGTGTATTGCAAATGTATTACGCCGGAGAACTGTATTGCATTGTATTGCAAGTAATGCATTGCACGCGAAAATCCAGCAATACACTTGCGCCCCGGACAGCATTGCACGCCCCAAAAGTATTGCAGCCCCACAAATGTATTGCACCGAATCTACGGCACCACCCCTTCGCTTGACCCCCTTTTGGGTCAACCCGAGAGAGATCTCCCGTGATCTCATGGCCCCCTCTCCCTCTTTCCACAGCGCACCCTGGCACTGCCCAGGGCTGCGCACGTGCCTCGGTCTGTGATTCGCGCGGGCCCTCCTTTTGGACGCGCTTGCCTGCAGTGACGAACTGCAGAAGCATATGGAGCCGATGCCGTCTCACAAAGCCAGCCCGAGGCCTCCCGGCGCACCCGCCGTTCCCCCTACGCGGCGCCGCTGCGCCGCTAGCAGAAGGATGCCGTGCCATCCCCCCTCTCATCGTTCTTCGTAGTCTTCAGGCGAGCCTGTCCCTCTACAGGAGGAATATTTCTAAATACTGAAAAATAGTACGGGGACGTTTTTTTTGCAATGTTTGGTGATGTTGGGATTTTTTGTTTAAGAAAAAAACGTGTTTGGTGATGTTTGGTGATGTTTGAATAATCCGTAAGGGCTTCGCCCCCTGCCGCCGGCCCCCTCTCTATCATACTGGGATACATCAGAGCTATATTGGGATGTTCGGGCGCCGTCTTGATGACATTCGGGAACGTCATGCTAGGGCGGCTGGCGATGAGCAAAACAGATTGAGATGTTGAAGTTGTTGTTGAACTCTTTGTTGCCTTCTTAGCATTTTCCTCCAGTTGTTCACTGGAAGCGCTCTGGGAACGGCTGGGGATTGCTTCAGGCAATCTCTGGGAAGGTTATTTTTCTGCTCTGGAGAAGGAGTGGCGCCTTTGGGCAGCTTCCGCGAGGTGGATTCGTAGCGTGGGGGGTGCGCGCGAATTTGGTGTAATTTGCGGGGGATCGTGGCCTCGGGGACGCGACTGTGGCGTAATTTACTAGGGATCGTGGCCTGGGGGGCGCGACAGCGGCGTAATTTAAAGGGTATCGTTGCCTCGGGGGCGCGAATGTGGCGTAATTCACGCGGTATCGTGGCCTCGGGGGCGTAAATGTGGCATAACTTACGAGGGATCGTGGCCTGGGGGGGTGAATGTGGAACCCACCGCCGAATTTTCCAGAAACGGGAGGGGGGGCATAATAATACCAGCGGAGCACATATCCCAATACAGAAAATTGCTGTTTTTCTGCTTTGGAAGATTTCCAATACGAACTTTCGAGTTTGATGTACGATATTTTGTTCATAGCTGAAACGTGGCGGCAGGATAGGGAGGAAGTTGTGGAAACCAGCAGTGGTGACTCTCTGTTTCTCTCTGGTGGTTCCTCGCACCATGGTGTGGGCATTGCTGTATCGCCAAAGTTTCGGAAGCGAATCTCAAATATACAGTTTCATGCTTTCAGTCCCCGATGTTGCGCACTGGATTTTTCAATCGCGGGGAAGGTTGTCAGGGCGATAGCTGTGTACTTCCCCACTTTTTGGAGCGACGATGCCGAAGCGGACGCTTTATATGATCTCTTGTCGATTCTTCTTGAAGGCGATGGGGGTGCCGATGCCCTGGCCATCATCGGCGGGGACTTTAATGCGCATGTCGGTGCACTCGTGGCCGGAGATGATCAGTCATTACTTGGTGCTGCCGGCAGTGGCGTTCGCAATGACCGTGGACGTTTGTTAGTGCAATGGCTTCTTCAACATGGGCTGTCGATCTACAGTCGCTTTGGGCCAACACTTCCTGAGAATTCCTGGACATGCAGACGTAGTTTCGACGGCGCTCTTGTCCAACTGGATTACATCGTCGCTGGTTCTAGTTTCGGTCACGTTGCTTCCAATGTCGATCAAGCAATTGGCGTTGGACTGGATCATCGAACGGTGCATTGTGAGCTATCTTTCGTTGGCCGACGTGTCAACAGCAACCGGAAGAACAATAGTTTGAAGGGTTGGCGGCCTATTCTGGATGTGCGCGGGGAGCCGTCGAAGTATTGGGAAGTATTGAGCGACCCAGTTTTTCTCTCACGGGTCTCGTCGTTCAGCTGCGCGGAGAACATGCTGCACAAAGCGGGATCCAAGCACGGGAGCGCGGGTTCGAAGACATTTCGATTCAAACCATCTCCAGCTCTCACGTCTTTGCGGCTAGCTCGACGCCGTGCGGGTGGACAGGCAGAGAGGAAAGATCTCACTTTCAAGATCCGCCGTACGATGCGGAAGGAAAGCCGCCGGTGGCGATCTGCGCAGATTTCTACATACGTAGGCCAATCATCAAAGTGGAAAGCGTTGCGGCAGATGTTAAACACGTTTTCGGGCAAGAAGAGAGCAGTTCAACCGAGCCCCGCGGACTTTGCTACAGCCATGCGTGAGATCTTCAGCGGCACTTACCAGCGCCCGCCGGCGAACCCCGCCACTACCGAGCCTAGTTTCGACGAGGACGAACTGGACATCGCCATTGACCGGATGAAGAAGAACAAGGCTGCAGATAGTAAAGGTCTCGTCTCAGAGCTCCTGCATCAAAGTCCGCTGCTCTTTCGCAGTACTGTGCTGAGGTTGTGCAACCAGTTGTTTGCGCACGGCATCGTTCCAGACGATTGGAGACGTACAGTCTTCAAGATGCTGGAGAAGATGGCAAGTGCTAAAACAGTTTCGGATTTCAGACCTATTGCATGTCTGCGGCTGTTCTACAAGTTGTTCTCCTACCTGGTCTTGGGCAGGATCGAAGATGCATTGGAGCATGCACAACCTGAAGAACAACATGGGTTCCGGTCCGGTCGTCGCTTCGAGGAGCACGTGGTTGCTGCCAACATTGTCTTTCAGAAAACGCTCGCCGTAGGAATGCCGATTTGGATCGTCAGTTTGGACTTGTCGAAAGCTTTTGACAAGGTGGCATGGGATCCACTGTGGCAAGCACTCCGTGATCATGGGGTGTCCGACCATATGGTTTGGCTCATTCGACAACTCTATGCGGACCAAGTGGGTGTGATTGCTGGCGAAAGCACTTACAGTGATGAATTCCCTATTTCTGCTGGCGTCAGCCAAGGGTGCGCACTGAGTGCAAAGTTGTTCACGTCCGCCATGGAATGGGCAATGTCGCGCTGGAAGCAGAAAGTTCGGCATCTGGGAATGGATCTTGGAGATGGTGGAGAGCATCTGACCAACCTGCGCTTCGCAGACGACTTGCTTCTATTCGCATATTCGGAAAGGGAGGTGTGTTTCTTACTCGACGCGCTCGTGTCGGAGCTGCTGAAGGTCGGGCTTGTCCTGAACGCGAAAAAGACCAAGGCGCTTACCACTACAGCACAAGCCCCCTCCACGATCCAGACGCCGAATGGTCTGACAATCGACGTGATCAACAGGGACTCTGCTCATAAATGGTTGGGTTGCATGCTGTCCACAGGGGGAGCAGATTCCCGCACTCTGGATTTGAATTGCCACATGCAATGTGCAGCCAAGGCATTCTATGCGAATCGTCGTATTCTGTGTGACAAGCGAGCCTCGGTCACACAGCGATTGAAATTGTTCAATTCCGTCGTAATGACAGTGGCGTGTTTTGCGGCAGAGCATCGCCCGCTATATTTGGATGATTTGAAAACAATGGATATCGAATTTCGTCGCCTCGTACGACAAGTCGTTGGACCACCTCCGGACGTTGATTGGGATGGCCCATGGCATGATGTACTGCATGTTTGGCACGAGCGTGCACGTTACTTCGTCGCGCGTGCTGGTATTCGCACATGGGCAGAACAATGCGTTCATCAATATTGGTCGTTTGCAGAATATGTCCAGCAGCTGCCGGAGACGAGGTACATCACGAGAGTTCTGAACTGGTCACCACGCGGTAATCGTAGAGCAGGCCGGCCGTGTCTTACATGGACAAGCAAATTGGAAGATTTCGGCCGTGTGATCGGCTCTCAATGGCGATCCTGGTCACCAGATGTTTTCCAAATGCGCGCCGACGATTTTCATAATTTCTGCTGCCATTCCCTATGAACACGCTGTCTCACCGTGGCGCGCGCGTGTGTAGCACGCTGCCGATTGCCACCGCCTGTGCCCTCTATGGGCTCGCCTTCCGGCGCACGGGCTTGACCTTGACCTTGGAGAGGGGGAGCGCCTTTTCGGCAGCCTCCGCAAGGCGGATTCGTGGCCTCGGGGGCGCGCCCGCTGCTTAATTTACAAAGGATGGTGGCGTCAGGGGCGCGAATTTGTTTTAGTTTGCTAGGGGTCGTGGCCTCGGGGGCGCGAGAATTATGTGAATTACATGGGATCGTGGCTTCGGGGTCGCGAGTGTGGTGTAACTTACAATGGATCGTGGCCTCGAGGGCGCGAATGTGGAGTAATTTGGAAGGGATCGTGGCCTCGGAGACGCAACTGTGGCGTCAATTACAAGGGATCGTTGCCTCGGAGACGCGAATGTGGTGTAATTTGTAGGGGATCGTGGCCTCGGGGCGCGAATACAAAGTAATTTGCAAAGGATTATGGCTTGGGGGGCCCGAAACTCCTGTATTTTTACATGTCCCACGCCCCCCCAGAAGTTTTGAGAACCCTCTCAGGGGACGCTAACCAGGGCCCTTTTCGGCTCCCCCCCCTCGCGCGGACAGTAACAATTTACAGTGGGAAGCAGAAGGCAGTACTGTAACAGTGGAAACTGGAAGCTGGAACTGGTGCAGGGAGCAGCAACCTTCATCCTCGCAGCCGGATGGCCCCGAAAGGGTGCCCGCGGATTTTGGACTGTTTGTAATTTTTCGTCCGAGATCCTCCTGTAGGGGGATATGCCCGACCTAATCGTGATCTCCGCTGTTGGCGATGGGTCACGTCAGAGCTCTGCACGGCCTCCGGGGACCACGGCCTCACAGCGCCCCGCCCAGACGGACACCGGCACGCGTGTACGCGCTCCTCCGCGCGAGCCATCACCAGCGCCTCGCCCGCTCGCTCGTGGATGCTCTCGGGAGAGAGAGGGCTTCTCCGGCAGCCCTGGCCGGCAGCCGCGGGGGCGCCGCGTCGGAGAGCGGGGCCGCCTCTGGAGCCTCGCGCGTCCGCGGCGCCTCCTCCCGGCGGCTCGCGGCGGCGAAGAGGGGCGTGGGGGCTGCAGTTCGGGGGACCCCAGGCGATGTTTCGGGGCAGCGATGGGGTGGGGGGGGGATGGGCTCGGGGGGCGTATGCATCGACCCCGAGTCGCCCGTTGATCGTTGATAGGGGTCTGATGGCCTTATCCCCGCCCAGGATGGTGCGGATTCAGGCGTACCGCCGATGTAGCGGGGATGCATCGCCGATTGCAGGTCGATGTTGCCCCCCTTGAGCTGGTCCCCCCCTGACGTTGCCCCTCTGGAATTCGGGGTCTCGAGGAAGCGCAACCTGCATAAGCATGCACTTTCGGAGCCCCGCGCGGATTTCTTGGGTGGGCGCTGGGCCCCCCTCCCTGGCGCGCTCAGCGCGCCAGGGGCGGCGCCAGAGGCGCCACCAGGGAGGCCCAGCGCCGATTCAAGAAATCTGTGCGGAGCTTCGATGGGTTGAGCTTATGCTGCGGTTTGTGCCCCCAGGGTCACCGCACAGTTTTGGGACCCGGGTTGCTCTCCGAGGACATCTCGGGCGACCGATGCCTCCGAGGTCCCAAGCCCGTGCGGCGACGTACCGTGCGGTGAGATCTCTTCGGTTTCGAGGTAGGAGTACGAGGAGGAGGAGGAGGAAGAGGAGGAGGAGGAGGAGGAGTAGGAGGACGAGGAGCGGGAGGAGAAGGGGGAGGAGGAGGAGGAGGAGGAGGATGAGGAGGAGGAGGAGGAGGAGGAGGAGGAGGCACCGCGCGGTCCGTCACCACGAGGTCACCGCGAGGTTCTGGGCCACCGAAAATACAGGCAAGACGCTGCACCTTGGGCTCAGGAGGGGCTCTGGCTTTCGGGATGTTCCTCAGACCCAGGTCGGGGAACCTGTTCGTGGCCGAGGCTCGCCGTGGCCCAAAAGGCCCCTTCGTCTCTGATTCAACTTTCCCTATTCGGGTGCGCTTTTGTGTGGGCATCATGGCTGTGCTGGTCTTCTCACGCCCCTTCATCCACAACGCTGGGTGCAATTCGCGTGGACGCGTCCCGAACATGCTTGGCTTGCGACAGTGGTGTCGCTCCGCCGCCGGGGCTATCACGTCTCCCAGGTCTCATGGCCCCCTCCTGCTCTTTCAGCACGCGCCCTGGCCCGCCCGCCCCCCCCCCTCGTCCGCGCATGCACCCCCAGGCCATGGTGCGCCAACCCCCAGCCCCCTTCCTGCCCCCCCCTTCTGTGGCGCGCCCAGCAGGACTCCGTGCGCGTCACCCACCAGGCGCCCGGGCCGGGGCCCCGCCGCCGCCTCTCCGAGTCCTGGTTCGTTCGCTTCTGCGACGCCCGCGCCCGCGCCCGGGGTACGCCCTGCCCCGTGCCGCCATCTACACCATCCGATCCCCCAGGTCCCCCCCCCCAAGCTCGACCACGCGCAGAGGGGGGAGGGGGGAGGGGGGAGGGCTTCTTAGAGGCACCCTTGCCTCTTAGAAGGCGCGGGCCTTCCCTATAGATGTAAGGCCGGCGCTTTCTAAGAAGCAGCCTCCTTCTAAGAAGCCCTCTCCCTTCCCCCTACCCCCTTGTGCGCGCCGCCAATAAGCGCAAGACAGCGCGAAATGGAGCAGAGAGTTCGGGAACAGCGCTTCCACAGCACAGCACGCGCAGCTCACAGCAGCACCAGTCGAGAGCATCCGCCTCTACACGTGTGGGCTCCAGCCCGTTCGCGCCGGCCTTCCAGGCCCCGCCGCCCCGACGTACAGTTAAGTCGGGCCTGTCCCTCTACAGGGGGAAAATTCAAAAATAGTAAAAAATAGTCTGGGGACGATTTTTGGATCATGTTTGAACATTTTGAAAGTATTTTGGGAGTATTTTCAATTTTTCCTTCAAAATTCCCCGGAAGGGGGACAGGCCCGACCTAAACGTACAGTGGCGCGCTCCGTTCTCTGCTCTCTGCTCCCCCGCTCCTCCCCTGCTGAGCCCCCAAAGGGTTTCCACGAGCACCTCAGTGTGTTTGAATTCAGCCCAGGAGAGGATGTCCAACAGCGCCTGCAGTGCGAGGAGTTCTCACTCCGTTGCCAACGTGTTCCTGATGTCGGTAGTTGTTGAACGCGTCTCAGTCGTCCACATCGGAGTCCGCGGCAGTTGCCGACCTGTCCTCACCGCTATAAATGGCAATAGAACGGTATTATTCCCCACATGCTTAGTGGGGTTCTGGTTTTCTTCCCTGCCGTGTCGCACCCGCGGCCCACCTCACCCACCTCATCCCACCCCACCCTTCTCACACAGCAGAGCACAGCACAGCTCAGCTCAGCACAGCTCAGCACAGCACAGCTCAGCACAGCACAGAGCTCAGAACAGCACGACACACAGCTCAGCTCAGCTCTTCTCAGCATAGCGCAGCGCAGCACAGCACAGCACAGCGTATCACAGGACAGCGCGGCACAAACACACAAGCAGCGCAACACAGCACAGCACAGCTCAGCACAGCACACAGCTCAGCACAGCACACAGCTCAGCACAGCACAGCACACCACAACACAAGCGCACACACACACACACACACAACGCACACAACGCGGCGTCTATGCGGGCCATGGCGCCAGCCGTGGCATTTCCTCGACACCAGAGGGGGTGCGCAGGGGGTGGTCTCCCTATGCGCGCCAGGGTCGTCCAGGCATAGCAGGCGTGGCATTTTCTCGACACCAGAGGGGGTGCGCAGGGGGTGGTCTCCCTATGCGCGCCAGGGTCGTCCAGGCATAGCAGGCGTGGCAGTTTCTCGACACCAGAGGGGGTGCGCAGGGGGTGGTCTCCCTATGCGCGCCAGGGTCGTCCAGGCATAGCAGGCGTGGCATTTCCTCGACACCAGAGGGGGTGCGCAGGGGGTGGTCTCCCTATGCGCGCCAGGGTCGTCCAGGCATAGCAGGCGTGGCATTTTCTCGACACCAGAGGGGGTGCGCAGGGGGTGGTCTCCCTATGCGCGCCAGGGTCGTCCAGGCATAGCAGGCGTGGCATTTCCTCGACACCAGAGGGGGTGCGCAGGGGGTGGTCTCCCTATCCGCGCCAGGGTCGTCCCATAGGCGTGCGCGCGCAGGGTCGTCGCACATAGCAGGCGTGGCATTTCTCGACACCAGAGGGGCTGCGCAGGGGGTGGTCTCCCTATGCGCGCCAGGGTCGTCCAGGCATAGCAGGCGTGGCATTTTCTCGACACCAGAGGGGGTGCGCAGGGGGTGGTCTCCCTATCCGCGCCAGGGTCGTCCAGGCATAGCAGGCGTGGCATTTCCTCGACACCAGAGGGGGTGCGCAGGGGGTGGTCTCCCTACGCGCGCTAGGGTCGTCCAGACATAGCAGGCGTGGCATTTTCTCGACACCAGAGGGGCTATCCGCGCCAGGGTCGTCCAGGCATAGCAGGCATGGCATTTCCTCGACACCAGAGGGGGTGCGCAGGGGGTGGTCTCCCTATGCGCGCCAGGGTCGTCCAGGCATAGCAGGCGTGGCATTTTCTCGACACCAGAGGGGGTGCGCAGGGGGTGGTCTCCCTATGCGCGCCAGGGTCGTCCAGGCATAGCAGGCGTGGCATTTTCTCGACACCAGAGGGGGTGCGCAGGGGGTGGTCTCCCTATGCGCGCCAGGGTCGTCCAGGCATAGCAGGCGTGGCATTTTCTCGACACCAGAGGGGGTGCGCAGGGGGTGGTCTCCCTATGCGCGCCAGGGTCGTCCAGGCATAGCAGGCGTGGCATTTCCTCGACACCAGAGGGGTGCGCAGGGGGTGGTCTCCCTATGCGTGCCAGGGTCGTCCAGGCATAGCAGGCGTGGCATTTTCTCGACACCAGAGGGGGTGCGCAGGGGGTGGTCTCCCTATGCGCGCCAGGGTCGTCCAGGCATAGCAGGCGTGGCATTTTCTCGACACCAGAGGGGGTGCGCAGGGGGTGGTCTCCCTATGCGCGCCAGGGTCGTCCAGGCATAGCAGGCGTGGCATTTCCTCGACACCAGAGGGGGTGCGCAGGGGGTGGTCTCCCTATGCGCGCCAGGGTCGTCCAGGCATAGCAGGCGTGGCATTTTCTCGACACCGCGCAGCCAGGGTCGTCCAGGCATAGCAGGCGTGGCATTTCTCGCAGCGCAGGGGGTGGTCTCCCTATTTCCTCCTGCGGCGCCAGGGTCGTCCAGGCATAGCAGGCGTGCATTTTCTCGACACCAGAGGGGGTGCGCAGGGGGTGGTCTCCCTATGCGCGCCAGGGTCGTCCAGGCATAGCAGGCGTGGCATTTTCTCGACACCAGAGGGGTGCGCAGGGGGTGGTCTCCCTATGCGTGCCAGGGTCGTCCAGGCATAGCAGGCGTGGCATTTTCTCGACACCAGAGGGGGTGCGCAGAGGGTGGTCTCCCTATGCGTGCCAGGGTCGTCCAGGCATAGCAGGCGTGGCATTTTCTCGACACCAGAGGGGGTGCGCAGGGGGTGGTCTCCCTATGCGTGCCAGGGTCGTCCAGGCATAGCAGGCGTGGCATTTTCTCGACACCAGAGGGGGTGCGCAGGGGGTGGTCTCCCTATGCGTGCCAGGGTCGTCCAGGCATTGCAGGCGTGGCATTTTCTCGACACCAGAGGGGGTGCGCAGGGGGTGGTCTCCCTATGCGTGCCAGGGTCGTCCAGGCATAGCAGGCGTGGCATTTTCTCGACACCAGAGGGGGTGCGCAGGGGGTGGTCTCCCTATGCGTGCCAGGGTCGTCCAGGCATTGCAGGCGTGGCATTTTCTCGACACCAGAGGGGGTGCGCAGGGGGTGGTCTCCCTATGCGTGCCAGGGTCGTCCAGGCATAGCCTCTAGTGCGGGATTGCGTATTACCTCTCGTATCCAAGGGCCAGGCGACGCCGGATATGACCGTCACAGATGACTCCTCAACCCCTCCTCTCCCCCCACACGTCCTCCCCCTCCTTTCAACGACCACAGGGGGCACCTGAGAGCGTGACGGCGGTGGTAGTGGTAGCGCGGTTCACACAAGACATAAAATCAGTATGTGGGGTTCCTCGGTAGCGTAATTGGCTTAGCGCCAGCTGTACTCCGCTTAGGCTGATTAGTTATGTCCTCGGGAGAATCGGGTTCACCCTCTTCCCAGGATGCAGGGGTTGGCAGGCCTCAGTAAATTGACCTCAGCCGCCGACACCTCCGCCTCTCTTCTGGTCCGCACCGTCCTTGCAGCTTCCGCTGCTCTCCGCCCACCCTGTCTGTTTGCGAAAAGGAACTCGCAAGATGGAGGAGGGAGGGTCTGCAAATCAGCAGTCAACTTTGCTGGTTACCATTCGCCTCGAGTCTCGATTGGGACAGTTGACTCGGTATTGTTGACTGGCTGCCAGCTCTTTGGCTCCCCATGTGCTGAAGATGTCGATTTGCGGGTCATTTGCGATCGGCGATGTTGGTTGTTTTGATGTGAGCGGGTGTATTTTCTCTTGGGAACCCACGCCTTCGTCATCCTTGCGCAAGGCTGAGCGCCACCACGCTGCCATGCTGAGCCAAATCTGTGGTCGAACTTTATGCTGACATCTAGAGCTTGAGTAGCACAAACAAATCCAACACACACACACCACATGCGCAATTGGCTCTGGATGCAAGGCTGGGCACTGGCGGATTGAATCCTGTGTGCGTGCCGTAATTCGAAATTGGTGTGGAGCCCCGCGTCCGCAGACTGGCAACACAGGCGGAATGGTAAAGGGTCAGCTTGGTTTTCAGCAGATTCCCTCTCGCCCCCGTCCGCATAGGCGAAGGCGCTGGAGGACCGCTGCACGGACAAGGACATTGGGCGCTGGGGCCGCCCGTGTCTCACCAGGTTTTCCCCCACAGTCGGGCGCACAAGCGCTTTCGTTGCGCCCTCGCCGCGTATTCTTGTGCATGGTTCCTCTGGTCCAAACGGTGCCCGTTTGTGGCACCCTGAGCCCCAGGTGACATACGAAGGGGATCGATTTGTTTTTTCGCGGAGATCCCCGTATGTGCATCTGCTATTCCTGTCACGTCTTGTTGAGGGCCTCTGTTTATTCGCATCTGGGCGTCAGGGCGAGTCAGCGTAGACGACGGGCGCGACAATGACGATGACGACAGCGAGTACTTTAGTGACGTCCTCCTCCTCTGGACATCTTTCAGGGGAGATGAGGGAAGGACAAGCGGAAGATCGAGGGGGCATTGGACCACGAAAAGAGGGGAAACTCTGAGTGAATCTGACACCCTCACAGTCTGCTCCGAAAGCAGAGGATGTTGAGCGTGCAAACAGGCAAGCCGCCTACGGCACCCCCACTCTATGTGCGCGAACTGGTTTGTGAAATACCGTCCTGGTGGCTCCCCCTTGGGAGTGCTGAAGCCAGCGCCTCGCCCGAGAGATAGCCACACTCGTCTCTGGCAGCAGAGGATCTGTGAAGCATGCAAACAGACAGACCGCCCGAGACATCTCCACAGTCTGGACGCGAACGGGTCCGCGACATACCCCTTGGCGACTCCTCCCTGGAAGTGCAGAAGCCGGCGCCTCTCCCGAGACATGCGCACAACCTGTTCCGACAGCAGAGGGTGTTGAACATGCAACATGCTATCGGGCTGACCGCCTCAGACATCCGCATGACCTGGTCGAGAACGGGCCCGTGTAATACCGACTGGCGGCTCCCCCCTTGGGGGTGTTGAGACTAGTGTCTTGCCGAAGAGATCCCAAGAGTCTGAGTGTGAGGGGTTCAGGATTCGAGCGAGTCTAAGTGAGGACGCGTTGTGGCTGAGTCTGAGTCAGGGACCGCGAATCTGGGTGAGAGAGTCTGAGTGTGTATGAGTGAGAGTGAGTCTGAGTACGAGTATAAAGTGGTCTTGGAATGAATAGTTGAATGAGTGTGAGTGAGGGAGTTTGAGCGCATATGAGTGAGAGGTGAGTTTGAGCATGAGCATGTGTGATCTGAGTATGCGTATGAGTGAGTCTGAATATAAGTATCAGTGGTCGTGGAATGAACTTTTGAATGGGTATGAATGAGAGAGTCTGAGCGCGTATGAGTGAGGGGTGAGTTTGAGCATGAGTACGTGTGATCTGTGTATGCGTATCTCAGTAAACTGAATGGGAATGAGAAGGAGGAGCAAGGTCGGGAGGCATCTGAGTAATTTCAAGAAACCTGTCTTGGGGTATGGGGAAATAGTTTTAAAATGCGATGCAAGGCAGTGTGATGTAGAGTTGCTCGGAGTCGTGTAGTTTAGCATGGCGATGTGGTGAATGGCAGTATGTAGTATGGTGCGTGGCGTTGTGGGTAGTGTGCAGACTAGCTCTCCACTTAGTGCTTTCACTGGAGGGATCCTCGTCGAAGCTGGAAGGATGTGACGAACGTGTCGGGCCTTGTTCGGTAGACAGCCAGGCTTCCTGGGTTCACATCCTGGGTTTCCGCTTCCCATGGCAAGGACGTGGTCAAATTGTGCCGCAAGTTTCGGTCGACAGCGGAGTTTCAATGGTTCTGGTTGCCAGGCTCACGGTTCCTGGTTCTTAGTTTCTGAATGGGTCCACGTACCGTAACCAGTAGAGAGTAGGTCGTAGAGAGTAAAATGGGAAAAGAGAGTCGTGCGAATAGAGAGTAGAAAGAGTGGACAGAGTAGAGATGATACAGAGGATAGAGAGGGTAGAGAGAGTAGAGAGAGAGAGAGAGAGATCGAGAGAGAGAGAGAGAGAACGTAGAACGAGAGATGGAGGGAGATATTCGAAAAGAGAGCAGAGTGGGCAGACACAGTAGAGAGATTATGTACACATACATTTAGAGATACATAGGCAGACCGAGAGAGAAGCATACGCAAACAAATAACTAGGGAGAGGTCCCGAAATTGTATACACGTGTACAAATATGTATTGAGAGGGGCAGAGAAACAAACGAGAGAGAGAGAGAGAGAATAATCGGACGCCATCAGTTATATCGCAGATAGGTATATCGTTTGGGCTAAAGTCCGTCATCATTTGCTCCTGGCCACCACAAGAACGCTGCCGTATTACAGTTTGCGCACGAGCAATGATTTGAGGTTTTCTCTGGCTACCGCGCCATTGACACCGGACCCTCATGGAGGCCCCACCTGTCGGGGGCAGGCATGGCTAAACAGCGCTGTTTCAACGTATTCGTATCCTTCTCACTACAGCTACCTCATCAGCGCCGTCTGACTCTCCAGAGAGGCCCCGCCAGACCGCGGCATGCATCGCCAAACCGTGTCATCTGAAGGGCGTCGTTCTCTATTGCACGCCCCCCCCCTCATAATGCTTGCTTGGCGACGCTCTTTTGGTAGGGCGGTAGGTTTTCTTGCGGATGGGTTGGCTGGCAACTCGGCTAACAGGTTTGTTGCTTACACTGTTAATTCCATCTCAGTTGGAGCTGTTTGTTGGCTGGCTGGTTGCGCGCGTCTGTAATCGTGAACGAGAGATGGTGGCCTCGGGAGCGCTCTTCCAGTGTAATGTACGGAAGACCAAATCTTGAGGAAATTGCAGTGAGGGGGGAAGGGAGGCGGAATTCGCCCCTCGAACACGTATCCAAGTACAGAAAACGGACATTGATCTGTTCTGCTAGAAGAGTGTGGCCCTTTGGGGCAGCCTCCGTGTGGTTGCTTTGTTGCATCGGTGGGGCAGATACGTAATACTTTCCAAAGGGGTGTGGCTCCGAAAACAGAGACTTGCCATCATTTACAAGTGTCTCCTGGGGCCTCGGGGGGGCTATTGGGGGCTTCTAGGTGGGGCTGTTGGGGGCATGTCGGTGTCTTCGAATCAATCAATGTGGCGGAAAGGCCCCCGCCGCAACCAGTTTGAGTTCCCCCTCTTGGTCTCTGGTCGATGTTTTGTGGCAGCCTTCGGGCGATCTCGGGGGCTGCTCTGGCGGCTCGGGGTTCTGGGCTACGACGGCGGCATTGTCGGGCTCTGGGGGGTTCCCTTTTGGGCTCTCCTGGGGCGTCTTGGCGGCCTCTTGTAGGGCATGTTGGCCGTCTTCGGGCGCGGGTTGGACCTCGGGTGCATCGTTGGACCCTCGTGGCCCGTCTTGCTCCTCTCTCTTTCTTTCTCGTTTTTTGTTCCGTTTTGTTTGTTCTCGCTCTCTCTCTCTCTCTCTCTCCCCCTCTTCTCTCGATGTCTCATTATTTGTTTGTTTTGTTTATGTTTGTTATGTCTCGCTATCTCTCTCTCTCGTTCTCTCTGGCATCTGGAACAGGCATGTGATCCCCGCCCCAAAAGTCATGCGACCCGCCCCAAGAGTCACGCCCCATGCCCGAAGAGATCCGGCCCTTGGGTTTCTGACCCCTTCTAAGCCGTGTCGCAACATTCAGAAACTGGGGATCGGGCCTGCGGCACGGTGGCGGACAGTGACACGTGTTGTGGCCTGGCACGGCATGCCGTGCTGTGCCATGCCACGCAGCGCACCTGTGTGGTCCTGGCTTGGGGGAAGGCCATGACAAATGTTGCTTGCTTAGTGCTTGTTCATATCAGGCGATCGCAAACATGGATCACGGGGGCGTGGATTAGCGACGGGTCCCGTCTCCATGGGAAATCGCGGATTCCCGCCGCCGAGCGAGGCGGCACCGGCCGCATTCTGGGGAGGGCACCTCCCCCGATCCATGGATTTGGCGACCGCGCGCCAAGTCCATGGATCGCCAATCCATGCTTGCGCGCCCCCGATTAGTGCTTGTTCATTGCCAGCCTGGTTGCCAGCGGCGAGGGCCGCATGTGTCAAGGAAGGAAAAACCACCCGGACCGGACAATTGGCGTTTACTAAACGGCCTTGGGCGTTTACTAAGCAGCCCTGCCCTGTTCGATCCCTTCAGTGCGGGCGTTTAGTAAACGACTTCGCGTGTCGGGGTGGTTCTTCTGGGGGTGGATTTTGTTGCCCCCTGATGTGGGTGGCACGACCCGATGGGGCGGCGGTGCGGCTCCCTCCGCCCCCCCTTCTGGGCGCCACCTCTCCGTCCCCCGAGGACACCTCCTACGACTCGCCCATGAAGTTCGAGCCCCTGCCGGACTCGTGGCGGGCGGCGTGGGCCGAGGCACGGGTCCCCCGCGCGTCCGCGGCAGGCAGCGGAAGCGCGATCTCCCGTCAACGGTCGGGAGCCTCGAGACGGGGGGCCAGTGCAAACGGGGTCAGCCGGAGCGCCCGATCTTGCGGGATCCTGCAGGGCCACACTGACCCGGGCTCGGGTGCAGGATCCTGCAAGATCTTGCCGGATCCTTCGCATCGACCCAGGTTTGGGTGCAGGATTTTGCAGGATTCTGCAGGGACTGACTGAACCGGGTCTTGATTGACCTGGGTCAGCAGATCCCCGAAACGTTTCCGCTGCAGGAATGGCAGAGTCTCGCCTATCGTTGTCTGGATCGTCCGCCCATCGACGACATCGGAATATTGATGTTGTGATGGGCAGGGTGGAGACGGTTGAGGGCACATACGGATCGGCTGCAACATGACGGCGCTGGTTGGAGGATGATGGTAATGATCATGATGAAATTGACCTGTCTGTCGATGGCGATGATGATCTTGGGCATGTTGATCTCGATGTTGATGGTCTTGCGATGACGCTGATAGTATTGCCGGTGACGATGGCGATGCTGGTGGTGGTGATGATGACGATGATGGTGATGGTGGTAATGACAATGTTGATCTCGTTAGCGATATTGATGATGATAATGATGATGATAATGATGATGGTGACGATCATGATGATGTTGATGATGGTGGTGGTTGTGATGACGATGGTGGTGGTGGTGACGAGGATCATGATACTGATGATGATGCTGATGATGAGGATCATGATGATGATGATGCTGGTGATGGCGATGGTGATGATGGGGATGATGATGACGATAGTCATGATGTTGTCGATGCCGAGGATGTTGCTATGATGATTGTGGTGGTGATGATGCTGATGATGATGACAACGGTGATGGTGATGGCGGTGGCGATGATGATGGTGGTGATTATGATGTTGCTGATCTGATTATGTCGATGTAGTTGTTGATGCTGCTGATGATGATGGTGGTAATGATGATGATGCTCAAGATCATACTCATGATGATGTTGTTGATGGTGTTGCTGGTGCTGATGTTGTTATTGATGATGATAGTGGTGATGAAGATGGTGATGGTGATGGTGGTGATGATGCTGATGCTGATGCTGATGCTGGTGGTGATGCTGATGATGATGAATGCGCTGATGATGGTGATGCCGATGGTGATGATGATGGTGATGATGATGGAGATGCTGATGATGCTGTTGATGGCGATGGTGATGACAACGACGGTGATGATGATGGTGAGGATGGTGATTATGGTGATAATGATGGCCATGGTGGTGATGATGATGGTGATGATGATGGCGGGTGGTGCGATGGTGAGGTTGATTGCGATGATGATTAGATTGATGCTGGTGGTGGTGGTTATGATGATGTTGATCTCGATGTTGATGTCGATGTTGATGTTGCTGCTGCTGCCGGTGATGCTGATGATGATGATGCTTATGAGCATGCTCCTGATGATGATGTCGACGATTATGATGATGCTGCTGGTGATGTTGATGATAATGAGGCTGTTGATACTGATGGTGCTGACGATGATGGCGATGCTGATTATGATAATAGTGAAGAAGAAAATGATGTCGATGATGACGATGATGATGATGAGGATGATGATGACGATGCTGGTAATGGTGATGATGATGATGGACATGATCGTGATGATAGTGTTGATGATGATGATGGCGATGCTTGGTGATGCTGGTGGTGATGTTAATGACGATGATTATGATGATTGTGATGCTGATGGTGGTGATGCTGATGCTGGTCATGATGATGTTAACGCTGATGGTGCTTATGATGCAGATGATAATGATGATGATGATGATGGTGATGATGGTGATGATGATGGTGATGATGATGGTGATGATGGTGATGATGGTGATGAGGATGATGATGCTCATACTGATGATGACGATGATGCTGATGATGATGATGGTGGTGTTGACGATTCAGTGTGATGATGATGATGGTGATAGTGCTGATGATGTTGAAGATAATGATGGCGATGACGGTAGTGGTGTCGATGATGAGGATGTTGACGATGATGATGATGTTGATGATGATTGTGACGTTGATGGTGACGCCGATGATGATGAGGATGATGTTGATGATTCTGCTGGTCATGGTGAATATGATGATGATGCTGATAATTACGATGATGGTGTTGATGATGATAATGATGCTGATGTTGTTGTTGATGCTGATTATGATCATGATGACCATGATGCTGCTGATGATGATGATGATGATGATGGTGGTGATGATGATGATGATGATGATGATGATGAGTCTGCTGGTCATGCTGAATATGATGATGATGCTGATGCTTACAATGATGGTGTTGATTATGATAATGATGCTGATGTTGTTGTTGTTGTTGTTGTTGATGAGCGCCCCGCGACAGGCCGTCCGGCGGAGCGGGGCGCCCTTCCCCCCCCGGGCCCGAGGCACAGAGCGCCACGGGACCCGCCGCCGCCGCCGCGGCGGCGAAGCAGGGCCTGCACTTCCCCGAGCCCAACCCGTTCGTGCCCGAGGACCTGGCGGCGCGGGGCCCAGCGCGCTCCGACGGTCTGCGTGCGCCTCGCGTGCGCCTCGCGGCGCGCCTCGCGGCGCGCCCGACTGCTTCGGCTGCGTTCCCAGGCCCCCTCGCGCCAGGAACAATTCATGACGGCAGGGTTGTTTTATGCTGTTCCAACCTATTTTGGCCTGCACCCCCAGAAAGAGAATTTCGGGCACCGCGAAAGTACCGAAGCCGGAGGGTTTTCACGCGTCGGGCCCTGGGAGGCGATACTCGTTCGACACTGTTTCGACACTTCTCTTGGGTGCTCGAAATTCGTTCTCGGATGTGGTTCTTAAGTACGATAGGGGGCAACAAGGTTTGTTGCTGTTTTTGGCCTCTGGGGGACCCTCATTGGGCCTCGGGGCCGTCAAATTATTCCAGTGCGACCCTACCTAGGAGTTGGAGCCCCTAGGAAAGCAGCATTAGTAGTAACAGTAAAATTAAGCTAAAGCTAAGCTGAAGCTAAGCTAACGCTGAGATAAAGCTAAGCTGAAGCTAAGCTAAAGCTAAGCTAAAGCTAAGCTGAAGCTAAGCTACAGCTAAGCTAAAGCTAAGGTAAAGCTGAGCTAAAGCTCAGCTAAAGCTAAGGTAAAGCTAAGGTAAAGCTAAGCTAAAGCTAAGCTAAAGCTAAACTACAGCTAAGCTAAAGCTAAAGCTAAAGCTCCCAGGGGACTGGGGGAACCGCGGGGCGGATGCCGGGGGAACCGCCCGGGGCGAGCCCCACTGCCCGGCCCTTTAAGCACATAGAGTAAGAACCCTTCTAGGCAGAGCCTAGGTAGGGAAAAACGACTCAGGACGCGAAACTGGTCCTGGGGAAGGGGTCGAGGCTTCTAGGAGTCGACGTCATGAAACAAACATGCCGTCGGGGGTCTGGATTCCCTTCCCCTCCCACCTACTTCCCCATCTTCTTCTCCTCCTCTTTCTCCTCCTCACCTTCCTCCTCTTCCTCCTCCTCCTCCTGTTCCGCTTCCTTTGCCTCCTCCTCCCTTTGCTACAGGGCCGGCATGCGGGTCCGATCAGGTCGACTCGACGGAAGGCAACGTTGTGCTCCGCACCGCCGCCTGGTGCCCATTCGGTTACAACCACCGAGCCTCATGCTCAAACACAGGAGTGGCGGTGCTGATACGCCGCAATGCCCGGCGGTCCAGAAACCACCGCGACCCCAACAATCCACCTTGGCACCGGGTCGGGGGAGGCAGGTGGGACGTGAGGGAGCTCGGCGGTTCAAGGATGGGGCCCTGAGGCCAGGGGCAACGTTCGGGAGGGGTAGGCCTAGGGGGTGGACGCATCGACCCCCCAGTCGCCCACTGTTCGCCGATGGGGGCCCGATGCGGTGGCCCACTCCGCCCAGGACCGTGCGCATTCGCTGTCGGGCGCCTATCGCCGACCTAACTATCGGCGATGTGTGGCCGATCCTGGGTCGGTGCTTCCCCCCTGAGCTGCTCCCCACCCTTTGTTGCCCTTCATGATGGAAGGGGCCCGTGGGGCGAGGGGCCTCGAGCAATGTAGATTCAACATGGGCCCTGTCCCTCAGGGCCTCATCTTTGAACAGCCGAGGCGTGTCCGGCGAGGCCCACCGGGGGACCTCCGTGGACATTTGGAGACATTTGGGACCTCTGGAGGCTTCCAGGGATGGGGGAGGGTAGGGCTGGTGGGGGAGATGGAGGGAGGGGATGGGGGAGGGGGAGGAGGGAGGGGAGGAGGGTACCGTCACGAAAAAGGTCTCTCTTCCCTTGTCGAGGCCCCCTTTACTGTTCATGCGACCAGGACCGAGCAGCTGTGGTACGGCTGGCTCAGGTCCGTATGGGCGCATCGGTGTAGCGTCGCCTTCCTGCAGGAAGAGGAGGACGAAAATGAGAACGATGATGACGATGCTGTTGCTGATGGTGATGATGCTGGTGGTGGAGGTGTTGTTGCTCATGATGATGCTGATGCTGCTGCTGGTGGTGATGGTGACGACGACGATAGTGCTGATGACGACGACGAGTGTGATGATGCTGATGCTGATGCTCATGTTGATGTTGATGCTAGTGATCCTGATGGTCATGATGCTGATCATGATGATGCTGCTGATGATGATTATGATGTCGATGTCAATAATGATGATGATGATGATGATGATGATGATGATGATGATGATGATGATGATGATGATGGTGGTGATGGTGGTGATGCGAATAATGATAATAATGATAATGCTGATGCTGATGCTGACGAGGATGGTGATGGTGATCTTGGTGATGCTTCTGCGGATTATGATAATGCCAGTGGCGAAGATGCTGCTGATGATGATGACGATGACGATGACGACGTCGACGGTGCTGATGATGACGATGATGATTATGATAATGATGATGATCATGGGTGGGTGATGATGATTATGATGATGATGATGGTGGTGATGATGATGCTGATGATGATGATGCTGTTGTTGATGATGGTATTTATGTCGATGCTTACGATGATGACCATGCTGTTGATGATGGTGATGATGATGATGCTGATCATGTTCATGATCATGATGATGTTGATCATTATCATGCTGATGCTGATGATGGTGATAGTGATTGTGATAGCGTCGGTCATGGCCATGGCCATGGTGATGGTGGTGGTGAGGCTGATGATGGTGATGGTGATGATGATAATGATGGTGGTGTTCACGATGGTGCTGATGATGGTGATGCTGACGACGATGATGGTGAAAATGATGACGACACTGATGGCGACGACGACGACGATGCATATATCTGATACAATTGTGATGGCGATGGTGTTGTTGGTGGTGGTGATGGTGATGGTGACGGTGATGGATGTCATGGTGATGGTGATGGTGATGATGATGGTGATTGTGATGAGAAGGAGGAGTCTTAGGAGTCGAACTTATCCAGATGTGGCTGGGATTTTGCGACAGCGGAAGGGATCGGCGTCCCGTCTCCCCCGACAAAAGGTACTGTGGCCTGCCTCCCTTGACCTTTCTGGAGTGCGAGGCGATCCTTCGGTGAGATGTTTTGCTTGTCCATCTGGGCGCAGCCGTCTAGTGGTGCTCCCACGTGTTCAGGGCCCCCCCCCCTCCGCATGGCAGGAGCGCGGCCGCATCGGTAAGGACAGGAATGAGTCCAAGGTTGGATTTACATTGTTTGGGGCACCTCGTTTTGAGGGCCCCATCCCTCAGGACCCCATCTCTGAACCGGCGAATGAGGAGCGAGGGCCGCATCGCCGCTCCTGAGTCTCGCCACCTCTCCCCCTTCTCGCGGGCACGAAGTTCTGGAAGCGGCGTGCACATTGCCAACCTCTTGAAAATGGTATTCCCGCTGCAGCGCGTGCCTTATTTCGGATGCGCGTTTCGTTCAGAAAGGTGCTCTCGCCTCAGCGCGGGGCCACTTTTCTGGATCCGAGTTCTTTTCATCGTTCTCGCTCCCCTCATTTCCCCTCCTCCGCTTTCCCCTTATAATCGTGCTCCCCCCCCGTTCCTGCCACTCCAGTTCCTGCTGTTGCTGCTCGTAGTCATCTTCATTCCACATCCTCATCCTTTTCCTCTTCCTGTCCTCCTGATCACCCGCCACCTCCTTCTCCTTCTCCTCCCCCCCTCCTCTTATGCACGCAGTTCCCATTATCCGATTGCGTCTAACACGTTCCAGGCCGGCTATGGCACGCGTCAGCGGATAGAGACAATTCAGCGTAATTAGACGGAGTTCTGGGGCGGAGCCCCTTGAAAAGTGCGACCCGGCACTCCCCGTTTCTCTCCCCGCCCTCCTTTTCTCCCCTGCCAGGGAGGCTGCGTGAAGATGCACCCCCGGGGCGTCCTATCGCCGCCCTCCTGCGCCTCTGGTTTCCTCCTCTCTCTTTTCCCCCTCGTCCCTGCTCCTGCTTCCCTTGCTCTCTTCCTCCTCGTCCCCGTCTTCGTCTTTGTCCTCCCTCCCCCCTGCTGCGCTGTGTCGGTTTCCTGGGGCGGTGACCCCTGGGGGGCGCTCTCGTTGCCACGACGGGGTGCGGCAGGGAAACTGTGTCTCTGCTCGGCTTGGCTCGGGGTTCTGCCCTCTTCTGTCCGTCCCCCCCCCCCCTTTCGCGCCCTCCCCTGTCGTCCTTGCGCCCCCCCCTCCCTCCGTATTGTCTGGAAGGGAGTGCGTTGAGGATCCCCAGATCTTCCTAGCCCCTCCCCCTCTCCGGGGGTGCTGGGTTCTCCCACCTGATGGGAGCTGGGAGTGATGGAATTTCCAGGGCTCCCCGTCCGCTCCTCCGTCCAGACTCAGCCGCCTTCGCCCTCGCCCTGCCGTATCCGGCTGCTCAGTGCGCCCTGGCCTCAAGGGGATCAGGTAGGACTGAGGCCGCGGAGGTGGGTCGGGGGCGGGGGCAGCGGCTTGAGCCACCGCGGCTTGAGCCACCGCGGCTTGAGCCACCGCGGCATCCCAGTGCTTCCCCTCCCCCCCCTTCCGTCGGAAGAGGCCCGAGAGGAGCAGTGTGAAGGTGACCTCTGGGGCATCCCAGTGCTTCCCCTCCCCCCCCTCCCGTCGGAAGAGGCCCGAGAGGAGCAGTGCTAAGGTGACCTCCGGGGCATCTCAGCGCGTCCCCCTCTCTCCGGAAGGTGTCCCATCGCTTCTCGTCTGCCCCCTGCTCCCTTCTCCCTGCTCCTTCCTTCTGGGGCGAGGCCAGCGAGAGCGAGCCCAGGCCAGCCCGGGCCTGCCCAGGCCTGCCCGGGCCAGCCCAGGCCAACCCAGGCCAGCAGAGGCCGTCCGAGGCCAGCTCAGGCCAGCCCCGACCAGCCCAGGCCAGCCTGAGCCAGCCGCGACCAGTCCGGGCCAGCCGAGGCCAGCCCGGGCCAGTCGAGGCCAGCCCAGGCCAGCCCAGGCCAGCCCAGGCCAGCCATCCTTTTCTCCCTCATCCCTCCTCCCTCCTCCCTCGTCCCCGTCCACTCCTCCGTCCAGACTCAGCCGCCTTCGCCCTCGCCCTGCCGTCTCCGGCTGCTTAGTGCGTCCTGGCCCCAAGGGGGTCAGGTAGGACTGAGGCCGCGGAGGTGGGTCGGGGGTGGGGGCTGGGAGCGGATCCTGATGGTCTCCACCACCCACGCTGGCAGACTGCGGTATGCCTTGCAAGGACTGGATGGCTGACCCCAGGGCGGATCCCTTTTACAGCTCCCTGTCCGCACTCACGTGCGCTCACTCGGGAAACCCTTGGTGCAAGGTGGGATGCCCTCCATCCCCTGCTTCCCCTGGGATCGCCAGGGAGGTGGGGGGGCCCTCCTTCCCCCAGAGCTGTTGTCCCCTGTGCGCGGATGTGGGAGCCGACTGAGGTCAGGCCGCGGCTGGTCCACCTCCCGGCTGCCCTCGGGGTGCTGTCCCTGCAGCCCTCAAAGAATGCCCACAGTGGCCACCAGCCAGCCTTGACCTTTCTGGAGTGCGAGGCGATCCTTCGGTGAGATGTTTTGCTTGTCCATCTGGGCGCAGCCGTCTAGTGGTGCTCCCACGTGTTCAGGGCCCCCCCCCTCCGCATGGCAGGAGCGCGGCCGCATCGGTAAGGACAGGAATGAGTCCAAGGTTGGATTTACATTGTTTGGGGCACCTCGTTTTGAGGGCCCCATCCCTCAGGACCCCATCTCTGAACCGGCGAATGAGGAGCGAGGGCCGCATCGCCGCTCCTGAGTCTCGCCACCTCTCCCCCTTCTCGCGGGCACGAAGTTCTGGAAGCGGCGTGCACATTGCCAACCTCTTGAAAATGGTATTCCCGCTGCAGCGCGTGCCTTATTTCGGATGCGCGTTTCGTTCAGAAAGGTGCTCTCGCCTCAGCGCGGGGCCACTTTTCTGGATCCGAGTTCTTTTCATCGTTCTCGCTCCCCTCATTTCCCCTCCTCCGCTTTCCCCTTATAATCGTGCTCCCCCCCCGTTCCTGCCACTCCAGTTCCTGCTGTTGCTGCTCGTAGTCATCTTCATTCCACATCCTCATCCTTTTCCTCTTCCTGTCCTCCTGATCACCCGCCACCTCCTTCTCCTTCTCCTCCCCCCCTCCTCTTATGCACGCAGTTCCCATTATCCGATTGCGTCTAACACGTTCCAGGCCGGCTATGGCACGCGTCAGCGGATAGAGACAATTCAGCGTAATTAGACGGGATGGGAGGGAGGGATCGGATGTCAGATTGAGCGCGAGCGCAATTGGCTTGCCCTTCCCGCCTCTCCCTCCTCCTCCGCATCCTCATCTTCTCCCTCCTTCCTCCCTCCCTCCCACCCTCCCTCCCTCTGCCCTGCCTCCTTCCTCGCTACTGCCTCCTATCCTATTACAAGCTATCCTTACCCCCTCTCTCCTTGCGTCTTGGATTGCTTGCCTGCTGTGTCCTTGACACATTCCATCGCCCTCATGATCCTCTCCAGCTAAGGTAAAAGCGCTGCCCAAGGATCACCGCGGGGCAGGGAAGGGGAGGACGAGGAATGAGCATTGAGGAGTGAGGAGGGAGGAGGAGAAGGGGAAGGAGGAGGAGGAGGACCAGTGTAAATCCAAGACTCATGAACGATATTGCAATAGACCCTCTCTCCAGGTCCTCTCTTCATGGGCCCCATAGACCCATACAAGGGTTCGTTTTCACTGAGGGGAATTCCCCCGCTTGGCGATTAGAACACCATGACATTTCGCCAGAGCAACATTCTTGGGACTTCAGCGCCGCTAATCACCGTTCCCGTTGCGTTTTGACGATCCTGAGTCGTGCCAGAACGCCATAGCTTGGGACTTCAAGACCGCGACTCAATGTAACTGTTGCTTCCTGACAGTCTGGCATCGTGCCAAAGCACCAATTCTTGGGACGATAACCATGAGAAGCCTTGACACTTTTCTAACTCTTGATGCGAATGTGCGCGGCGCTAAGGTTGGAGCCGCATGTTGAAAGCGGACCACCCTCCATCCGTGAAATTCTTGCCACGTTTTCAACGGATGTGCGAGGCGCTAAGGCGATCGCCACATTTTGAAAACGAGCGGCCATTTGTCCGTGAAGGCCTTGCAATTGTTCGGGACGAATGCGCGAGGCGCTGAGGCGAGAGCCACGTTGTGAGGGCGGGCCGCCCTCCGTCCGTGAAGGTCTTGCAGATGTGTAAGGCGAATGTCCGTGGCGCCACGGCAAAAGCCACAGTTTGAACTCGACCCGCCCTCCATCCGTGAAGCTCTTGAGGTTTGTTCAGCTTCGCGATCTCAAGTGGTGCGGAAGCCCCAGGCGAAACGCCCCGCCCGCCCCACCGACGCGCCTCGGGGTGCGACCTGGAGGAGCCATTCCTGAAGACAAGGAAGGAGGAGGAGGGAGACGGACGAGGAGGGAGGTTGAGGAGGGGAGGACGAGGGGGAGGAGGAGGAGGAGGAGGAGGAGGAGGAGGAGGAGGCGGCGAAGAAGAAGGAGGCGCAGTAATGCAGGCTGTGGGTCTGGACTCTCAGGCCGAGGCTGCCGAGTGGCTCACGGAGGCGGGGGTACACCTAGGCAGCCTCGGGCGGCAGCGGGGCGGAGGAGGAGGAGGAGGAGGAGGAGCAGGAGGAGGAGGAGGAGGAGGAGGAGGCGGAGGAGGCGGAGGAGGCGGAGGAGGCGGAGGAGGCGGAGGAGGCGGAGGGGAGGAGGAGGAGGAGGAGGAGGAGGAGGAGGCGGAGGAGGCAGAGGCGGAGGAGGAGGCGGAGGAGGCGGACGAGGAGGAGGAGGACGAATAATAGTAATCATAATAACAAGAATCATAATAGTACTAAGAATCATAATACGAATATTAAGAAGAAGACTATGACTAATAGTAATAAGTATACGAATACGATTATTACTAATAAGAAGACGAGTAATGCACATAAGAATAATATCGTGAATACTACTAAGAAGAAGACTGTGACTACGACTAATACTAATAATAAGAATATTGCTAAGACGAATGCTAATAATAAGACGAACCATACTTTTAATAGTAGTATTACGAAGAAGAATCAGACAACTAAAAATAATACTACTACGAATAATCTACATAATCATAATGATACAAATAACGATCATACGAATAATAATAAGACGAGTAAGAATATACGACGAATAATAATACGAATGATAATAACAATAAAATTCATACTATGGAGAAGAAGAGTCATACGAATAACAATAATATTATCAATAATAACCATAATCATAATAAGAGGAGGAGGAGAAGGAGGAGGAGGAGGAGGGGGAGGAAACCCCCCTCCCCCTCCAACTTATGGTGGTAGTGGTGGTGCAAAACAGGCCCATCAACGTAGCGTACGCAGCACAGCTCGCTCCACATGGCTCCGTAGCCATTTGGGCTCAAGCCATTTCGGCTCAAGCGTTCCGTGGCGCCGCCCTCGCGTGGCGCGTCCTCCTGGGGGACGCGCGGCGGGTGGGTGTGCGGGCGCGGGGGCCCACCCTCGCCTCCGATGGTGGTGGCGGCAGGGCCTCCTGGCTGCGGCGGCGAGGCGCTGCCCGGGGGCCACTGGTGCCGTGCATGCGGCGCGGCCTGCTGGCCCGTCCTGGGCACGATCTTCCACGCTTGGGCGCCGGCGCCTTCGGCCCCCCCGGCGCCCCCGCGGGCGTGCGCGGGGCAGGAGATCATGGCCCTGCTGCGCAGGGGACCGGGCAGCCGCGTGCCGGCGTCTGAAGCGGAGGTGCTGAGGCCCGACGCCGAGCCTTTCGTGCCGATGGGTGGCGGCGTCCTTGTGGACGAGGAGACGAGGAGCTGTGCGGCATGGTCGCGGGCCTGGCCGAGAGCGGGGAGCCTTCGGTGGCTGCGGGCGTCTGGGACGACGCGCGCGGTGGCGATGTGGGCGGCGGCTGGCTGGCGGCTAGGCGCCCCGTCAGGCCGCGGTCGTACAGCGGCGGCCGTGGCGGGAAACTGCTCGGCACGGCGTTCCGCTTCGAGATGTTCGGCGGCGACGAGGCGGCGCTGGCGGAGTTTGTGCAGGACACGCCCCCCGTGCAGTGCCTGCTCAGAGGCATGGAGCTGGGGGCGGGGGCTGGCCGTCGGGGCGGACGGAACGCCCCTGCTGGGCGGCGTCGGGGCGTCCGCGAGGGCCGTACCACGCGCTGGGAGGCCCCCGGGCCCTTGCCGCCCGCACGGCCGTCTCGTGGGCGGAGGCTGAGGCGGAGCGGCAGGCGCTGGCTGCGCACGCGGCGGCAGCCCGCCGTCTGCAGGGGCTGGTGCGGTGCTGGCTGGCTCGGAGGGCCGCAGCCGCGAGGCGGCGGGTGCAGGAGTCCGGGGTGCCTGAGGCGACGTTGCAGGACGCGGACGGCCGTGAGCAGGACGAGGTGTTGTCCGAGGCCGTTAAGGTGGCGCTGGGGGTGCGGATCGTCCAGGAGAGGTCGGAGGTCCTGGAGGAGACGGAGGACGCTTTCGTCGAAGCGAGGTCCGAGGTCGACGTCGAGGACTGCCTGAACAAGATGTTCACGGCCTCGGGGCCCCGGGGTGCGGGGGCGGCGTGCACATTGGCGAAGTGATCCGCAAGCACGAGCGCGTCGGTATCGACATCGAACGCGTGGGCTGCTACATCGGCTTCGATCCGTTCTTCCGAGGTCTTCTACGTGGAGAGCGAGGTGGGCGGGGCGGACCTGCCCCTGGCGCCGCGCGTCGGCCGACGGGCGCGCGCGGGGGTGGGCGCGAGCCGTTAGTTCGAACCGCGCAGGGAGTGGTTTCGGTGGTCTCCTTCCTTTCGGAGGGGGCACGCCCAGGTGTGTCGGCAGCGTGTCTACCCCTGGGGGCGCCGCACTCCTGCGGAGCAGTGGCAGAGCGCTGCCGCCTGCACTGGTCTCAGTAGAGGCCCTTGGTGAACCCCGCGGGAGCCTACAGACGGTGCGCCCTCTGGCATTGAGGTGAGGCGTGCGGTCAGTGTGAAACAGAACGCTTGCACCAGATAGCTTGCACCACGTAGTTTGTAACACATCGCTGGCACCGCACACCGCACACCACATTGCTTATACAACATAGCTTGCACCGCATAGCTTACACCGTTACGCGTTTACCACATCTCTCACGTCGCAGAGCATTCACGACGTGTCTCACAACATATACTTCACGTCGCATAGTTGGCACACAACGTAGCTTACACCACGTATCTTGCGCAACACACCTCAAACTGCATCTCTAACACCACATAGCTTACATAGTATAGCTCACGCCACACACCTCACCCACTATCGCTGCACCACGAAGCTCGCGCCGCAAAAAGGCGGCACAACATTGCTTATTGCGCATAGTTTCCACTTCCACAATGCTATCGTTCACGGTTTGGGGCCCACGTTGGCTAACACCGTTCGCTTCTGTTGACAATGCAATTTGTTTGTTTACTGATTGCCCCTCCGGGCAAGACGTCAGGTCATGTTGTTTTGGCCAGCGTCATGTCGACCGACTACCTGGCCATTCGGACGACACATCTTTCCGTCAGGCATGATGCCGCAGATATCGGCGAGACAGCAAAGAGTTACCACGATGTGGTTGGATTTTGTCGACGCGGATCATGTTCATGGTCCATGGTGTCCGTCGCCTATTTGCGGGGGGCATGGACGAACCGAATCCAGGGAGGCTCCCTATCGATCCCACGGAATGTTCGTTCGTAGAGCATTTTTCCCTTCAGTGGAGAAACGGCGCCCCTAGCAGCAGCTGGTACGATTTGACCCGGCGAACCGATGGTGAACACGATGGGTGTGACCAACATCGCAACGACGATCTGCGTTCAGTGATGGTCGTGGTCACCGCTTCTCTTCTCTCCAGCTCTGGCTTCCGTTGAGTTGACCGGTGGAGGGGAGGAGGAGGAGGAGGAGGAGGAGGAGGAGCAAGAGGAGGAGCAGGGGGAGGAGCAGGAGGAGGAGGAGGACGAGAACGTCAAGGAGAAGAACCAGGAGGAGGACGAGAACGTCGAGGAGGAGAACGAGGAGAACAAGGAAAACGAGGAGAACGAGGAAAACGAGCAGAACGAGGACGACGACGATGACGACGACGACGACGACGAGGACGAGGACGGGGCGGCGCGCCTTGCGCCATCGTTGCCGCGAGGAGCCCGTGCCGCTCCCGGTGCGACTGCCGCCAGCAGGCGGGGCTGCTGCGCGCCGATCTGTGCGTGTTTTCGGGGACCCCCAGACGGTGTGGTGACCACACCGTGTGTCCGAGGAGGGGGAGTAGAGGTACCGGTGCTGGTACCCTTCACTCGTTTTCCCCTCCCTGGGCCTTCTGGGAGGGCCTCGTCGCCACGGCTGGATCCGCCTCGACATTCTGGTCAGGACGCGCCACAGGGGAGGTGTGGGGAGTAGCGAGATCGGAACTGTTTGGTTTCCCTAGAGTGGAGAGTGGCGAGTCTGGGGGACTTGGGTCCCCGAGCGGTGTGGTGACCACACCGTGTGGCGAGGGAGGATCGGCTCAGGGGGCTTCTGGACGTTTTCGTCGGTTCCCCGCGGTTTTCCAACCCCGGGATGTTTTCCAGCGCCGAGAGCGTTCCCAGGGGGTGCTTGCGCCGTTCCCAACGGCCGCCAGAGGCCCGACCTATGGCCACAAACTCGGATTCACAAAGGTGAAGCAAAGTTAGACTCCCCGCGTCCCCCTCCTCGCATCTTAGCCGCGCACGCGCCGCTTGCCTGCTGCCGTCTTGGGCTCAAGGGTGGAACCTTGGTGCTTGAGCCAATGAAAAAGGAGGGAAGGGAGCGGGAGCTAACCACCAGTGGCATCGTTAGGGGGGGGATGGGCTCAGGGGGGGGAAAGGGTCAGCGGGGTTCGGGGTCGCCGCACGGTTTGGGGACATTGACCGTGCTCCTAGAAAAGTCTGGGGCATTTCGGGCTCCCGATGTCTGAGAACGGTGCGGTGGCGGACCGTGCGGTGAGGTCGTTGGGGATTCGGAGGCCACTACAAGGTCCGTCGCAGCACGGTTTTGGGCCCTCGTAATACGTAGAACCCCCATCATGCAAAGTCGGTTAACGAAGCGCTCTGATTCGCCTCCCGAGGTGGCTCTGCGTCCGCCATTTTGTGCTGACCTGCACCTGCCGGGTCAAGTCCTTGGTTGTTTGCACTAACGGGCTTGTTGTCAAAAGGAGGTTCGGTCCACTCCCGATTGGGGCGCATGCGCCAGGAGACCCGATGCCAAGGCAGCAGCCTCTCTTGAGCTCTTGAGCGCGTGGTGGGGAGGGAGAGAGTCGAGGCGCGTGGATTTGCGACGTGCCCCGCTCCAACACGGACTTCGGCGCGCACCGAAGCCAAATCAGGCTGCACTGATTTCACCCGCGACCGAATCTACGGATCTGTGATCCATGTCGGCGTTGTGTTGAGATTAGCATCAACTAAACACAGTACGAACACTGTGTGGGCGTCGCCCCCCAAGGGGCGACGCGCGCGCCGAGAAATCTTATGGTATAAGCTCCGCGGCGGGCGCTTTCTGGCAATACCGCTAGGGAAGCGACACACGGCACGATGGTTGTACGGTATGTTTGGGTCGGACCCACGACTCCGAGGAGCGCGCATAATACTTGTGCGTCCAATGTGAGAGGGAGAGAGGGAGAGAGAGAGAAGGAGGAAGGCGCCTTCTCCCCCACAAGCTCATCCATGGCGTTGGGCTATCCCGTTCTGCCTCGGGCCCCTCCCTTTAACCCCCCTGCCCTGCCTTCCTTCCCCTCCTACCCCTGCCCACATTCCCGTTCGCAATCTCGTAGCACGCCGTGACCAGCAGGATGTCCCTCTCCTTGGCCCTGCCCAGGCCAGCCCCCTACTTGGCACGGAAATCAGCTCTGCGATTGCCGTAAAGGTCGCACTGACCAGACGATGTTCGCCATTTTGGCAATGTGTTTCACCGTGGCACTCATCTGCTAGCTACTATGTCGCCATGCGGTTTCCCCTTCAGCTGGTTTCGCTTATCATGTTGAATTGCCCATTCCGTATGCAAGATCATGATGCACTGTAAAGAATGCCCAATGATCATCTACAGTCTTATTAGGTGTTGTGGTTACGATTGTCGTGATTCGTTGTAATGTGAGGTGCCGGGCTATCTCGTCTTGGGTTGTGCTCTGTTCTGTTGGGCGGTCCGTGCCCATACATGTAATGCGTATGTTCATATAAATGTAGACGTATTCGGGGAATGATTCGAGATCTCCGGGGGACGACGTTCGGAACAAATCATGACGTCGAGGTCTGGGTCCCTTGCCCTTGTCTGACGGTCCCGGGCGGCCAAGGGGCGGAAAATCAGCAGAATCCGGCCGTCGTGTTCTTCCCGACCATTTTGTGGTGTTGGATCTTGGTTTTGGAGCAGCAGCGACCCGCGTCTTCATCCTCCTTTCCTCCCCTTTCTTCACCTCCATGTCTCTGCGCTCCGCACGTCAGTTTCGGCGAACCTCTCGCGAGGGTCATGGCCCCGTGGGGGGCTCCTCCTCCTCCTCCTCCTCCTTTTTCGGAAACGATGGAAAATTGCCCTACCGATGGGAGGGAGTGCGTGAAGGCTAATTCTTCACCTGCGGAACGCTGCTGCGCAGGGCAGCGGGCAGGCCGAGCCATTGGCGGGTGAGCGCATGCTGTCGAGCTGAAGTCGATGAACCGGTCGAACCCACGAACAAACAAACATTGGGGGAGCGCCCGCGCAACAGTGTTCCGCAGTATGCCCTTTATGAGCTGGGTGGGCGCACCAATGCGCACACGCCGGGGCCCGCGTCTCTGTGAGGGTCGCCGCCCTGGCGGGATGGCGGGAAGCTGGATGCTGAGCCGGGTGAGCGCACCGAATGCCAAGCAGATTGCCGAGGGGACGACGACCTAATGCGCCAGGTGAACGCGCCATTTCAGAGCCGCGAATCATCAGGGGTAACTCGGGTCAGGGCTATCTTGGGTTCGTTTTCTGGGAATCTGAACCTGAGATACCCTGGGCCCGAGTTACCCCGGATAACTCGGGCGTCCAGAGCCTCAAATCCCCCTGACAGTCCTTAATCGCTCCCACAAAATCAGTCTGGTACGTTGGCAATGGAAATCCGTGAGAATTGCTGCAAATGTTTAAGACGAGTGTGCGAGGCGCTGAGGCGAGAGCCACATCATGAAAAAGAACCGCCCTCCATCCTCGAAGCTCTTGCCAGTTGATGCAACGAATGTGCGCGGCGCCAAGGCGAGAGCCACATTTTGAAAATCACCCGCCCTCAACCCATGAAGCCCTTGCACATTTAAGACGAGGGTTGTGGCTCTAAGGCGAGAGCCACGCTCATTAAGAAATCCGGAGTAGGTAGTTAGATCTCCAACGCGCGGTGTTGCCTCTTCAGACCAAGGACCCAGCACCACAGGACGGTTGGACAAAAGTTATATCAGAGGAAATCGCTAATCCGTGGATGGTTTTCGCTGAGGAGATCGACCGGGAACCCAGGAACCCAGAACCCACCAAAATCGGCCCGGAACCAACAACCGGGAACCCAAGAACCTGGAACCGGGAACTTGGGAACCCAGCTTGCTACCAAAATCGGCAGGACTTTTTCGCCAAATCTTTCAACTGCCGCTAGGACCCCTTCGGTGCAAGCACTGCTTGGGGATCAAATGTTGCGCTGCGTTGGGGGGGCCTTGCAATTAGGTAGTCGGAGCTCCAACCGATTCCCCAGGGGTCCCCAGGGCTTCGCCTGCCAGGTGGCCCCATCAGGGACGTCTTCCACCGGCAGGACCGCCGCCGGCCGCCTGCCGCCTCCGCGCCCCCGGCCGCCTGCCGCCCGTCGTCGCTGTCGCCGTCGTCGCCGCCGCGGGGCCGTCACCGCCGGAGGCGCCGCCGCCGTCGTCGCCGTCGCCGTCGTGGTCGTCGCGTGGCCGTCGTCGGAGGGGACGGGAGAGGAAAAGGTACCCGTACCGCAGCCCTGGCCGCGTTTCCCCTTTTGTGGGCAACCGGGGAGGGCCTCGTCGCCACGCTGGATTCGCCCAGACATCCTGGTCAGGAGGCACCCCGGGAGAGGTCCAGGGAGCAGCGGTATCAGTACCGTCTGGTTTCCCCAGGAGGGGCAGTAGGAGGGGGAGGGGAGGGGGAGGGCAGGGGGGAAGAGGAGCGGGAGCTTGGGGAGGAGGAAGAAGAGGAGGAGGAGGAGGAGGAGGAGGAGGACCAGTGTAAACCCAAGACGCACCAACGATATTGCAATACATCTCCCCTCCAAGCTCCCTCTCACAGGCACCTACACGGATTCATTTTCATTGAGGGAAATGCCCCGTTGGAAGACAACCATTTGAACACCGGAATTTAATGCCATTTGCTTCAACTCCGCGAATTACCGTTACTGCTGCATCTTGACGATCCTGAATTGTGCCAGAAAAGCATTCCTGGAAGTTCAACGCCACGAATCAACGTGACTGTTGCGCCCTGGAATTTCAACATCGTGCCCAAACACGGTTTTTGGGACGTTAACCCTGGTAATCTGTGAGCGGCTGCAAACACTTCAGACGAATGTGCCAAGGCGAGGGCAACATTTTGAAAAGGAGCAGGCTTCCATCCGTGCAACTACTGCGAACTTTTAAAACGAGTGCGCGCGGCGCTCAGGCAAGAACCACATTTTGAAAGCGCGCTGCCCTCCTTCCGTGAAGCGCTTGCAAACTTTTGAAACGAATGTGCGCGGCGATAAGGCGAGAGCCACATTTTGAAAAAGAACCGCCCTCCATCCGTGAAACTCTTGCAAATCCCAAGCTTCAGGATCACAAGTTGTGAGCAAGTCTCAAGCAAAACGTTCGGCCCGCCCTTTCGTCCGGCCTCGGTGTGCGACAGGGAGGAGTTATCTGTAAGGAAAATGAATGGAGGATGATGATGAGGAGGAGGAGGAGGACCCTTGGGCAGGAGGAGAGATCTGGGCCTCCCAGATGAGGTCGGACGATGCGGCGCGATCGTCCGACCCTATCTCCTCGGACCCCATCTGGTAGACCTCTAGGAGAGCAGTGGCAAGAGGAGGTGAGAGGGATAGAGGGAGCGGGGGGAGGGCCAAGTAGGAATCGGCTGCCCTAGCCCATGCCCACCCTCCCTCCCATACAATCAGAGTTACGTTTTGGCACAGCTTGATATTGAGACTGGCACGCCTTCCCACCTGGCGAAGGGAAGATGCCAGCGCTCGGTCCCGAGTCCGACGACTTGGCGAGGGGAAGACCCAGTGCCGCACACGGGCCGGAGCGGAGCTTCGGAGATCTTTGCGCGGCGCTGCGCCGAGGGCACATTTTTTAGCCCTCGGTCGGGCGGTCAGAGCTTTCGATGAGCGCGGCGAGTTCGAAGCACGGTTGTCATGTTGACACCATTTGTGCCGCGCTCGGGCGAAGACCACCTTTCGCCTGCTCTCGCGCGGCCCAGCTGCCGCTGCCGCTTTCGTGCGATCCGAGGGCGAGACGTGCGCCGCGCCCCAGCGGCAACGCCCAAGTGCCCAAGCGGAGTGTGCACGGAGCTTTGGGCGAGGGCGGCCGGTCGCCCGCTCGCGCGCCGCCCCGGCCCCGCACGGCTCGGAGAGTGTGACGCGGCCGTTCTGCGCCAAAGCGGGGGGCGCCGCCCTCGGAGGAGATCTGCGCGGCGGCGGGGCGGGAGCGGCACTGCCAGCCGCTCGTTCGCGACCCCGCTCTCGACGAGCCGGCGAGCAGAGGAGGCTGCGCGCCGCGCCAGGGCGGGGGCTCGGTCTCGAGGGAGCTGAGCGCGGCGCCGGGGCGAGAGCGACGCCTCTCGCCCGTTCGAGCGAGGCGCGCGCCCCGTCCCACTCCGGCCGCGCATCTTGCAGCGTTCTGACGGCAGGGCGAAAATGAAAAGCGCAGAGTTGAGTCGGGCACGTCCCTCTACAGGAGGAGTACTCGAACATGGTAAACACATGGATATGGTGACGATTGTTGAGTATTTGTTTATAACCATTTGGGGGTATTTGTTTTGAGTATTTTGAATTTGTTGTCCAAACTCCGCCTGTAGGGGGACACGCCCGACCAAAGCGTTGATATTGTGTTGGCTTTAGCTTGGTGAGAAAGGGGACGTTGCGGATCGGCCGCCTGCCGGCCGGGGACAGGGCAGAAGGGGAGTTCAGGCATCGCCAAGGAATACCGACTGCAGAAGGAGGGGGGGAGGTGGAGGAGGAGGAAGAGGAGGAGCAGAAGGAGGAGGATCTTCAGCAGAGTGCAATGACACGTGCCCGTGATCCCCAGCAGGCTATTTTCCTTTACAACCCATAATGTTTGTTCTTTCGTTCCTCCTCCTTGCTGTGCATGCTGTGCTCAGCTTTTGTTTATCGCCCACGCGCCTGACGGAGTATTGCTCGAGTGCGAGTGCGATTGCTGCCGTCCTCTTCGGAGGATGTGGATGACGACGACGAGGATGACCCTCCCCTTCACCTCCCCTGCCTTCCGCCCCCTCCCCCTTCACGTTTCCTGTCAGGGGTGTGTGGGGGAGGCTCCGCTTGGACCCCGAGGATGACGTCTTCAAGCAGCCGAAGGCGAGGGTGTCCTTCTTCATCAGGTCTCCGTACATCCGTCCGCCTGGCGGCGCGTCCCCGCCAGACTCGGTCATCCGATCCGCGGCCATAGGCTCGAGGTATCCTCGTCCTCGTGCATCCCCGTTGGCCCCAGGGAGCAGACGCTTAGCTTGCGCGCAGGCGACCCCAGCGCTTGGCGTGGCTCTACCTTTCCTCGGGGGGCTTATGCTTGCGGCCAGAGAAGGGGCACACATGCTTCCACGGTTAGCGCGTTTTTTGTAGGATTCGAACCTGCCGCCGCCGCCAGTGGCATGCTCCTCCTCCTCCTCCTCCTCCTCCTCCTCCTCCTCCTCCTCCTCCTCCTCCGGTTCATCCTGATAATACATCCTCATCATCATCAGCCTCCTCCTCCTCCTGATACTACATCCTTATCATCAGCATCATCATCATCAGCAACAGCAGCAGCGGCAGCAGCAGCAGCGGCATCATCAGCATCAACTCGGCGTCACCCCTAACACACTTATACTATCTGTGCGTCGCCCTCCCCCTGGGGCGACTCGCGCACTGAGAATTCTTGTATATGCGTCATGGCCAGCGCTTTCTGGCCTCACCGTTTGGGAAACGATACACTACAATATTGTTCTACTATATGTTCGGGTCGGACGCGCGTCTCGAAGGGGGACATATAGTACTAGCTGGTCGTCGTGCCTCCCGTCAACATCAGCATCAGCATCAGCATCATCGTCGTCGACATAAGTATCAGCATCAGCATCAGCATCACCATCATCATCATCATCATCATCATCATCATCATCATCATCATCATCAGCATCATCATCATCATCATCATCATCATCATCATCATCATCATCCGTAGCCATTTTGGCTCAAGTTGGAACCATTGCTCCGTGGCTCCAGCTTGGGAGCAGCCGAGGAGCAGCTCGAGGGTCTCGGCAGACAGGCTGCCAGCGCTCTCGCCCACCAACCCACTGAGTGCATACCCTCTCTGCCCCGCCTCAGATCTGACCGCCATGGCGGTCGATATGGTTGCGATCCAAGCTCTGTTTCAGGCCATGTTTGACACCCAGTTTGCCAAGATCGAGAAATCGATCGATGATAAGGTCGCGGGTCTTGCTGCCACTGTTGGAGAACAAGGCCAGATGATGAAAGAGATCACCGACCGCTTCGAGAACTCAGAGAATCGTCTCAATGCCTTGGAACAGGCGGCTCAGGTGAATGCTCGTTTGCCCTCTCTTGGTAACAGTCAAGGAGGTAAGCGCCGTGCAGTTGACAGCTCGATCGGTGAGGGGTCCACCACAGGAGGGAGTGCTGGAGGAGGATCGTCTCTGGAGGATGCCCGCCGTCTGCTCATCCTTGGGTTCCAGGATCGGTTGATGGCCACTTCTCTCGAAAGGGTTGCCAAGAACATCATCTCTAAGTGTGCGACAGAGCAGGCGGCCAGTCTCATTCGGATCCGTGCTTATGACCTCCAGAAGAAAGTTACCCTGGACTCCCCTCCCCCCGCCATGGCTTCGGACTTCCAGATGCATTTCAGGAAGCTGAGTGAGAGTTACAGGATGGTTATCCCACGGAACCAGCAGGATGTTTGGCCCCTTCGTGTTCGTCGTAACCTGTCTCCTCAGCATCGGCTTCTCTTCTTCAAGATGGGGAAGGTACGGGGTGCGGCCCAGGAAGAGCTTTCCGAGGTTGGGTTGCAGGCCAACTCTAATGGAATCGGCGGGGATGTCTTCGGCCTTCGCTCGCGTGAAGATCCAGTTCCTCTCTTCCGCCTCACCTGCTGCCCCAAGAACTCGGATGTGATCCACATTCGCCCAGATGAAGCAGGTCTTAGTGCTCTTGGACTGAACGCTCCTGAGATCCGTGCGAAATTCGAGGCTGCGTTCGCTACTGAGCTCACGCGCCCCTTTGAAGTTGAATCTGACAGGTCAGGTCGCCCTGGGGACCAATTTTTTCTGTTCCCCCCGGGGGCCCCCTGGGACTTTTTGGCGGGTGCCCGTCGCGCCCGTGAAGGCAGGATCGAGTTTAATCTTTCCTCCCGTTTTGATGCCAGTAGCTCGAGCAGTTCCGATTCCGACTCGAGCTCCTCTTCGCCCAGTGGGGGTCTGCCCGCTGAATCGTTGCTCCCCTTTTCCCCGCCTCCCTCTTGCTCTCTGTCTTTGCTCGCATGGAACTCTAGGGGGCTCTTCGCTTCCATTCACCACTCCACTCTGCGGGCCTCTCGTCGGTGCAAGCAGCTTCTGGGATTGTCTCGGCGTTCCAGTATTTTGTGCGTGCAAGAGACCCATGGCACAGCTGGTAATGCAGCAGCACTCCTGGCATATCTGCAAGGTTGGTCGATTGGATTCTCAGGGCATACCTCTGACATTGCTGGTGGTGTGATGACGCTGGTCTCTCCTGCTCTCTGCGCTCTCTTCACGGACATTCGACATTTCAGTATTGATGAAGGCCGTATCCTGGTCTCTAAATGCAACGGTCGACGGGGTGCTCTCTGGGTCCTTAATGTGCACCTGCCTACCTCGGGGGGGCCTGTGTGGGCATTTCGGAGGTCTCTCAGGCTTACTCGGAACGCTCTGGGGACTCCTGGCGCTCTGGTTATGATTGGTGGGGACTTCAAATTCGCCCTCGAGGAGGATGGCCGCCAATGCGGGGATGGATCGGGGTGGAGGCCTGGAGATCGATATAGGCATGATATGTTCCACTCTTTCCTCCCTCGTTGGGCTGAGGTCCACCAGCCAGATCCTACCCGTCGTGAGATTGTCAGTGGGGAAATCTGCCACGTGAGCCGGCTTGACCGTCTGTATCTTGCCTCTCCTACTGCTGTTCTCTCTGATCTCTCCATCGCGTGTTCGGTTACTGGCACGGCCACGACTACGCAGAATGTCTCTGACCACATTCCTGTACTGGCCACGTCTCGGAAATACCAGCCTTCTGAGAATCCCTCTATCCCTCCGTGGATTGGGAAGCACCCGCGGTTTCATGTTGAGCTTGAAGCCCTCCTGTGTGAAATGGATCGGGCTGCACATATTAATGATCAGGTTGCCGTGGTCAAGAGGTGTATGTTTGAGGCCTGCAAGCGGACGCGTTACTTCCTCTCCCATCAAGTCGTTCGGACTGCATATGAGATGATTCATTGTTCATTGGCTGCGTTGAGGGGTCTTCGTGCACGGCATGCACAGAGAGTCTCCTCCGCCATTTCTTGCTACTCTCACCTGTCCCGCTTCTTCGTCCTCGACCCTCTCACCTGTCGGAATCTTCCTGCGCTTTGTGATCACATCCAGTCGCTCCAGAACCTTCGGCTGACTGAGTTAGAGCAGGAAGCTGACAAAGAGACTGATTTGGAGATTAAGGCTCGGCTGCGTTCCAGGCTACAAAGGCGCCGTGAGCTCTGGAGGCCTCTTCAGAAACGGATTTCTCTTGGGGCTATCCTGGGCTCTGGTGGTACCCCGCGCAGCACCATTGAGGAGGCGGGGGAGGGGCTGGCTCGGCACTGGGACACGGTCTTTGGTGAGTTCGATTGCGACACTTCTCTCTGGCCTGAGCTTGAAGCTCACTTCTCTCCTGTCCGCCCCCTTCCTGGCGCTCAGTGGCGGCTTGACTTTGAGGACTTTGAGAAATTGGTAAGGGGGCGACGCGATTCGATGCCGGGGCCTGGTGGGATTGTTTATTCTTGCTGGAAGTCCCCTATCCCGATTACCATCCTGCATGATCTCTACTGCCATCTCTTTGACCATCGTGCTTGCGACAAGTCGCCTTCCATGCGTGAAATGATTCTTGTCTTCCTAGCCAAGGGGGGGAATCCGACGGACCTTACTGCCTGCCCCTCTCGGTCTCCTGATGCATGTCGTCCTCTTGCCATGGCCAACACTGACTGTAAGATAATGTCTGTGGCGTTCTCTTCCCAACTGGAGAAAGAGGCGCGCGATTGTGCGCGCAAGGTTCAGGCTTGCATTCGAGGGAGGTCCATGACAGACCAGATTCTTGAGGCGGAGTGTTGGGGGGTTCTGCAGTGTATGACAGTTGGGGACCTGGCCTGCATGTTCCTGACCGACGTTGCTGCTGCGTTTCCGGGCATTGCTCCTGGCTCCTTCGGGTGTTGGTCTTGATGGCTGTTCCTCCTGGAGTTTTTTTTCGAGTCGCTGTGCTCCGATAACCTGGGGACCGTCTGCTTTGGTGGGAAGCGTCACAGAGCGATTCGCCTGTTACGGGGTGTTCGCCAAGGGGACCCGTCCAGCATGCTGCTCTTCGCTCTCGCTCTCGACCCGTGCATTCGCTGGCTTTGTTGTCGTCTCCCTCTGCAAATCTTGGCATCTGCTGACGATTTGTGGTTCGGGCTTCGGGATGTGAACGCTGATATGCCGATCCTTCTCCCGCTACTTCAGCGTCTGCATCCTGGGATTGGGCTTGCTCTGAACATGAAGAAGCGTGTGCTGATCCACTGTGGTCTGAGCCTTTCTCCGCGTTCGTCTCGACTGATTCGCGGGTTACTCGCTAGTTTTGGGAATGGGGCTGATGCCATTGGGTTGGTTCGGCATGCTCGATATCTTGGGATCCAGATTGGTCCAGAAGGTTGGAAGTACGCGTGGGGCACCGCTCTGCAGAAATTTCATCAGCGTTGTATTGAGATTCGGAGGCTTCGGATTGGGCTCGCTATGACTGTTAGAACGTACCTGATATTTGCCGTCTCGGTTCTCAGGTTTGTGATGCAGTTCTATCCTCCGTCGTCGGCGGTTCTGAAGTGTGAAGGGAACATGCAACAGGAACTCATGGCGGGTCCTCGGTTTGCCTTCAACAGACTGATGTGTACCAGGATGTGTGACCTCGGCTTATCGTTGGAGTTCCCTGATCTGGCCCAGATCGGCATTGCTACTCAGGTTCGTCTTGCCCACAACAGTGCTGTATTCCCGCGAATCCGTGGTCAGATTCTTGGTCTTTCCCAGGAGGACGATGTCCACCCTGCTCGGATGCGGCATCCTTGGTGGCAGCACACGTTCTGTCGGTCTCTTATTGGCATGTGGAGTGGGCACATCCACCTGTGCGCTGGCTTTCTTCAGGCCTCGGGGTTTCAAAAGAAGCTCACGCGAATCCTTCGTGTCCGTGCTCCTCCGATCTCTCCTATCCGCTGCCTTCACGCCCGGGTGGTCCGATGGGTCCCTGGGGTCTCAGTCGCCCAGATCTCTGCCGCCGTTCAGGTTGTCCGCAAGGTTTGCAAGGCAAGTTTTCTTTATCTGGGGCTCGCGGTCTTACGTGTCCTGGCGAGGGGTGTCTGTACCAGTGCTAGATTTCATCATGGGCCTATCGGATGCCGCTGGAACTGTGGTGCCCCTGGGGCCAGCGACTCTATGGGGCACTATGCGGTATGTCCTGCATTTCGACGGCTGAGTTTAGCTCTCGCCCCTTGCCTCCATTTTTTTTAGCGAAGAGCCCTGGTTCCAACGTTTAACCTTTATTGCCCCTCCCCCGTTTTTTGTTTTTTGAGCAGCGATTAATATGTGCGAGCCTCTTGGATGGATTCCTCTTTGTCCAGGCTAGCTTCCGTGAGGGGTCCAGGCTGTCGCCGATGGATCTCAAAGGCCGCGTCCGCTTGCACACTCGGCGACGCCCCAAGGTTGCTCGTGCCTGGTCTGCCTCATCCTAGTAGGGGTCTTATATACCCGTCGGTCGATGATAGTAGGTATTTTTGGATTCCCAGATCCCAATCTACTTTAAGCGCCTTCCTACTTCAAGAAGTTGTCTGTCGGTTGTTCTTGCAGCGCACATGGCTGCGCCGAGGTCCCCGAGAGACCCTTCGGGTCTGGGGGCTGACGCTTTTGCAGCGCACATGGCCGCGCCGTGGTCCCCGAGAGACCCATCGGGCCTGGGGGCCGAGGTTTTTGCAGCGCGCATGGCCGCGCCGAGGTCCCCGAGAGACCCATCGGGTCTGGGGGCTGACGCTTTTGCAGCGCACGTGGCCGCGCCGAGGTCCCCGAGAGACCCATCGGGTCTGGGGGCCGGCGCTTTTGCAGCGCACATCGCCGCGCCGAGGTCCCCGAGAGACCCATTGGGTCTGGGGGCCGAGATGCATGCAGCGGCCGCATCTGTTTTTCTTTGGGGCTCAGGGCTCGGTGGCATTGGTGCTTGAGATTTCGTCCAGTCGCCCCCGACTGGGCTGAGCGTTGAACGCGCGGCTACCTTATAGGTCCTCGCACCGCGAGGCGTGGACCTGGCCACTTCACGTTTCCGCTTCACGGTTGGGATAGGGAAACATCATCATCATCATCATCACCATCATCATCTACAACGGCAACAACATCATTACCAACACCATGGCCATCATTACCAGCCGCAGCAGCAACAACAGCAGCAGCAGCCGTCATCATCATCATCATCATCATCATCATCGTCATCATAATCATAAGAATCGCCATCACCACCACCACCACTATCACCATCACCGTCACCATCACCACTACCATCATCACCATCTTCATTATTGTCATCATCATCATTCTTATTTTCATCAGCATCATCAGCATCATCATCATCACCATCATCACCATCATCACCTTCAGCATCATCATCGTCATCAGCGGCATCATCATCATCGTCATCATCGTCATCATCATCATCCCTTCTCCCGTATTCCTTATCCCTCCTTCCGTTTCTCCTTTCTCCCCAACAACGATCATTTGTCGATCACCGATCGTGCTGTCAAGCCGCTCCCTGTCGTGGCAACCGCCCGCGGACTGGCTACCCTTGCAAAAGTCGATTGGGCTGGTGTGATGTCAGCGACTGGGTGGCGACGGGAAGCAGAGTCTTCAGCTGGAGAAGGAGGAGGAGGAGGAGGAGGAGGAGGAGGAGGACCAGGAGGAGGAGGACTGAACAGGAAGGGCGGTGAGTGAGATGGAGGAAGAGGAGGAAGGGGGTGGAGGGGGAGCCAAGGAGTGCGCGCGTTCTCAGGTCTGCTTGATTCCTGCAGTCGTCTCTTCTGCGTATTCTGACAGGGGGCGCTCGCACTGTCAGGGTTTGACGTCAGAGGGGATCGGCAATACTTCAGCATGTGGTGCCCTTCGCAGGATCAACGAGGGGCCTGATGAAGAGGAGGACGGGGAGGGTGGAGGAAGAGTGAGGGGAGGCGGGGTCGGGGAGAGAGGATTGGCGATGAGCGAAGGTTTCTCAAATGAGCGTCACTGATGTCCGGCGACGTCTCCCTGTGTGTAGGCCCAACGTCCCTGGCCTTCCGTCGGAAAGAGATTGGGAAAGGAGATAAGCAAGAGGAGGGTGAGGGGAAGAGAGCAAGCAGCACAAGCGTAGGGCGTCCGCCTTTATGAGGGCGATGCGGGTCAGCGAGTGCGCGGAGAACTACGTGAAAGTAGACCTGTGGAGCCAAGTGGTCGCTGGCAGGGGGGGGGGGAGCCGGGCGACCAGGAGGGTGCAACCTCGGATGTGTATTTCAAGAGAGGCCTTGGAGGAGGGGAAAGCGGACGAGCTCTTCTGTCAGAATCGAACAGCAAAGCACCCGCATAAACATAAGCCTTGGAAGTCTGCGCCCACTTCTCGGAACGGCGGTGGGCCCCCTTGGCGGCGCTTCCGGCGCCGCCCACGGCGCCCTCCGCACGCCAGGGAGGGGGGCACCGGCGCTGATTTGATAAATCCGCACGGACCTCAGAGAATACATGCCTCTGTGCAGCTCCTGGTTTCTTTGTACAAGCAGCAGGCAGAGCAAGCGTTTGAATATAATGTGATACGCCTGGACGAGATCGAAGAAACGGCCAGCATTAAGTCGGGCCTGTCCCTCTACAGTAGGAATGTTAAAACATGGTCAAAACACAGTCTGAAGACATTTTTGTGTGTTTTGTGTGTGTGTGTGTTTGTGTGTGTGTGTTTGTGGGGGGGTAATTTTGAGCATTTGGGATGTATGTCTCATTTGTCGTTCAAAATCCTCCTGTACGGGGACATGCCCGACCGAAGGCCAGCAGTAGAAACTTTGCACACCGCCGCCTTCTGGCTCGAGCTCCCCTCTCTCTCTGCAGGAAAGCTGCCCGTCGTCAAGTCAAGAACGGCGAGGCCGACAATCCCCTAGGATTCAGTCGGGCCTGTCCCTCTACAGCGGGAAAATTCAAAAATAGTAAACACGTAGTCTGGGGACGATTTTTTTTACCATGTTTGAACATTGTTTGCAGTTTTTTATGTTACGTCCCAAATTCGCCTGTAGGGGGACATGCCCGACCTAACCCTAGGAGCGGGGGAAGGAACACACGGAGATGGAGGCGGAGGAGGAGGAGGAGGAGAAGGAGGAGAAGGAGGAGCAGAGCCAGGGGGTGCTGGACTCCAGCCAGGGCGCACGCAGACAAAGGCTTGCACATGTTTTCACGGGGTCGTTGTCGAAGACGCCTACGGCGAATCACCGCCCGCCGCCCCCTGCCTTCTTAGGGTACGCCTGTGTGGCCAAACATTTGGGCAAAGTTTGGCCGCGCTATTGGACCATGCGTTCCCCCAGCCGTTGTGGAAGCTCTTCGAGGAACACGTGGGGGAGTGAGTGAGTGACGACGGTCGCGAAGCGAGTTCGGTGACAGAGGCTCCCAAGATGCCCCCAAAACGGCCCAAGAGGGCCCCCAGACGGCCCAAGAGGCGCCCCAGACGGCCCACGAGGGCCCCAAGACGGCCCCAAGAGGGGGACCACGAACCCGAAAGTCTAGCCTTTCGCCCCAAGACGCTCCCAGGAGGCCCCCGCAGACCCCCAAGAAGCCCCAAGAGGCCCCCAAGAGGCCCCCAAGAGGCCACCAGGAAAGGCCCGAAAGGGGGCCCAATAGGACTCCCACGAAGGCCCAGAGACGCCAAGAGCGATCGGTAACGCAAAAAGCTCTTCACACCAAGGCTCCCAAGAGCGAACGGTGACGTAAACAAGCTGATAAGACCAAGGCTCCCAGCAGAGAGCGGTGACGTCAAACGTTCCTTACACGGAGGCCCAGCCAAGGCTCAGGAACGGGCGGCAACGCAACCATCTCTAAACCCCAAGGCTCCCAAGAGTGAGGGGTGACGTAACCAGCTCTCCACGCCAAGGCTTCGGTGCGAACGGTGGTGTGAGTAATTTCGGTTCCTGTTTCTGAAGCGCTCTTTCCGTTTCTGGGCCAGGCCAGGTCTCATGGTTTCCGGCCCATTCTTCCACCGTGCGTGGGTTGTGGGTTTGAGGCTTCTTGGATGGTCGTTGGGATCTCGTCGAGGCCTCGCGGGGGCCTCCTGGAGGCTCAAGTGTTGAGGCGTTTGGGGGAGTGTTTCGGGGTCTCTTTTGGGCCTCTTGCGGCCTCGTTTGGGCTTCTCGGAAGCCTCTTGGGGCCTCTTGGGGGCCTCTTGTGGCCTCCTGGGCGCCTCTTGGGGCGGAAGGCTTTTTTTCCTGTTTACGTTCCACCTCTTGGGGCCGTCTTCGAGCCTTTTTGGACCGTCTTGGGCGCCTCTTGGGTCGTCTTGGGGCCTCTGTGGCCATCTTGGGGCGGTCTTGGGGGCCTCTTGGGACGCCTTGGAGCGCAGGAAGCTAGAACAGCGGAGAACCAACAAACCATTGAAGCACTTATGGGTCATCAGCGATATTGGCCTCCTCAGGGCCTCTTGGGAAGGCTCTTAGGGCTCTCTTGGGAAGGAGTCTTGGGCCGTCTCGAGGCCGCCTTGGGCATTTCGGATAAGTCTTGGGCCGTCTCGGAGGCCTGCCTCCGGGACCCTGCTGGGGGCTTCGTCGGGCCCTCTTCGCCCGTTTGGGGGCCCTGTTGGGCGGGGGGGTCACCGTCCCAGAGGCCCATGCGACGCACCCTGGTAGCGCACAGTAGCGCCTGGCGAAACAGGGGGTCCAGGCCCTTGAGAACCTTACCCTCTCCCTCTGGGGGTTGCATGAGCCTTGGGGCACTCCACTTCGTGCCGAAGGCACGGTGGCACACTTATGAGATTCTTTCCATTGCGAGCCGTCTCCAGGCAACTTCGATTCTCTTCTCGATGCCATGGGGCCTGGAGAGGCTTGACAGCAAAGTCTGGCGGAGGGAGGCTCCACTCGTCTCTCTTGCTTTCCTCTCCTGTCTCTTGTTTCGCGACCATTCAGTTTCCGCGGCCTCCTTCGGATAGCAATAGCATGTTACAGCCCTCACCTGGATTGATGCTGCCAGCGCCTTGTGCAGCAGCGCCAGCGAGGCCAGCATCGCAGACGAGCAGCGACGCTGATCAGAAACACAGCAGAGCGTTTCCTCTGGGCGTGGATTTGGCCCTGGTGCAGTCAATACGCTGGATTGAGGAACAGTTCGGGTTGGGAATGGTATCGCTGTACTTCAAGTCCTTACATGGCTGTTCCTCTAGCCTCTAGCGCTCCTCGTGCACCCAGGCGCTCGTGGTCCCCAAAAGGAGGCGATCGCTCCTTCTCGTGTGCTGTATGGTAGCACGTTGACCGCAGCAGAGCACAGCCGTTGTTCCGATCCACGGCCCCACGGCGCAGCGCGGACGTGGGCCCCTCGTTCCCCCGGCCACGTTGGCTGGTGGGGCAGGGGCGGCCATGAGTCTTTCGAGCTCAAGTTGCGAGTTCAAGCCTGGCAGCAGATTCCAGAGCCTTTCAAATTTCGAGACGCGCAGCGGGGGAGCGGCGGGCGCAGGCGGCCGCGGCCTCGTCCCGCTCCCAGGCTGGCGCGCGCGCGCGAGCGCGCTCCGCTGTGCCAGAGGCGGGCGTCGAGATCTCGTGCGCTCCGCAGGGGGCCCGAAGGCATCGGCTGCGCGCGGCGGCCGTGCGGCTTCGGGGGCGGCGCGTGTGCTCGCGAGCTCTGCAGCGGCGGGCGCCGAGGTCTCGTGCGCTCGGCACGGGCCCCGAGGGCATCGAGTGTGCGCGGCCGCCGTGCGGCTTCGGGAACGGCACCTGTGCCTTGGAGCCAGGGTCTGAGCTCCGCGGGAGGATGCTCCTCCACACCTGTCCGCCGAAGCGGCGCGCGATGCGGAGGGTCACATCAAGTTTCGTGCCACTTTGTGCAGCATGCGTGGGATAGCACTGCTCCCGAGCGGAGCCTCGACAGCTTGGTAGCGCATGTGGGAGCGGCAGTTTTGCGTTTGAGATGCGAGGGTGAGCGAGGGCCGCAATGCTCCGAGAATGCGCAAGGCAGACCTGGTCTGAACAACACTGCAGCATGGTAGGCGCAGCTCCGCGCAAGAAGGTCACCCACAGCTGGTACGCTGGTACTTGAACAACTGCAAAAACATCGCCGTCGAACCTTTCGGTTATAAGAGCGATGTCGACTGACATAACATCAGCTTGTTCACTTGTGCCTACGCCGCTCATAATATAAGTATACCGTCCGAAAACATTTCGGTCGTCTGTCCACTGGCTGGCCGGCAGAGGAATACTGGGATTGAACGGTTCGAGCATCAAATTGTTGGTTCTCTCTGGAATCTGCCATATCGTTCGACAAATGGTTTTCGAGTTCACCTCCCGGGCGCTTGCCCTCGAGTCACGTGAACGCTGAAATTTCAGATCCGGTGTTGTTCCGACATCTGCGAGCGCGTGTCTTCCGTTTCCATCCCACATGCCAGTGCCCATTTCTTGGTGAAGGGTTGATTATTGTCAAGTTGGGCTAGATGGCCGCGAAGAAAACGAGGAGGAGAGGAGGAGGACTATTAGGAAACGACTTTCGGGAAGGTTTTGAACGGCACCAGAGAGAGAGAGAGAGAGAGCAGAGAGAGAGAGAGAGAGAGAGTAGAGAGAGAGTAGTTTCAGACGAAGGACGAGGAGGTGAGAGGAAGGTATGAAGGGAGAGTGAGTGTGCGAGGGACTGATTAATGAAGGGACAGCAAGAGAACGTGCGAGGGACATTGGAAAGAGAGAGAGAGAGGAGGGCTGCTTAGTGCAAGGGACGCGAGGGAGAGATGATGAGAAACAGGAACGTGAGTCGAGGAACACGCGTGAGCAGACATGTACATCCGAACGTCTGAACGAAGCCATGCCGACTCCTCAGGAATGGAGAGGGTGGGACGAATGAGCGGATTGAGGGACACGAGAGGATGGGAAGGAGTTGAGGAGGACGAGGTGAGACATTTTGAGGCGGCAGCCGTGGTAGGATTGCCACGTCGGAGATCCTTCGCGTACGTACGTCAGACAGGCGAGAGGCGCGGGCGATGCTACCCGCAACGATCTGCCCGAGGTCGGCGAGGCCCTCGCCGAGTACTCGTACGATGCCGAGGTGGCCACCTTGAAACACACCCTCTGTGGTGTATTCAGAGGTTCCGCGCGTCTCGTCCAGCTCGACCCCCCAGGGAAACCGCACCTGTGCACCAAGGTTCGGGGGGAAGCTCCGGTGGGCGACGCCTCGACCCCCCCATCGCCCACTCGTCGCCGACAAGGGGCTTGATGATACACCCCGCTCAGGACCTCGCGGATGCGTGCATCGCCGATGTATCGCCTATTCCAGGTCGATGTTCGGCCCATGGAGCCAGTCTCCCGATCGCTGCCCCTTCTATGCTGGGAGGCGCCCCGTGTGCTCGGGGGCGCGGCGGTGCACAGACTGGACGACTATGCGCGAGTCTCAGTCGCGCAGGGGAAACAGCCTGTTGCCTCGGGAGTGCGCTCGTCAGGGTGCATCATGCGGCTGGCTCGTGTCGCGTCGTTCCGGCGGCGACGGCCGCGGGCGTTCAATGTTGGACGTGGCCTAGGTATCGAAGACGCTTGTGGTGAGCCACCGCTGCCCTCTGCCTTTCTAGCAATGCCTACTTGGCCAAGCGTTGGGCCCCGAGCCATCGGACTATGTGGTCCTCACAGCGGTTGTGGACCCCATGGGGAACATTTTTGGGAGGAAGAGGGAGATGAGAAGGAACATAAGGACGATTATATGGATTATGATGGTGTTGATGCTGATGGTGATGATGCTGTTGATGATGCTGATGATTATGATGATGATGATAATGATGATGATGATAATAATGCTGAAGATGATGTTCATCCTGATACTGATGCTGATGATGATAATACAGATGAATTTGAGTTTGATGATGCTGACGATGATGTTGTTGATGCCGATGATGACGATGACCATGACGATGATGCTGATGATGATGATGATGATGATGATGATGATGATGCTGATGATGATGATGCCAATGGGGATGATGATGCTGATGTTGATGATGAGGCTGACGATGATGCTTATAATGATGGTGATGATGCTGATGATGATGATGATGATGCTGATGATGCTGGTGATGATGATGACGCTGATTATGTTGATGCTGATGCTGATGATGCTGATGATGATGATGCTGATGATGATGCTGATGGTATTGATGATGATGATGCTGATGATGATTATGATGATGATGACGATGCTAGTGATGATGCTGATGACGATGCTTATGGTGCTGATGCTGATGATGATGGGTATGATGATGCTGGTGATAATGAGGATGAGGATGATGACGATGATGCTGATGCTGATGATGCCGATAATGATGATGGTGATGTTGATGCTGATGCTGATAATGACGATGATGCTGCTGATGATGATGCTGATGACGATGCTTATGGTGCTGGTGCTGGTGCTGATGATGATGATGATGATTATGATGATGATGATGATGATGATGTTGAGGTGATGGTGATGCTGATGCCGATTATGATGCTGCTGATGATGATGCTGTTGCTAATGATAAAGCTGATGATGATGCTGATGATACTGCTGATGATGATGATGATGCTGATGCTGATGATGCTGATGCTGATGATGCTGATGGTGGTGGTGGTGATGGTGATGCTGATGCGGATGCTGATGATGATGAGGAAAAGGATGATGATGATAATGGTGATGATGATGATGATGATGATGATGATGCTGACGATGCTCTTGATGGTGTTGATGATGATGGTGATGATGATGCTAATGATAATGATGAGTGTGATGATGCTGATGATGCTGATGATGATGATGATGTTGACGTTGATAATGATGATGATGATGATGATGATGATGATGATGGTGATGATGATGATGATGATGATGATGCTGATGATGATGATGATGATGATGGTGGTGACGATGGTGATGATGGTGGTGATGATGATGATGATGATGATGATGATGGTGGTGATGATGGTGATGAGGACGACGACGATGAGGACGACGACGATGACGACGACGACGACGACGACGATTATGATGATGATGATGATGATGATGATGATGATGATGATGATGATGATGATGGTGGTGTGGTGGTGGTGGAGGTGGTGGGTGGAGTGGTGGGTGGTGGGTGGGTGGGTGGGTGGGTGGGTGGGTGGGTGCGTGGTGGAGGGTGGGTGGGTGGGTGGGTGGGTGGGTGGTGGTGGTGGTGGTGGTGGTGGTGGTGGTGGTGGTGGTGGTCGTGGTCGTCGTCGTGGTCGTCGTCGTCGTCGTAGTCTTGGTGGTGGTGGTGGTGGTGGTGGTGGTGGTCGTGGTGGTGGTGGTCGTCGTGGCGGTGGTGGTGGCGGTGGTGGCGGCGGCGGGTGGTGGTGGTGGTGGTGGGGTTGTGGTGGTGGTGGTGGTGGTGGTGAGGAGGAGGAGGAGGAGGAGGAGGAGGAGAAGGAGGAGGAGGGGCAGGAGGAGGAGAAAGAGGAGGCATTTTAGGAGACTCTTGGGGCCCTCCTGCGGTATTTCGGGGACCTCTAATGCGCCTTGTGGCTGGGGCCCTCTTGGTGCGTTTTGGGGCCGTCTCGAAGATCTGTGGGGTCGTCCTGTGGGCATCTTGGGCCGCGCTCGGAGCTTCCACTGTGGTCTTGGGGCTATTTTGAAGGCCTTTTGGGTCGTCTGCACCTATCGGCAGCTCGAAACGAATGCAAACACGTGGTGTAACAACAAAGTTTCAAGGAAAGATTCCCTGAACGGCCCCCCGCAGCTCCCCAGCGCGCTCCCGACGAGCGCGCCTGAGACCGGCGGAAAGTCCCCGAGAGGCTTTCAAGAGAGCTCCCAATGGAGGACCTACGCGTGCGCGCCGCGACAGCGCCGCCCCCAAGGCGCCGTTGAAACGCGCAGGAGGCCAACGCATAACCTGGCCCTGCCGAGCCGAGCACCACGCAGGCCCCCCCCCTCGGGGATCACCCCTGGCCTGCCGATTGCCTGGTAGGCCCCGTCGCAGGCCCCCGCAGGAGCCCCCCTGAGAGCCACTCGTCCCCCCGCCAAGCTGCGCAGACCCACGCCGCGCCGCGACCCGCCGCTCCTCCTCAGGCGATCGCAGACATGGATTAAGGGGGCGTGGATTTGCGACGGGTCCCGTTTCCACTGCTAATCGCGGATTTCCGCCGCCGAGCGAGGCGGCACTGGCCGCATTTTGGGGAGGGCACCTCCCCCGATCCATGGATTTGGCGACCGCGCGCCAAATCCATGGATCGCTGATCCATGTTTGCGCGCCCCCGACCTCCCGCCGCCGCCCACGGCCTTCTGGGCGGGCGCCAATGAGGGCGGCTTGGAGATGTGGCATTGCTGCCCAGCAACATATCGGGCAGGCCCGATGTTGTTCACAAGCTTGCTTTATGCGGTATCGGGCGAGCCGGATTTTTTCGGGCGGCGCCCAAACCGAAATGGACTGGCGATGTTGTCGGGAGCGCCCATTTCTTCATCTGACGAGGCACCGTTTAATTTCGGGCCCCAGCTGAATTTTTGGACGTGCGCATTTTTTCTGGCCAGGACGATTTTTTTGGTGCCCCCCGTTCCCCGCCCCGCCCCGCAGCCAACTCCTCCTTTTTCGCCTCCAAGCCAGCGCGCGCCTTCCGGCGCGGCGCGGCAACGACGCCGGCACCGCGCCCCCCTTCACCCTGCCCTCCCGCATCAAGCCCCGCTCCTCCTCGCCTTCCGAGCTGGCACGCCCCATCCGCCCGGCCAGTTGTTTCTGGCACGGCACGGGCAACGCGCCCCATCCCTTCCCCCCCCCCCGCAGCCAGCCCAGGTCCTCCTCTTTCCCCCCCCCCGCGGCCAGTCCAGCATCTCTTCGCGCCCAGCCAGCGCGTTCCCTCCGCCCCCATACCAGTTACTCCCACACGGCACATCACCGGCACCACACCCTCCCCCCCTTCGCAGCAAGCCCACACTTCCTCTTCCTCCTCCACTTCAGCCTGCTCATCTCATTCTCGCCCCCTTGCCAGCGCTCCCCCTCCGCCCCGACCAATTTATACTGGCGCGGCACGGTACAGGCACCGCGCCCCCCTTTGCCCCGCCCCGCAGCCGCAGCCAGCCCCGATCCTCTTCCCCGCCCCCCGCAGTCAGCCCAGCTCCAGGTCGCTTCCGCCAGCGCACCTTCTCCGCCTCGACTATTTTGTTCTGGCACGGCGCGGCACCGTCACCGGCACCTCCTCCTCCCCCGTCCTATGCGTGCAAGAGCCAGGCACGCGTGCCAATTGTTCGGGGATCGCCCCCCCTTCCACCCCCCTCTCCGAAACCGCGGTACCGAACGTACGCGGGGGGAGGGGGCGTCCCCCCCCCGTAACGGACGCTACGACTAGGGGAACAAAAAGTGGCATAAACATAAAAACTCGGAGGTCCGCGCGGATTTCTCGGATCGGCGCTGGACCCCCCTCCCTGGCGCGCCAGGGGCGGCGCCGGAGGCGCCACCGGGGGGCCCCAGCGCCGATCCGAGAAATCCGCGCGGACCTCCGAGTTTTTATGTTTAGGTCACTCTTTGTTCCCCATATCCTAAGGATTGGGGTTCTTGTTATTACTCTGACGCCTCCCACGCGCGGACTCCTTCCTCCCGCTCGCGCCTCCCTCCTCCCAATGATAATCACCAGATAAGACAAGACAAGATAAGATACTACAATATAAGATAAGATAGCACAATATATGATAAGGTAAGAGATATATGACAAGGTAGGATAATAGATAAGATATGACAGCCTATGGAGTAATAAGATAAGACAAGATATGATGCGATACGAAGAGTTGATATAAGATAAGCTAAGGCAAGATAAGATATTTCAAGATAAGATGAGATAGAGGGTAATACAGGTAAGATAAGATAGGACTCGATAAGATAAGATGAGACTCACGCTCACTCAGACTCACTCACAGTCACATTCACTCACACTCACACTCTCTCATGGTCACAAAACGCTGCCAGGGGCATCATTTGGGAGCCCCAAGGGGGAGCCACCCTGGCTGATCTCACGAGCCCGTTCGCGCCGATTTTGGTGGGACGTCTCAGCTAAAATTGCCGTTTGGCCTCCCCAACATGTCTCTCTTGAGAGCCTCATGGTCACAAAACGCTGCCAGGGGCATCATTTGGGAGCCCCAAGGGGGAGCCACCCTGGCTGATCTCACGAGCCCGTTCGCGCCGATTTTGGTGGGACGTCTCAGCTAGAATTGCCGTTTGGCCTCCCCAACATGTATCTCTTGAGAGCCTCATGGTCACAAAACGCTGCCAGGGGCATCATTTGGGAGCCCCAAGGGGGAGCCACCCTGGCTGATCTCACGAGCCCGTTCGCGCCGATTTTGGTGGGACGCCTCAGCTAGAATTGCCGTTTGGCCTCCCCAACATGTATCTCTTGAGAGCCTCATGGTCACAAAACGCTGCCAGGGGCATCATTTGGGAGCCCCAAGGGGGAGCCACCCTGGCTGATCTCACGAGCCCGTTCGCGCCGATTTTGGTGGGACGTCTCAGCTAGAATTGCCGTTTGGCCTCCCCAACATGTATCTCTTGAGAGCCTCATGGTCGCAAAACGCTGCCAGGGGCATCATTTGGGAGCCCCAAGGGGGAGCCACCCTGGCTGATCTCACGAGCCCGTTCGCGCCGATTTTGGTGGGACGCCTCAGCTAGAATTGCCGTTTGGCCTCCCCAACATGTATCTCTTGAGAGCCTCATGGTCACAAAACGCTGCCAGGGGCATCATTTGGGAGCCCCAAGGGGGAGCCACCCTGGCTGATCTCACGAGCCCGTTCGCGCCGATTTTGGTGGGACGCCTCAGCTAGAATTGCCGTTTGGCGTCCCCAACATGTATCTCTTGAGAGCCTCATGGTCACAAAACGCTGCCAGGGGCATCATTTGGGAGCCCCAGGGGGGGTCCACCAGGGGCTTCATAGTCACCAAACGCTGCCAGGGGCAGCATTTTGGCTTCCCAAAGAGGAGTCGACCCGGGCCTCCTAGTCGCCAGACACTGCCAGGGGCACCATTGGGATTCAGACTCGCACCCAGACTCACTCATACACAAGCTCACTCACACTCAGATTCATTTCTTCAGAGTCAGGCACACACAGACGTACCCATACTCAGACTCACCCACACTCAGGCTCACCTAACCCAGACTCCGTCAGAAGCCAGTAGCGAAGAGAGCAGAGAGGAGAGAGAGAGAGAGAGAGAGAGAGAGAGAGAGAGAGAGAGAGAGAGAGAGAGAGAGAGAGAGAGAGAGAGAGAGAGAGAGAGAGAGAGAGAGAGAGAGAGAGAGAGAGAGAGAGAGAGAGAGCGGGAGAGAGCGAGAGAGAGAGAGAGAGAGAGAGAGAGCGCGCGAGCGCGAGCGCGAGCGCGAGCGCGAGCGCGAGCGCGAGCGCGAGCGAGAGAGAGAGAGAGAGAGAGAGAGAGAGAGAGAGAGAGAGCGAGCGAGAGCGAGAGAGAGAGAGAGAGAGAGAGAGAGAGAGAGAGAGAGAGAGAGAGAGAGAGAGAGATAGAGATCGGACAAGTAGGCGGACCAGGGTCCGTCCGCGAGGCGCACTGCGGTGCGACAACTCGCATGCACTATTTGCGGCGGTGCAGCCTTTAGATACGAGGGCGGGCAACAAAAACCCCCTCCCCCGGCGCAGTGCGACAGACGCTACAGACGGCGGACAGACGATGATGATCTCACCTGTCAGACCGCGTGAGGAAAAAGGCCCCAACAAGAAAGGCGACGTGCTGGCACGTGGCTAGGCGGCTTGGCGGACCGCCTGTTGGGCGCTTGGCCGCTAAGCGGCGCGCAGTGACGGGGCACCCCCCGCCCCCACGCCCTGACACCGTGGACGCGGAGCCACACGTACACACGGGCAGGCAGAAAGGAGGAGATTAGCGCGGGGCACCGGGTGGAGCGCCGCGGAACGATGACAACATAGCTTGGATGTTGAGTGACGGCACGGCACCATCGGGCGAGGCCGTGAGCAGCTCGGCGAAGGCTCGCCCAGCACTGTGGAGGCGCTGGAGTAGAGGGCCTTGACGAGCTTGGGCGGCGGCGAGGTCCGCGGCGAGATCTAAGCACCTCTGCTGGAGGGCAGCCATAGCCTGTGACAGCTCGGTTTCGCGGTCGGTGAGGGGTGGCTGCTCAGTGCCAGCAGCCGAGGGCCTCGAGACAGAGGCGAGGTCCTCGGTACGCCTGTCCATATGGTGGACTAGCGTAGTGCGGGACCCTGTGCGCTGATGTCCGTCACCCTTGAAGGGTGACTGGAGGGGCCGGCGCGACCCCAGGGCTGGAGCCGCTAGGGCCGCGCCCCGAGAGGTCAGGGGAGCCGCTTCCTCTCGCTCAGCAACGAAGGAAGCGTGGATGGGGCACGAGGGCCTGTCTGGTTTAGTACCCTGCGGGGGGGCTGAAGCCGCCCCCGCTGGCTGCCGGCGGTGGGGAGGCGGAGTGGTTTGCGCGGTGGGACCAGTCGTGATGCCGTGCAAGGCCGCTGAGGTCGGTCGCGTAGAAGGTTGGCGTCTCGGTGGGGCGGCATGGTCGGCAGCGTGTGGTATCGGCGGTGCGTCCTCAATGCCACTCAGTCCTCGGGGGTCGCCCAGGTCATGGTCGGCGTCTTGGCGGTGGCCGATGTCGTCGTATGTGGGCGTTATCGCTCTTGGGGACGGAGTCGCAGTAGGGGTCGAGAGGTTTCCCGACAGGGCGGGGTTTTCGCTGGCTGGTCCGTCGTCCAAAGCGTCCGATCCCCCACCGAAGCTGAACAGGTCATCGTCCTGCTCATCAGCGTCTTGAAAAGGAACGGCGTTGTCGTGTGGGTGCGCTGCCGCACTCAATGGCGGAGTCGGGGGCGCCGTGCGGGTGCCCGACGGGGCAGGGTTGGCGCTGGCTGGCCCGTCGCCCAGGAAGTCCAGGCCTCCACCAAAGCCGAACGGGTCGTCCTCCTGTTCGTCGAATAACACCCGTTGGGCCTCGGCCCAGAGCTCGTCGGGGTTTGTGGGATGTCTGGTCCAGCCGCGGGTGGTGCCTGGTCAGACAGCAGGGGATTTGGTTCCATTTTGTTTAGTTCCGCAGCTGTGAACCCAGCCCTGCGGTGTGGGAGGGGGAGTGTACGGTGTCTACGCTCGTAGATGGCGACAGCGACTCCATGAAGCACGGTCGCTTGGCGATGTCGTGATTTGGCAGCTTCGACGATGTCGTCTGGAAGGTTATGAGTACGTGCCGCCGCTGTGGCGAGGGCGTCAGCCTGACGATTGAACTCCTCCGCGATGGGCCCGATGAGCCCGAGGTCGATGCCCATGTCGCCCTGGTGGCTAGCGACTTTCTCGACGCGGAACATGTTTGGCTTGGCCATGACGCATCGGTGGACCTTTTCCCAGAGCTCCACGTGCGTGCCCTGCGGTGGTGAGTGTCCGTCGATGATCCTTTGGAAACCGTCAACCACCGCCTGGTTGTCCACGAAGACGTGTACAGGCCGTTCGGCACATGCCGTGAGGTGGACAATGGCGAGGGTCTCCGCAAGCTGTGCGTTCTGCGTGATGCCGTGAACGCGCGCACTGTAGTTCATGCGGTGGTCGATGCCGTAGTAGACGCCGTAGCCCGCTCTTGCAAGCAATGGGATGGCTTGGTTGGTGCATGCACCGTCCGTGGCAGCGTAGACCCATGTCCAACCAGTGTCATGGTCAAGGTAGGTGGTGTAGGAGTCCTGGGCTGAAGCCGCAGGATCTCCCTCAGGTGGGGGCCGCGGTATGGGCTGAGGTAGCGGGTCCCTCGCGAGGTCGGCCTGCAGGTCGAGGAGGGCTGGGTCTTCATCGAAGAGCCCGCAGTGTCTTGTGTGCGGTGGAAGACGGGCCCACTGCTCGTCACTGATGAGGGTGGTAAGAGGGACTCTTTCTCGGGCCCAGCACTTGCAGTCGCGAACAGTGTGCTCCTGAGTTTCCTCTTCCTCGTCGCAGTAACGGCAGATGGGGCTGGGGTCAGCGGACGTGTTTGATCGAGATCGTCGCTGTTGGGTGTGGTCCCCGCCCGACAGGTAGTTGAGGAGGAGCGCCAGCTGCCATGCGTTGCATTTGGCTGCTCCTTTCGTGCGGGCGAGCCACGTGCTGGCGAAAAGGTCGAGGCCCTGTCTGACCGAAGCCAGGTGTCCAAGGTCATGACGCCGTGGCTTGATTTTTCTCAGAAAGGCTCTGCGTTGTGAGGCGCGCAGCATGTGAAGGAAGGCGTTTTGGGGAAGGTTCAGCCAACTGATCTGACAGCCCCAGTCGTCGTACATGATGCCAAATGTGGGCCAGGTCCAACGGAGCTGCTGAAGCGTCTGGACAAGTCGTCCAACAGGTCCTCCCCCGAGAAGGGTCTGGACATGGTGTTGGAGATCCCTGACGAGACCGCAAAGAGTGGCGTCGCGGTTGACCTGTCGCCGCAGACACAGGAAGACTTCACGCTGCATAATGGCGTCAATCTCCAGGGCGTGTCCTGGGACGCACACGGCCATGAGAGTCCAAAACTCGACCCACCTGTTTCCCTTGGGGCGGATAGCCGCCTTAAGGGCATGGTTGTAGGCAGTTTTGACGGGGCCTGATGGGGCTTGAATGTCAGTGCCCGTGGTACAGACGCTGGCAGCAAGGGAGCGGGCGTGCCGCGCCTTAATACGCATCGGTGATGGGAGCTTGCCAATGCGCGGCAGGCGACTAGTCGCCCTGCGAACACGGGCGTCAGCGGTGGCCGTGAGGTTAAGCGCGGCTGGAGCCGGCGCTGCCTCGGCGTTGATGTAACTTCCGACGAGCTTGAAGGAGTCGACCACGCGTAAGGGCCGTTCCGCCAAAGTGAGCTGGGTAACGGCGGTGTGAAGCTCGTCAGTGAGCGCCCACCCCGCCACTTTTCCAGGATGGATGCGTTGACCAGAAAATCGATCAAACTTGGCGGTTTCATCAAGAGATTTCTGCAACTCGGGCGCGGTGTGGGTAGTGGAGTTGCTGTCGTCAACAAAGGTAGTGCTGAGTGATCGCGGAACGTATCGATGCTGTCTCTTGGTCCAAACACACATGAGCAGCTTAATGTCGTCCAGGGACCAAGAGCTTCCCTGGAGGTGACCGTTTGTCCTGGCCAGTTCCTTAGAGTACGCACCGTTCATGCGGATGTAGCGTTTGTGGCGACTGTAGAAGTTTCTGCGGACAGTAACGATGTCTTGGGGACACCCCGCGTGAAGCGCAAGGTTAAGGCATATGTCCGTGATGAGATAGTCGAAACACTTCTGTCGGTCCAGGGCAGCTCCAGCTAAGGGGAGGAGTAAGGCCCTGGCGTGTTCGATGCGCAGGGCAAGAGAAGTGCTGACGTCCCCAATAGTAGCTTTGGGGACGGCGCCAAAACTCGTGGCGTGGGTCCATCCTTTCCGCCAGTCCGTGAGGCTGCGGTAAGCTGGCGCTTCCCACGCATACATCCAAACGGAAAGCACCGAGAGAAGTCGTTGGTCCGTTGGGAGTTCGCCTCGGCCTTTTCGGAGGCACGGGTTTGGCACGTGGAGGAGGGGTTCTGGGATGGTGCCAGTGCGTTGCATAGCTCGTAGGACGCTGGCGAAGAGGCGAAGAATGTCGTCGGGTAGCTCCTTTGCCTCCTTAGTAGTCCAGCCGTCCAGTCCCCCCGCGCGGCGCGGTGAACGGGTGCGAATGAAGTGGATGAGTTGGTCGTCGGTGAGGTGGAAAGGGGTAGCTGGTGATGGCGTAGGCAGCTCCTGTCGGTACTCGTCGTAGAAGTCGGCCCACGTCGGCATGGCTTCGGCGTCGTGTCCCGCACGTGCACGGTACCTGCCCAAGATGGGCTCCCAGGTGTCGACCATGAGCTTCAGCATGTCCTTGGTGTTAGCAACAATGGCGTTGGCAGGGAGGATGTCGGGGACTTGCGCAGGTGGTGGTTCACGAGTGTGGTCTTCGTCGCTGTCCGTGTCGGGCGAACTACCGTCGCTGGGGCTGAAGCCGCCAGCTTCGGTGTCAGCGTCGCTGTCGTCCGTGCAAGCTTCGTCAGGTTTAAAGGCGTTGGTGTCGCAGTGGAGTTGCGTATCGTCAGGAGTGGTAGGCGTGCGGAGATACGCCGTGGGCGAGCTGTCAGCAGCCCGTGCGTATATGGCCGCCTTTCGCCCGCTTGGCTCACGGACGCCCTCAGCCCATATCCTGATGCGTTCAGCTTTGGCACGGTTCGCGCGTCGCGCCAGCTCCAAGTCGAGGTGTTGGATCAAAACGTCAAGGTGCTCTCCGTGCGGCACTGGCTCGTCGGGGGACCAGGCCTCGGGGAAGTCAAGGAGAACCGTGGGGCGCAGCTTGTGGCATAAGAGGCGGGCCGCGGCCCACGTGCAGTCGATGCGCTGCGCGAGGTACGGCGGGATGGCACGGCAATCCAAATGATGGTGCTGTCCGATGAAACGGAGCTCGCAGAGTTGCCGATGGAGCTTGCGCAGTCGGTTCATGTGTATCGTGGAAGCTCCGTAGGTGGGGAAGGCGCGGGGGACAACTGGTCGATCTTCGAACGTGGGCGTGAGCCCGTGCATGGTGGGGGGCTTCTTTTTTGGGTGGTCGGACGGTGGAGGTGGCAGGTCGCGCAGACGGGTGAGATGGTACTCATGACTGGCCTCGTTAGCCAGGGCGAACATGCGCTCCACGTCGTCTCGTGTGTCGGCCTGCTCCATGCGGTCCTGATATCAGCTGATATCGCTCAGCGATGAGGGTCCCTAGTGCCTGCAGCTCGTGACCCTCATGAGCTCCATCGTCGGGCGGATAGGGCGTGGGGGCAAGAAGACGTCGGGCCGTATGGTCGAGGCGACTGAGGTCAAGCGTGACCTGCAGGCCAACGTGAGACTTCGCAGGCAAGTCGCGAAGGTAACAGAAGTCGGTGACAAGGGATCGCGCCGCTTGGTTGGCAATGATATAGTCGATGCGCGAAGTGCGGGGGCACTTGGTGAGGCGGTCCCAGTCAGGGATATTGCCGTAAGTGTGCATGGTGTGGTCTGGTGTGCCCTCAGCAACGTTGAACCATCCGTGCTGCAACATGTGCAGAAGGTGTGGATTGTCGTCAATGTTCGTATTGGCGTCCATGCAGATGAAGTAAGGGGCTGAGCCGACCCTAGCGGCGGCGCAGTCAGCGAGCCGAAAAAGGGCTGTGCTGTCTCCTCCAGCAATCCCGTAGAGGCTCGCTATGTAGATCCCCGCGGGCCCGTGGTTGTTGCGTCGCCGCCTGCGGCGGTGTTGAGTGCAGAGCGGGAGAAAGACCTCGTGCCATCTTTTCTTGGCCTTGAGGGCGGCGATACAGGGCGCATTGTCGTCGACAGTGGAGTCGACAATGGCATCCTTAGAGAGGATGGCGACCCCTCCCGAGGCGCCAGTGCTGCCCACAACGGTGTGGTCTGTGCCGCCGTGGGCAGCTCTGCGCTGGGCTCGCGCCAGATCAAGGTCAGGTCCAAGACTGGCGTGGTATCCTCCGTGGAGTGGATTGGCGGCGCTGGTAGCGATGGCTTGCCTAGTCGGCTTGGCATGTCGGGTCTCCTGCAATGCTATGACTGCGGCGTTGTGGTCGACACCAAGGGCAGTGATGGTTGGCCAATTCGCTGAGAGACTGGTGATGTTAAGGCTGACGAGGTGTATGGAGCGACCTGGCCCGTCTCCATCGGTGGAACTGGGGTTTGCACGCCCCGCACGGTGAAGGTCAGCTTGACCCTCACCCAGGTAGGAGGCTTGGCCACAGTAGGAGCTCATGGCGTTCCTATGGATTAGCTTGACCGGGGCTGAAGCCGCCGTCAGGCCAGAAATATAGGCGGGACACGGTCGGCACTGCGCCAGGGGGGGTTCATAAATGTCAGTATAAATGTTACGAAAATTCCTCCTCACTCCAGTACCGTAGGGGACGAGGGGAGGAGAGGTGAGACGGCAGCAGAGGGGGAGGGAGGCGACTCCTCGATCCGTCCTGCCGAGCACAAAAACAAAAGCGAACCAGCGGCGGCGGCTAGGCGCGGCGGCGGCACAACGCACGCGCATGTACTGCGCACGCGACACCGCTGGTCCCTCCTGCGGTGGCGCGCCCGCCCCGTCAGTATCTTGATGAGCAGCATCTGGTGGAACGGCTCCAGCAGCACGGTCGAAGGCCTGGCGCTGGGCCTCGTCCATGCCCGCTGCCGTGAGGCCCACGTTGCGGACAGGGCTGATTCCCCGCGGGGCCGCCGCTGCCGCAGCAGCCGAGGTGGCGGGGGCTCCGCCCCGACTCTGAGGTGAGAGCGGTGAGCCCCCGCCGAAACCCGCCACAAGGTTCTTGACACGGTACTTGTTCTTGAACGGGTCGAAGGTTGGCGCCTCGTCGATGGGGACGATCACGCGGGTGAGCAGCGGCGGCTCGTGGTCCGTGGACGGCGTCGGCGAGAGGTCGACCTGGCCAGGATCAATGACGCTGGCTCCGAAACGTGGCACCACTTCGGGGGCTCGGCCATCGGCCTGAGTCTCGCGAGGCGGCGAGCTCGTGGAGCTCCCTGGGGCCTTGCGTGAACTGTGGCGGCTGCAGGTCCTGCTGCGCGGGACGCGCCCGCCCGTGTGGCGGTCGCGTGGCGAGGTCGCCTGGGCATTAGCACGCTCGGAATCCGCCCTGCTCGGGGATCGGATCGGCGCCGCGCAGGGTGATGGGCTGGGCTGGCGAGAGGCGCTTATGCCGCCTTCCGCCGTGGCTGTGGCCTGGTCGGGGTCGACCGCGTCGGGGCGGGGGCTGACGTGGTGGGCGCTTCCCTCGCTGTGCCGCGGGGAGGCGCTGTGATGCGCCTGGATGTGCGTGAGGACGAGCGGGGTAAGCGGCTGCCTCTCCCGCTCAGGTGGGGCAGGTTTTGCCTGGGCAGGGCGCAGTGCTGCAGCTACGTTTGGCGGGGGCGTGTGCTGGCGAGGTTGCCAAGCGCGCACGTTCGCATCACGCCATCCTTCGGGGCGCCCAGCCCTGCCACGGTTTGTTGCAGCCCCCTGGGCTGAAGCCGCAGGGGTTATCACTGCGGGCTGGTTGCTGGAGGAGCCATCCTGTCGGCCTGAGTAAAGGCCCCAGGCGCGCGTAGACCCTGGCACTGGCGAGGTGGCCCTTAGGGCCTGCACGGGTGCACGCGGGTAGCCGATGACCGCTGGGTGTACCCTAGCATGGGGGGCGTGGCCGTAGCTGGAGGCGGCTGCTCCAGCAGCCGCGGGCCTGGCGCCTATGGGGCCACGGTAGTAGGCGGCAACCCCGTCGTAGGCCGTGTTGCCGCCTGTCGGGACTCGCGCAGGGGAGCGGTAGCGTGGCGTGCCGTGCTGTCCTGCGTCACGTTGGTCCCGCTGCTGGATGCGCTGCTGGTGCTGTTGGTGACGCTGCCAGTCGGCTCTCGAGAGGGGACGGGTGTCGGGGAGGATGGTGGGCACGTCGGGCCGCTGCCAGCCCCGATAAACGTGCTCGAAGGCGTGGTCAGGGTAGGTCCTCCCTACGGGTGAGTATCGCCGCACATGCTCCATGTAGTCGATGTTCTGCGGCTCTGCGATCGCCGTGATGTTGACGGCTCGCTGGTGCGCTGGTCCATAGAGGCAGAAACTACCACGGTTGCTGCGGTCGTGGTTTAGCTCTGCTTCGGTCGTGGCACGGCTCACCATGGCGTCGCAGAGTCGCATGTCGTAGTCGAGGGCCTGAGGCCCAGGACCACCCTCGGCGTCCCAGTACAGTACCACATCTCGCCAACGGGTGCGGGTAATGTGGATGCGCTCGGCGATCAACTCGCAGACGGTCCTGACCGTGACACGATCCCTGTACATGTTAGTAATGGCTAGGGAGTAGGGTCGGCGGACCGTCTTGTTGAAGGTGAGTTCCTCCTTGAGGGCCTGGTGGGGACTGAAGAGCACGAAGCCTTCCCTCCAAAGCGGTTGGTCGGGGGAAGGTTCTTCGGGCATCCCCGTTCCTGTGAATCCAGGTGGCCGCCTTGTGCCGTCAGGCAGTCCCTGCCTGGGGACGCGCCGCGGCTGCGGTGGGAAGTACCATTGACCCTGGTAGCCTGCTTGCCCTGGTTGTGGAGGTTCCCCCCCGGGGCCTGAAGGCGCTCGGGGGGGTTCCTTGAGGTCGTGAAGGGCTGGCGCGTTGCCGAATTGGCGGGCAAGGATGTGCGGCGGCATCCCTGTGGCACGGACGTCGAGAAGGTTGTGTGGCCTGGGGGGGTGGGGGCACCTGCTGGACAGGCAGCATGTGTCGGAGTCCCTGTTGTTGGTGCTGTATGCACACGTCCAACTGTTGCACGAGTAGTCCGTGGACCAGTCCATGAGTGTACGCAGTCCGCTGCGGCCGCAGTCTGGGCACGTTGGTTGGCCCGAGGTGCCGAGCTGCGTGTTGCGGCGAGCTGCACAGTACTGACAGCATTGGAATCGACACTGTAGGCAAGACCAGCGTCCTGGTAGAGGCGGGAGCGCATGCTCATTTGTGCCTGGGTCGTCTGGGTGGGGTCTCGGGCGGTCCCACAAGGGCCAGACGTCAGCAAACCAGGATTGGCCCGTAGTGCGGACAACCTCGGCGGGGAGGCGTGCGTCCTCGGCATGGCACCTGATCCACTGGGGCCCCATGTCCGCTGGTACCATGACGGTGCGCCAGGAGTCGTCCGCTTTGACGTGGACTTGGGTCGGTGCCCAGAGCTTAGTAGTGGTGTCGCCGTGGTCGTGGTGGAGGATGACCCAGCCGTCACGCCCTTCCACCGCAGGGTCAGTAACGCGGTGGCCCATGACTGTCGTCCCCCACGGTAAGTAGGCACCATCGTGGTGATCACCAGGGTCGAGCCAGACCTCGATGCCAGGGGCATTGACACGGGACCGCACATCACGAACGTGGTAGGCGAGGACGTGGTAGGCAGTCGGCTCCTCCTCCGTCACAATGTGCTCCCACGTCTCGATGCCGCTGTTGTCTGAGGTGGAGTTCCCGTCACTCTGTCGTGACGAGCGAGAGGCAGATCGTCGTGGACGGGCACGGCCTCGGGCGAGGGCGGCGGCCGCGCTGATGAGGGAAGGCGTACGGCGTTCGTCGACTCCAGATGACGTCGATGAGCGGTCTGGACTGTACGCTAAGGCTGTGCCTGACTTGTACGTGCGAGGTGGGCCCGACGCGGCCCCAGGGCTGGAGCCGCTGGGGCGCGACCCGCGTGCGTCAGGGTGCCCCCGCACGGGGACAGCTTGCAAGCCAGTGTACACCAGGTCGATGAGTGGTTTCGGGTCCAGCTGGAGTATGTGAAGCGAGACGCGTGGGCGGGGCTGGTTAGGGTCATCCCTGGTGGCTGCTTCCGTGTCGTAGTGCTGTTTGGCCCATGCTCGCGCTGCCTCTGGCGCGTATAGCGCCTGCGGCGGTGGCCATGCTGCCGCGATGGCTGGTCTGCGCCTGGTGCTAGCTTCCTGGTCGTGAGCTTCAGCCGCCTCACGGAGATCTGGATGATCGTAGCCAGCGATGTGGAGGGCGTGCGCGCAGTCGCCCATGCCATAGGCGTGTGGAAGGGCACGGCACCTGGAAGCAGCTTCTGTGGGGGCGCACCAGTCCATGCGGATGAGGAGGCTCAGGACCCGAGGGTAAATGAGGCGCGCTCCGTGGGCCTCCCCTTTCACGTAGTTGTGCCTGTTTTCCCCGCGCGGTGGTTTGGTGGCCTCGCACATCCAGAGTGCGATGGGTCCCCACGCGAGGGTGTCATCTTCGAGACTGTAAGGCGGGTGGGGCGGCATTGCGTACCACGCGGCCAGCGAAGGGTGCACGCTCGCGTACGTGCGGCCAACGTTGGTGCCAGTTCGGCCCTTCGCTTCACGGCGGGGGCCTGGCAAGAGGTGCCCTCCACTGGCGGCAAGACGGGCCGCAAGGTCGCCGCGGGTCCCATGCCAGAAGACAGTGGGTCGCGTCGGTGGTGGTGATGGGTTGGCGGAGGTCCCACGTGAGGTATGGGAAGATTGTCTCGCCCGAGTTCCCGCCCGAGTCTTCCAGCACCCAAGTGAGGCGGTTCGGTGGCCTCTGCATGATGTCCGTCCACGGCCCCAGCGCTTGGAGTGTTGGATCATGAGTGAATCGAGGATGGTCGTGGAGTCGTAGAGCGTCTTTGATGTCCTCTGTAGACACGCCACTGTTTCCTAGCGCAAAGCCGTTTTGATACAGGGCGTTAAGTATGCTCCTCGGCGGCTCGGGGACCGCTGGGTCGCGCTGGATGGTGTTGCGTAAGTTGCGTGTCGGTGGCTTGAGGGCAGTGTAAGGCATACCAGGGCCTGAAGGCGCCTGGGGCCTGTCGGGGGATGCATAGCGTGCTCGCCGTCGTGGTGGTTGGGTGTCCGCGTCGGGGGAGGAACCACGAGCGTCAGCGTGTCGGAAGATAGACCACGGGCTATCATGGGTGCGCTCACGCGTTTCCCTTGCCTCGGTGTCGCTGCCGTGTGCTGTGGCATCCTCGTTAGTCGGTAGGTTACCGAATGTTGCGCCGCTCTTGGAGCCGTCTCGTGGAGTCGGGCTGGTCGATCTTGGTGTGACAGACGAGGCTCGCGATACGGCGGCGGTGACTTCGACGATGGCGGCGGTGGTGGCGGTGGTGACGTCGGCGACTGCGGCGGCAACTGCTGCGGCGTAGTGTTCCTGTAGCAGCGGATGTCGGAGTGCGTGCACATGCTGGTCGTCGTGTTCGTCGGCGAGCGTGCACGGCATTTTGTATGTGACCTCGTCCCTCGGCCTCCTGCTCGGCTGGCAACAGCGGAGGCACCACTGGGCAGTGGATGAGTCCAGGGCCCGCGCACAGATGCGGGCTCCAACGTGTCCGACAGCTCCCTGGGCAAGAAGTTTGGCACCGACGAGTAGAAGACCACACACGACTCCACCCGTGGCAATAGCCCCTAGCTTGCCGCTGGCCCATTTAAGGACACCCCCGAGGCCGACCCCGACTGCAGTGGCTCCGCCCGAGACGCTATCTCTGAGTTTGACGCTGGTCCATTTGAGAGTGGCCCTCAATGTGGACGTGACATTGTATGTCGTTTTGCGTCGGGGTGTGGTGGACACCGATGGGCCTGGTGCCGTCGCTTGGCGTCGTCGTCGTTGTCGGTAGCTGGGGTCTCGGCTCGGTGTCGGCAAGTACCCATCGATCTGGTCCTTGTACGGCATTGCTATCGCGATGACGTACGTGGCCACCAAGAGGCAGATGAGGCAGCCACAGTGTCGTGATGCCGCTGCGCTGTGCTGGGGCTCGTGGGGACCGCTGGCATCTGGGTACTCATCATCGATGGGATCGTTGTCGATGTCGGCCTGCCCGTGGTCAGTGGCACTGGAGTTGGAGTCAGTCACGCTGTCACGGTGCACGGAGGTGAAGGGCGTGGTGCTGCCACCTGCGGTTTGGGGATGTCCAGGTCTAGCCAGTGGTGCAGCGGGGCTGAAGCCGCCACTGCACGGGCTGGCATGAGCTGGCGATGCAGTGTAATGGCTTGGCACGTCAGCGGCAGTGACGCCTTCAGCGTCGTTGAGCCGAGCGCTGGGGTCGGCCTGAGCTGAGGTGTGGGGCGGACTGCTTTGCCCCGAGGTGTGCCCAAAGTAGGGTTCACTGTTGCGGTCACTCTGGGCCGAGTTGCCTGGTGCTATCGTGCCGTCTCGATCCTGGGTATCGATGCCGTCCTGGCTATCTTCCGACGCGTGGAACGAGTCCATGGATGTGTTGCCGATGTCGCTGGCCGCGATGTGCTGAAGCAGCCATGATACAGGGTCATCTGCGGCCTGATCGGTGCCGTCCATCGGCGCCGCGGCGAGCTCCGCCTCGACGAGCGGCAGCATGTCTGGCGGTTGGTGCAGGATCACGTCGGCGAGGTACGCCATGGCGTCTTGGTCGGGTGGAGGGAGGCCTCTTGGCAGCAGAGCATGGGCCCGTGAGAGGTATGGCGGCAAAGGTGCCGTGAAAGCCTCAGGGCCGACGAGAGTGGCACGAGCGCCCTGGTATTCCAGAAGGAGGCCAAAGTAGCGGGTGGCGTACTCGCGGCTGCTCTGGATACGAGTGAGGTTGCGGTTGATGCGCTGCCTGTCGGGGCCCGCTCTGTGCCAGATGTCCTCGCACATGTCGACCGCGGTGCGCTGACGCAGGGCGTCGGTTGTGTCCTCAGACTCCTCCTGAAAGAGGTGATCGTACTGTGGCAGATGGAGCGTCGCCAGGATGTACGGGACGCAGTCCTCGAGCCATGCCCAGAACATGTCCTGGTTGTCCTCACCTGGTGCCCACGCCGCAGCACACGGTATGAGCCGGGCGCGGATCATCATCAGGTGCCAGAAAGCAGGGTCCTCGTCAGGTTCGCCCCTATCGCACAGGGGAGTGGTGAGACCCGTAGGGCGATAGCGGGGCACAACAGCGGGGCTGAAGCCGCCACTGTGTGTCTGGCCAATGCCGCACGGACCCACGGCAACGGTGCCGTTCACGATCGTGTCCAAAATGGTGCCGTGATCGTACTTGTAGATGCTGTCATCGTAGAGGTAGAAAAGGGTCCCACGTTCAGCGTGTCGCAGGAGAAACTCACCTCCATGCTGGGGCGCACCGCCTGAAGACGGGCGTGCTCCAGCGAGCGAGGGGAGGGCCAGGCTGCAGGCAAGGCGCCACATGATGGCGAGGCCTGGCGGGCGGCGCGAGCGATGAGCCAAAAGCTGCATGTCAGCACGCATCCTTAGATACCCCTGCATGCTCATGTACATTGCAACAAACACACCCACAGCAAGATGACAGGTGTCCCTACACCAGATAGCTTGCTCGTGCTGCTGCCAAAACTGACATGATATAACAAGAAAGAGATACGGCGCGAAGTGAGAAGAGATGCCTCTGAAGGCGCTTCCTCGGAGGGCTGAGGCAGGCTCTCTGAGGCACCTTCAATAGGGTTCCTGAGTGGCCCGACCCTTGTCTTTGCCTTTGTCAGCCCCTGGGGGCCCCGTCCCTGGGGTGACCTGGCCTGGCTGGTCAATCCACCCGCAGACAGCCACGGGATCGGCAACTGATGCAGCTTCCTCCTTTTTGGTTTCGAGGGTGGCCACCTGTGGCAGGTGGATGGTGCCCCCCGTGAGGTGCCCGAGGAGGGCCTGGATGTCGCCACGCAGTGCAGCAGCTTCGGTAGTTGCCGTCTGTTGCTGAGTGACGACGGTGGCAAGCCCTCGTTCCAAACCTGAAACGTGCTCCGTGAGTGTGGCCTGGGATGAGAGAACGCCCGCAAGCTGGACCTGCATGTTATCCACCGTGTTGGCAAGCAGCTCGTGCTGTTGTTCCATGTGTTGGATGCGGGTCGTGGCGGCATCTGACATTTTAGGGGCCGTAGCGAAGCGTTCGCCGAGGGTGTTCGGTTCGCGAGATGCCACGCTGAATTCGTCCCCTGATGAGAGGATCTCGACGTCGTCATCGTCGCCTGGTACCTCGGCGGCTGTGGCAACGTCCCCTTCCGTGTGGCCCCCGCCTTCAGCCGCCACCATGCCAAGTTGCGGGTCATGCCCACCTGGTCCTTGGACGGCCGTCTGCTCGGCAGCTCCATCCGTGCCGTGCGGGGGTGCAGAGGAGCTGCGGCCTGGGGCGCCGTGTGATCTTGCGTGCGGCGTGGCGTCGCGTTTCCCGCTGGAGGATCGGTGGCGCTTGGCTAGAGGCTCCTCCTTGGGGATCGGGAGCGGTGCGACGCCCTTGCCTTTGGGCGTGGCAGTCATGAGGTCGTGGAGGTAAGGGCTCTGGGCCGCTTTGGTTAGGAGTGTGCCCGTGGCGGGGCTGAAGCCGCCACCACGGGCTGGCGGCGTCACAGGCTCTGTGATAGTGGTAGGGGTGACAATGGTAACGTTGTCCCTCTTCGGCACCACCTCAGCCAACGGGGCCTCGGTGATGCTCCACGGGATGGGGCACCCTGCGACCTGTACCGTATATGTGGGTGGGGGACGATGGGCGCGCACTAAGGCAAACTGAGCCGAAGTGGCTGGGTCCCAGGCGGTGTGGTAGACCTCACAGTCCCATTTGACGGACGGGCCCGTGAGAGTCTTAGCAAGCTGGGTCAGCGTGGCGTGGCGTGCCGCAATGCCAGTAATGCGGTATCGCGTCTTGGCGAGGGTGGCTTCACAGCCACGGATGCTGACGGCAGCAGCCTTGGCGGCGTCTGACCCTCGTGCAACACGGATCCCCAATAAGCCTGACTTGCCGTGCCTGACGACTCCTAGGGCCTTGAAGTCCACCGACTTCTGGAACGCATCTGCCATCGTGATGGGCTGGTCCTCAGGGAACCACACGATCTGGTACTTGTCTGCAGTGGGCTCGTCTGCACCTACGTTGCTGAGGTCGTAGGTGGCGCCAAGTTGCCCTGACCCCGCCAAGACCTTGTCAACCGCTTGAAGACTGACGCCGAAGGTGGCAGCCAGGGACCTCTTTCCGACGCCTGATCCGTACCTGCCTAGGCTTTTGCAGGGTTCGAGGATGGTGACGGCTTTAAAGTTGCCGTGGAAGAGGGCCTTGAAGGTGTCCTGGAGCTGACTATCGAGCTCCTGGCGGCGAGCGTCTTTCTTGGACTCCCTGTGCTTTTGGTTTTGGCGCGCCTTGTCCTGTGGAGCGGAGTCCCTTCGGAAAGGACCCTTGGCGCGTGGACCACCGTTCACGGGGGCACCTCCCGAGAACTGATCCTCGAAGGCCTGATGCATGGAGGGGACTGCGGCGATGGCTTCGGTTTCATGTATGGTCACCCGAATCCAGCATACGTGGTCGGCAGGATCGATGGTGGCGACGGCAACTTTTTCCGTGCAGGCGACTTCCTTGGTGCCCAGCTGGTACACGGTCACGGGGACGTGCGTGTGGACCACTTTGGGCGCCTTGGGGTGGCGCTTCAGCACGGGGACGGCGAGCTCGGTACCGACGTAGTTATCGTTTTTTGGGCCCATGACAGCAATCGCAAGCTGACCCGTGGTACGCTTACCCTGCTCGAGATGGTGCTGCAGCAGCCGTTCACCGCTCTCGTAGTCGTGGAGGCTGATGCTGGGCTTGTACGTCTTGCCGTCATCGAGTGATGTGGGTTCGGCCAGGACTGGGACCTTCCAGAAGGCCGGGTCCAAGGCAATGAATTGGGCGTCCGCAGCCTGAAGACGTGCGGACGCAGCTGGTGGGTAGGGTGTGTCACCACCACTGCGCTTAGGCTTGCTGCGCTGGTGGTGATCCAGCGTGTAGCTGATCTGGTTGGCGGCACACATGCGGATCAAGGCACTGCCGAGCTTCTTTGTGTTGGTCTTGTGCATGTCGTACGTGGCCTGCAGCTCGTCCGCGTTCAGCTCGGCGAGCCCGTTGTATGCGGCCGTGGGGCGGTCAGACCCCGCTTGCTTGAAAGCTGCAATGCAGTCCTGTTTGCGTTGGAGGAGAGACCCTTCAGCTGCAGGACGTGAGCTCGGCGGCTGCTTGGAAGAGCGACGGCGCTCCGGCTTGGCGGGGGCCATTGCGGCGGCCACTCTGGTGGGGGGGGATAGGAGGTGACGCGAATCAGTAGGGTCCTGCTGGGACCCCTCCGGTCTCGCGAGGCCTGGGAGACTGACTCCGAGGCGGGGCGCTTCGCGTCGCGGCTGCGGTCTGAGTGCAGGGCACTCTCGAGCCGAGACTAGAGAGGAAGATAGAGAGAGAGAGAAGGAGGGAAAGAGAGAGAGAGAGAGAGCAAGAGAGAGAGAGAGAGAGGAAGCGAGAGAGAGGGAGAGGAGAGAGAGAGAGAGAGAGAGAGCGGAGAGAGAGAGATAGAGGGGGAGTTGAGAGAGGAGACAGGCGAGAGAAAGAGAGAAGAGAGAAGAGAGAGAGAGAGAAGAGAGAAGAGAGAAGAGAGAGAGAGAGATAGATATAGAGAGAGAGAGAGAGAGAGAGAGAGAGAGAGAAAGTGGAAAGAGAGGGGGGGGGAGAGAGAGAGAGAGAAGAGAGAGAGAGAGAGAAGAGAAGCGAAGAGAAGAGAAGAGAGAGATAGAGAGAGAGAGAGAGAGCGAGAGACGAGAGAGAGAGAGAGAGCAGAGAGAGAGAGAGAGAGAGAGCGGGAGAGAGCGAGGGAGAGCGAGAGAGAGCGAGAGAGAGCGAGTGAGAGCGAGAGAGAGAGAGAGAGAGAGCGAGAGAGAGCGACAGAGAGCGAGAGAGAGCAAGAGAGAGCGAGAGAGCGAAGAGAGAGAGAGAGAGAAGAGAGAGAGAGAGAGAGAGAGAGAGAGAAGAGAGAGAGAGAGAGAAGAGAGAGAAGAGAAGAGAAGAGAAGAGAGAGAGCGAGAGAGAGAGAGAGGGAGAGTGAGAGAGAGAGGAGAGAGCAGAGAGAGAATAGAGAGAAGAGAGAGAGGAGAGAGAGAGAGAGAGAGAGGCAGAGATAGAGGCAGAGAGAGAGAGGCACAGAGAGAGAGGCAGAGAGAGAGAGAGAGGCAGAGAGAGAGAGGCAGAGAGAGAGGCAGAGAGAGAGAGAGAGAGGCAGGGAAAGAGAGGCAGAGACAGAGAGAGGGCAGAGAGAGAGAGAGAGACAGAGAGAGCAGAGAGAGAGAGAGAGGCAGCTCAGTCACACTTAAATCCAGATTCGTCCTCACCGAGTCCCACCACCAAGGGAGCGCCAGCAAGGAGATGCACATATGGGGATCCCCACGCAGTGAATAATTCCCTTTTCCTTTTTCCTCCTCGTGCCCCCTCGTCCTCCTCCTCGCCCCCCTCAATCTCCTCCTCCTCCTCCTCCTCCTTCTCCTCCTTCTCCTCCTCCTCCTCCTCCTACTCCTCCTCCTCCTCCTCCTCCTCCTCCTTCTCCTCCTCCTCCTCCTCAATCTCCTGGACGGAGGTGGGCGCTCTGTCTCCCCTCCCGGGACTCCCCCCACCCCCAGGTGGCGGGCGTCAACTACAGCCTCGGCGTCTCGAGCGGCGGCCTGTCTCGGGGCGCCGGCGCCGGCCCCGCCGACCCCGCCCCAGGGGGCGTCTCGGGAGGGGGGGGGGAGGAGACCATCGGGGGCGGAAAAGAGGGGGGTGAGGACTAGGGGGGGGGGGGGGACATCATGGCGCGGGCCATGATATCTCCCCAGATCTCACGGCGCCTCTTCTCATTTCATTACGTCCCTGGCCCCCCCGCTGGGCCGCGCACATGCCGCCGGCCATGATTTGCACCCCCCCCTCTTGGACACCCCCTTGGCCGCTCCCGAGACCAGCTGCGAAGATAATTGGAGGCTTCGCGCTGGTCCGCACGTCCGCCCCGTCAGATTTGGGGCGGCGTTCGCGCGGCGATCTTCCGACGTGAGGCCGACGTGATCTCGACGCGAACCCACTGCAGTTTCGACGTGGACCCGACGTACTTGAGCCCGCCATGGATCCGACGTAAATTGGGTCTTGGGTCAAGTCGGGCCTGTCCCCCTACAGGAGGAATGCCCCACAATAGTCAAAAATAATCTGGGGACGATGTTTTGACTAGCCTTGAGCATGTTTGGTGTATTGTCTGGCTATGTCTTATTTTTTCGTCCAAAATCCGCCTGTAGGGGGACACGCCCGACTTACGTCTTGGGTTGCCGCGCGAGGCATCCAGGATTCTCCTCAGAAGGAAAAACGGTATCGAAGCTGGTGCCTCTGCTTCGTTTTCGCCTTTTTGGGGGCTTCCTGGGAGCATCTCGGCGCCACGGCTGGAGTCGCGTCGCAGTGCTGGTCGGGGCGCATCCCCAGGAAGGTTTGGGGAGTCGCGGTATCGGTGCCTTGCGTCCCCCCAGACTTATGATATTTGTATCTACCGCCGACGTCTCGGCTCAGGTACTGGTGTTAGGTACAGCGTCGCCCGTCCGCGCCCTGTCTGGTTCAAGAAGCAGCCCGCTGACTGGCCAGAACTTCGTGGGGGTCTCATTCAGGCGAGAGCTCTGTTTTTGAAGAGGAGCTGTTTTGCATCCTTCAAGCGCCTCCTCAGGAATGCGGGAAGGTGTCCAGCGGGATCTCCGTTTTGTAAAAGGACTTCTTCGCACCCGCCCGTGTATGGCACGAGTCTACACTTCTGGCCATGAACACCGACGAAGCCTCAAGCGAGAGGCCCAGTTTAAAAGAAACCGCCTTTCGTGCAGCTGCTAAGACTGTTGAAGCTTCTGCTCACTTAGTTTGAGGCAGCCTCCATCGAGAGACCATGCTGGAAAAGAATCGTTCTTCCGCTCCTTGGGGTTGGCGCAGGAAACAGGACGGATGCTGATTGCGCAGCACGGTCTAGGATGGATGGTTGGTTGGGTCGGAGGGGGGGGGGAGGAGGGTGTGCATGGGAGGGAGGGGGGGGAGGGAGGAGGGGAGAAGAGGGCGACAGGGCAGATGGGGGACAGGCCCCAACTGACGGGGGGGCCCGGCGCGTCCCTCACGTTCTCGGGGTTCCACGACAAGCTCCCCGTGCTCATCAAGGCCGACCCCCCGCAGGGGCAAGGGGTGGGCCACTCGCTCGCAGGCGCTCCTTCGCCTCCGATCCCCGAGCTCCCCCCGAGCAATCAGGGCCCGTATAGCAAAGGACGCACCCCTGGGGCACTGCTGGGGCACATCCCTGTCGAGAATGAGCGCCCCCCCCATCGCACATTCCCGGGCTGCACTCCGCAGCTTCTGGGTCCGTCGAGAACCCACTGGGCCAGGGATTGGGGTCGCCATGCCTCCCGTTGACCGCTGGCCTCCGCCAGGTCTGCCAGGCGCCCGGGCGCGACCGCGGAGCGGAGCCCGCCGCCCCTGGTGGTTTTCTCTGCTGCGGCCCCGCTCTGGCCATTCGGATAGCGAGCACCGCCGAGCATGGAGGAGCAGCCCCCTCCACCCCGCGCTCCCCCTCTTCGGCCACTGCGGGCAGATCTGTATCCGTATCCACTGCGTCTTGGCCTTTTCTGGGGAAGGGGCACGGAAAGGCCGAGGCGCAGTGGACGTGGATAAACATCTGGCCTCCAGGGGCAAGATTTTTATCCATGCACACTGCGCCTCGGGCGTCTGGGGAAGGGAGCCCCAAACTCCAAACTGCAGCGGATCTTGCCCGCACGCCACCCCCCCGCTCCTCCTTCCAGCTCGATTGGGCGCAAGTGGCGGTAAGGAGCCGAGTCCTCGGGGAAGAGTTTGTGCCCCTCTGGCGGGCGGCGCCTCTCCAACTGCACCCTGGGCTTGGATCGAGCCGCCGCCGCCTGTGCAGCGGTCGCCCCCGCGAGATGTGGCTGCTGCCGTTTTTCTGCTGCTGCTGCTGCTCCTTCTTTCCCTTGTTCTGACGAGCGAACAGTTCGCAGCGAACAACACATTCATACCTAGCCGGTCGGAGGAAGGAGACATGGCGGGTCTGGGTGCGGGTTGGCGGCCCCCCATGCGGAGGCCCTCGTTCGAGCGGGGACCCCCATCCGACAACACGCACCCATAGCCCCCTCCGTTCCCCCTGTGGGTATGGGTGCGTGTTGTTCGTTTGTCATTTTCGGTGTACCGACATTGGCGGGATAGCCGTTGTTGCGTAGACGACACGACATGCTCCAGACCGTCGCGCGGACGGCCTAGAGCTGGACCCTTGCTAGGACTGCAGGAGATGCCAGTGCAGATGGGCACCTCTCCGACTATCCCGTGACACCGGCAGGGTGTAGCACACTCCTGGCGCTTTCAAGGAATTCTGCCGTCAAGGCGTCGCCCGTACTGACCACAGGGATGGTTCGATCTGGCCATGTATGGTGCGCGTATCCATTACAGTGTGTTCTTCTTCCCCTCTCCTTCTCCTTTCTCCCCCTCCTTGCTTCCTCCTCCTTCCGCCTCTCTGCACGCCCCCCGACGGGAAGATTGCCACATTTTGTCGGGAGAGCGTTCCCTTAAGCACTAGCGGAAAATCGCCCCAGGCACAAAGTCCGTGACTAGTGTTTGTGCCCTTGTCCACGTGGGGGGCAGGGTTTGTCCGCCTGAGGCGGTGCAGGCAGCTTATGACGAGGCACCTTCTGGCTGGTGCTTCGCGAGTTTAACAATACCTCAGACCATCGCGTGAATGTGATACCACGATTCTGTCAGTCCGTGCATTGAAAGAGAGGTTGGGCGAAGGGCAGAAACAACAACAGGATTGCACTTGCTGTCATCGAGGCGGGCACAAGGCAAGGATCCCCAAACCCACATCAAACCACTTACGCTCCCAATGCGTGAGCCCTCACCGAGGGCCAGTGCAGCTGCAGAAAGATGCCCCTGAAGATCAGGCCCTACGTTTGGCCTTGGAATTGTGCAGGCCCTGGCAACGCTTACGTCGGTTGTGCCCCTCTAGAGGGGGGATATTCGAAAATAGTAAAAATAGTCAGGGGACGATGGTTTGATGCTTCGCGTACTTTTGAGCATTGTTAACCTATTTTTTTTTCGCCCAAAATCCGCCTGTAGGGGGACATGCCCGACCTAAGGCAACTCGGTATGCGTTGCGACGGATTCAAACTCTAAGGCCGTCAAGCCAGCCGTCCTGGAGTTTGTGGCAGGGGATGGTGTGTTTGGGCAGCCAGCAGGTGAGGTATCTCTCTCACACAGGAGTGCCTGCCGCCCACATTCACAGGAGTTAGCCATCAGGGCATACACATATATATATATATATATACACATACATACATACTGTAGTGGCCTCCGGCCAGTGCCGCCGATCCCGGGCACTCCTGATGTTATTGTTGTTAAAATGGACGATGACGACATCAACGGACGATCAACGGTCGACGAGCAGGATAATTACGACGACGACCGACGAAGGAGTTAATGACGACGAACCGACGACGACGACGACGACGACGACGACGACGACCACGACGACGACGGCGAACGGCTGCCGACGGCCGACGACCGACGACTGGTGACGGCGACGGGTGGAAGGTTCTTCGTTCATCGCTTTCGCTTCGGAGCAATACCAAGTCAGGCCGTGCACCTCTGGCCTGGCAGCGCGCGAGTGAGCACCTCTTGGGGCCTCTTGGTTCTTGGGGCTTCTTGGGGGCCTTTGGGGCCTCTTGGGGGCGGCCTCTCGGGGTCCTCTTGGGGGCCTCTTGGGGACCTCTTGGGGGCCTTTGGCCCTTGGGG
>CAUYUJ010016760.1:776367-788867 GCA_963575745.1 Prorocentrum cordatum | reverse complement strand
AATAACACAGGGAACGGACGTTCCAGCGATGGCCAGACCCAGGAGTGCTCGGAGGTCCGCGCGGATGTGTCTCGGATCGGCGCACGGCCTCCCCGGCGGCGCCTCTCCAGGGCGGCTTCCTGGCGCGATCCTCGCGCCGTGGCGGCGGGCCCAGCGCCGATCCAAGAACTCCGCGTGGAACTGCAAAAGCTTCAGCTCATGCTGTTGGTTCGTGTCTCTGGCGTCGTCGACGCATCGGCGACGGAGATCCGTGTGGATCCCCCCTCTCTCCACGCTGACGGCGCCAGAGCATCGCCGACGTCGCCGATGCGTCGGCGACGCGGGGCGCGATCCTCCGACCCCATCTATACTCGGACCCAATGTGGGAGGCCTCCAAATGATGCCCCAGAGCCGCGGGAGGACACCAGGAGGACGCCGGGGCTTTGCCCCAATTTCGTTGACTTTTTCAACGACAATGTCAACATGATGGTCATGGCGGCGACGATCACGAGTTTCGCAAACGGGCTTGCTGGGAAAGCCTTGGGACCGAGTTCAGGGCCCATAATGCTGGGGCAGGCATCGATGGTATTGTGTGTTTTGATGGTTTCGATCCTCCGGATGATTGGCCTGTCGCTCTACAGGAAGGAAGGCGAAGATAGCATTATGCGGCTCGTCTACGGTACCATGCTGACTGGCTTGCCGTGGTTCTTGAGGGTCCCTACTGTCGTTTTGATTCCATCTTACCTCCAAGCAATTTACAACTACTGCCACTGGGACCCTGCTGCAGCGAACAAGGGTGAAGCCACTTCTGCGTTCTTTGCGAGTTTTGTTGTCTTTGTGATTGTGTTCTCTATGCTCTTGTACCTTGGACGGGTTGTGCGGTCGCTCAATGATGCTGCGGACCCTGATGCATCGTGGGCAACGTTTTTTCTGCAGTGCCTGTACTTGGCCGCCATGTCAGGCGCGGGGAAGGCCATGTACTACACTATCAGGATCGTCTTGTTTACAATGGCAGGTCCAGTCAATACTGCCGACCCTATCCCAGCATGGCCAGAAATGCTCGCACTCTTCGTAGGAATTGTAGTGATGACGACTGCCGCTTGGTGTTCCTTGACGTCCACGTTGCCTAACCAGATGGACAATCCGTCTCTGCTGGAACCGTTCCAGCATGTGCACCTTCAATGCCAGCAGTATGTAGTTGTCTACACGTGGGCTTTCGCAACCGTTGATTTCGGATGGACGGTCGTGTATCCTGCCTGCGTCCGCGCATCTCCGCCCCCTTGCTTTGGGCGGGGTGACTGGGGGTGGGGGTTTTGTGTGGGAAGGCCGTGGGGGGGGGGCAGGGCTTCGTTCTCAGAGGGCCACAGTGGCTCGACCCAGCGTGTCGACGCAGTGTGGCTTCGATGCCACCGGGGACCTGGCCGTGGCGTCGCACGAAGCAGAAACGCTGAACTGCCGGGCACGGATGCGGCCTGGCCGCGGCAAGGCGCGTCGGCGGACAGCTATGTTGGCGGCGTGTTGGCGTCGTCTTACTACATCGGGATGGCATTGTTCCTGTGTTGGCTGGCGGTCGCCCTGGGGGCCGCCTGTTTGCTTGCGGCAACCACGCCCGACAACAGCTTCTACGACATGGGCAAGGGGAACGCGGAAAAGGCAACGGCGTGCCTGATGAATTATTGGCTCGTGGATTTCATCACATGGTGGTTTCAGGCGCAGGTGGTGACCAGCCTGGATACAGATGTGGCGGACCCGGGAGGCCTGGGGCGGAAGGGAACGCCGATATCAAGTTCGTGGCCTGTCATCGCGACCAATTTTGTAGTGTTGTTGTTGGCTCTATTCGTCGTTGGTGGGGTGCACGCCTGTAACCATGAGGTTCTTGCAGTCGCAGCCTCGAAGAGAAAGCTAGGGATACATCAGCTCAGGCAGAAGTCTTTGGGCTGGCTGCCAAATGTGGACGGCGATGACGCGGACGAAGATGGCTCTGGGCAATCCGACGGCAGCGACTGAGTGTGCCTGGCGACATCGAAGCCCCGGTGGGTTGCAACTGATTCTCAGAGACGGGGGCACAGCAAACGGGGGCACGGGGAACGCCGATTTCCGCGTTTGGCTATGCCCCAATTTAGGGGGTCCTGGGCGCCATAGACGGGGGTACAGTAAGCGGGGATACATGGAAATGCCTAAGCCCCCGTTTAGCTAAGCCCCCGTTTACGAAGCCCCGACTCACACCGGGCAATTCTGAATTTTGCGTGAGCGTTGATTGCATCCAGCTGCCTGCGGCAGGCCCCGCCACCGTGCCGGCGCAGCACGCTCGGCGTGGCGACGCTTGCGAGCGCGCCGCACAGGAGAGGCCGCAGCACGTGTCAGTGCCAGCGTCGCTTCCTCGAGGTGCCCAAAGGGGGTTCCCCGGGCCGGCTCGGGCTGACCCGGGCGCCCGCTGGGCCCCCGGGGGTCCCTGTCTCGGGTGTTGTTAGAAGTGCCCCTTGCCCAGGGCGCCCCCAGCATGGCCAAGTAGGCCCCCAGGGCCTCCAGAGCGCCACTCACGAGGCCCAGAGGGCCCTATAGGGGCTCCAAAATGGAGCGACAAGCTGGGGGCACCTTGGGCCAGGGGCACTTCTGGCAACACCCGACTGTTGGGCTGACTTGGGGCTGCCCTGGACCGTCCTGGGCCACTCTCGACCATCTTGGGAGTCTTTGATGCCTTGGAAGCTCTTTCGGGGCTGTCCTCGGCTGCCCTCGGGGGCTCTTGAGGCCCTCGTTGGGCTCGGCTGGTTTCCCTTCGGCTCAGCCGAGGCCTTCTTGGGAACAGATTGCGCCGATAGACGCGTGGCGCTCAGACTGACTCCCGTGTTTGGGAAGCCACTTCGAGCCTCTGTGCTACCTCTTTGGATCTTCCTGGGGGTTGCTGGGCAGCTGATTGAGGCAATGTTGGGCCATCTTGGCGGCCTTGGTGGCCTTCCTTGACCGTGTTGGAAGGTCTGGCAAGCCTCGGGGAAGGTTTCGGGCCGCCCATCTGAGTCTCAGCAGAGGGGGGGCGGCGCATGCGACAGTGCACGACTAGAGGGTGGGGAGCCCAGGTGACGTGCAGAAATCCTATCAGCGAGCCCTTGATATTCATTCTACTACGCCTCAACGTGCCATGGGGCACGGTGGCGACTCGAAGACGCCTACGGCGAATCAACGCTGCACACTCCCTTTGGAAACGTCCATGCTGCCCAACGTTTGGCCAACATGCGGGCAAACGATTGGGTGATGTGTTCCCCCAGACATTGTGGACCCCCTTGGGGAAACACTTGGGAGAGGAAGAGAAAGGAGTGGCAGAGGGAGGAGAAGGATGGAGGCGGAAACGGAGGCCTCTTGAGGCCATCTTGGGTCCTACATCCTGGAAACCTTTTTCGGGCCTTTGAGGGGCCTCTGAAGGGCCTCTTGGGGGCTTCCGGGGGCTCCTGAGGGGCGTTTTGGACTTCGGAGGCCGTCTTGGGGATCTGTCCTGGCATTCGTGGGTCTCTCTTTGGGCGCTCGAGGGCTTTTCCTAGGAACGTCGGGAGCCCAGGAAGGCGAGAGTCCCAAAACCGTTGAACCACACATGGAGCATCAGTGCGTTTGGTTGTCTGGAGTCGCCCTTGGAGCTCTCTCTTGGGGCGCTTGGGGGGGTCAGGCCGTCTGGCAGGGCATCCCTGGGCAGTGCTGGGGCCATCTTGGCAGCGCTCGAGGCTTATTGAGACCATCTCGGGGGCCATCTAGACAGTCTTGGAACCCATCCCATCTAGGGGCGCCCTGGAGGCAGATGAACCTCGCTTGTGGGTTGTTGAGGGAGCGGTTCGTACAGGAAAGAACTCGGCACGCCAGGCACACCTGTGACGAGAGCAGGGGGCTGCGGATCGAGTGGCCCTCCAGCCGGCCTGCCACCGTGCCTGGATCATGGCCCAGTGGCCTCTTGAATGCCTCTCGGTGCCTCTCTCAGACGAGAAAAAAAGCTGATGCTTTCAATTTCTGGCCCCTGTTTGCAGCTCACCAGATCTAACAAGAACATAGATTCATCCCGCCGTTGCCTTTGTGGCTTTCCCGCTTATGGGCCTCCGTGCCCCTCGGTCGCCGACACGCCCAACTTCTTCGCGTGCGCGGCCACCCATAAAGCGCGGGTCGAACAAAAACCATCTTACCCTGTTCGGGGAAGAGGTGCTGCATGCAATGCCTGGCCCTGGGGAGTGAAGCGGAGGGTATGTATGCGTCAGGAAGTTTATGAGTCCGGGCCCCCTGCCCTCCAAACCAGTCCTGGCATGCTAGTTTCTCCTTCCACCCCTTCCTCCTAGCCCACCTTTCCTCTTGCAATTGTCTCCGTCCAGCCCCTGGCATGATCGCTTCCCCTCGCGCACCGCCCCTCTCCCCTCATCCAGATACCCTCCTCCCTGTGTTAGCTGTTGGTCTGCGGCGCTGTCTGGGTGACGCGGCGTTGGATCTGCCATAGATCCTCGTCGCCCGCCTGGGCGGCCAGGGCGGCGCTGAATGACGGGATGAGAGCCTCCTCCTCGGCCCCACAGATTTCTCGAGCCCCTAAAGTGGTTCTAGAGCGCGTGGTCCGCAATCTTCCATTTAGAGTGCTCTGGCTGCTGCAATTGGTTAGAGGCACTTCGTCAGACCATAAGTGCTCGCTCCTCCTCCTCCTCCTCCTCCTCCTCCTCCTCCTCCTCCTCCTCCTCCTCCCTCTACCGCTGCCTCCTCCTTAGGGCTGCGTCGAAGAGCGGCGTGCGGGCAGCAGCATTCACGCAGGTCTCCTCCGAGGTCTCTCCTCCCGGCCCCCCCTCTGCGGGCATCCCCATCTCCCCCTCCCGGCTCTCCTCCGCCAGCCCTTTGTGAAGCCCCCTGAGTGGTCCACCACATCTACACCACGCTGCACCTCGTACTCAGGGGGCGTGGCTGCGCGCTTGACAGACAGCGTCGCCGCGCCAGGAGGAGGGGGTGTGGAGCAGGAGTCCTCTTGACACCGCCACCGTGGCACGGGCCAATGTCGTCAGAGCTCAGGGTGTACAAGTATGGCCCCCCCCACCATTGTGCCCTCTTTGCCCGACGGCTTCCATTGTTCTCTTGGCAGCAACAGCCGACGCTGGCCACGCGAGCTGACACCGTCGAGCAGCGTAGTGTGTTTTTTTCGATCGTGCTGTTCTGTATGCAAGGAGCGCTCATGAGGAACAACGACCGTGGCACGGACGGCCATATACTGACTGCAGTATTTACGACTGGTGCTCGGGCCCCCGTCGCTCCCGCCTGCAGGGAGCCAGCATGCGCGGGCGAGTCCTGGCTCGCCCTCACGGGTCGGGCCGAACGAAAGGGGGGGATAGGGAAAGGGGGTGTTACGAAATCTGCTGCATGCAGCTGGTTTCGGCCCCGCCGCTGGGCCCATTCCTTGATACATGGGGGCCTCCCGGCGCTGGGAGGCGCCAGGAAAATCAGCTACATGAGCTGATTCTCACCCCCCCCCTTTGCTATCCCCCCCTTTCGCCCGGCCCGAACGGGGTGCGCGACGATGGCCGCGCACGCCCCGCGCGCCGCGGCCCGGGCACAGAGAACGAGAGAGTGAGAGGCCAGGGCTCACGTCTCAGGGGTCAGCGCTCACGTCAGAGGAGGAAAAGCTACGCACCGATACCGCCACCCCTGCCTCGACCTCGCCTCTTTGTTGGGCCTCCCGGGATGCCTTCGCCGCCGCTGGATCCGCTTCGAGTTCCTGGGCAGAGCGCGCCTGGGGAGAGGTCCGTGGATCGGCGGTGTCGGTAGTTTTTGGTTCCCCCACCGCGGGGGCCAGCCAATCCTCCTCCTCCCTCCTCCTCCTCCTCCTCTCCTCCTCCTCCCTCCTCCTCCTCCTCCTCCTCCTCCTCCCTCCTCCCTCCTCCTCCTCCTCTCCTCCTCCCTCCTCCTCCCTCCTCCTCCTCCTCCTCCTCCTCCTCCTCCTCCTCCTCCTCCTCCTCCTCCTCTTCCGGCCGCCCACGGGGGCGCCAAGGGGGGGGGAAGGCCGAGGGGGCGGGCCTCAGCTCGGACGGGGCAGAAGAGCGAGCTGCCTCGGAGCTCGCTCTCCGAGGACCGGGGCGGCTCCTCGAGAGGCCGGGAGGGCCTCCGAGAAGCCTCGGCCGCCCTCCGAGGGGGGGCCGGCCCCCCCTCGCTCTCGCTGGAGGAGGAGGAGGAGGAGGAGGAGGAGGAGGAGGAGGAGGAGGAGGAGGAGGAGGAGGAGGAGGAGGAGGAGGAGGAGGCGAGTCTGTCGAAGCCTCGTAAAAATCCGCGCGACCCTCACCAGAGGGTGGTATGAGAGGGCGGAAGCACCATAGATACTTCTGGTAGTCCAAATAGAACACCTCGACCGGCCACGGCCGCGCGCCCCGGCAGCGCGCTGCGGCTGAAGGTCGCCTGGCCGCGGCGCGCGGCAGCCAGCCGCCGGCCGCCGCCCGAGCCGCCGCTCGCCCCTCCAGCGTCTCCAGTGGCCCCCGTGGGCCGACACGGGCTGCTGGGGTCGCCGCCAGCTCCGCGTCGGCCCCAAGCGGCTGTCGGCGCCGCCCTGCGCTAGCCCCGCCGCGCCAGCGCGTCAGTCAGCTCGGCGGCCTCGCTAACCGGTGTCGAGCCGCGCTGCTGCCGCCGCCGCGGCGGCTCCGCCCGCTAGCCGGCGGCTCGCCGCTTAGCGCAAGCCGGCCGCCTTCCGGAGCTGGCGCGCTGTTGCCACCTGCAGGCCGCAGGACAAGACCTTGTAGGCCCGCGCCAGCTCGCGTTGCTGCTCGTCTTCGGGCAAGCGCCGCACCTGCCCTAGCAGCCAGAGGCGGCCCTCGGCGCCGAGCCGCCCCCCCGCCTCGAGGACGAAGGGCGTCAGCCGGTCGCCGGGGTAGCGGGCGTGCTTCTCCCGCTCGCCGCGCCTGCTGGCCTCGCCGTCCCGGCGCGCGGCCAGCCGCAGCTCGGCCTGCGTGCCGGCTGCAGGGTGGCGGACGGAGACGTCGAGCCAGTAGGTGCCGTCGTCGTCCTGGTACTGCAGGTCCGGGATCGCCCGCTCGAGTCTGCCGTCGGGGTGCTGGCGGTCCCAAGTCGGCACTCTCTGCTCAACGAGGGGCCGCTCGCCGCGCCAGCGGTGGAGGAGACCCCCGACCCTCCGGTTGAGGCCCCCGTGTCGCGCCACCACGCCCCCGCCCACCTGGCAGGTCAGGGCATGGTAACCGCCGTCGTCTAGTGCCCCGTGGCAGCCAGCGCCGTCGGCAGCGCGCAGGCAGCAGGCGGCCGGCGCGGTCGCTAGCTCCCGCTGGCTGAGCTCGGCGCGCGGAAGCTGCAGCCGCCGCCGCGCCCCTGCCTGCCAGAGCGCGTTTTCGAGGGAGCAGAGGTCGTCCTCCGGGTAGGCAAGAAAGGCCGCGCTGCCGTTTCCGGCTGCGCCCCGCAGCTCGGCCTGTCGGGGAGGGGGCAAGCGTCGCAGCAGAGCTGCGCGCTGTGTCCTTTGCACTTTCTCCGTGGCCAAGCCTTGCTTCAGGGGCGTCTGCAGCGCCGTCGCCAAGTCGCCCCCCGGCGCGAGCTCGAGCCCCTGGCCCTGCAGTCCGCGCCGCGCCGTTTCCAGCTGCTGGGCCGCCCGCGGCAGCCGCTCCAGGCAGTCAGCCAGCGTCGCGTTGCCCTGGTCCTCTGCGACCTCCTGCGCCGCGGCTGACCAGGAGGCGAAGAAGGCCGCGTGGCGCCGCGTGCCCGCCAGCTGCGCGCCGAGGCCTCCAAACCTGGCCGGGAGGCCCAGGAGCTCCACGGCCGCTTCGTCGAGGTCCCGTTCCAGGAGGTCCCTCCAGCAGCCCGTCAGCAGATCGTCGTACTGCTGCGCCGCGGAGTCCTGGGCGAGCTCCATCCGCAAGGAGTGCTGGCTCGCCGGGCCCGCGTAAGCGCGCAGGAGGGCTGCCGCTGCCTGCTTCTTGAGTCCGGCCTTTTGCAGCTTCTTCAGCTCCCTCCAGAGCGTCTCTAGCTTCCGCCCAGCCTCGGACAAGCTGCTCGCCGGCACCCCTAGGGCGGCGGGCGCGCTGCTCTCGGCGTCTCCCGGAGGCCGCAGGTGCTTGCCGAGCACAGGCAGGCTCGGCACCCAGCTCGCCTGCAGGTCCTGCGTGAGCACGGCGCGCCCGGCTGGGGACCAGGCGGCCGTCTTCGCCAGCTTCAGCTTCAGCCCGAGGGGGTGGAACGCCCGCTGGAAGGCTTCCAAGGCGAGCGCGGCCAGCGCGGCGTCTACCACCAGGTAGGTGTCGTCCAGGTAGCTGTAGAGCTTCGCTTGCGGGTCCAGGCGGAGCAGCTCGGTCTGAAATCCGTCCAGAGCTACTCTCTGCGCCGCGGAGTAGGCCGCGGGCGAGAGCGGGTCCCCCTTGGCGAAGCCCCTCGCGTTGTCAAGCGGGTGGAAAAGCCCCCCGGCGTCGCGCCAGAGGTGCCTCGCTGGCTGTCCGTACCAAGCGAGCAGGGCCGTCGCGACCACCTCGTCTCGCTCCGCCATTGCCGCTATGGCGGGCGCTCGTTCCAGCGAGGGAAAGGCGGCCTCCACGTCCACCTTCAGGAAAACTGCTGTCGGCTTGGTTTCTGCCTGCGCCTCCAGTTTCCGCAGCAGGAGCTCGGCGCCGCCGGACTTCCCGACCCCGTACTGCCTGTGCCCGGCTGCGTCCCGGAGCTGCTCCTTCCGGGTCCGCGCCAGCGCTCGCAGACCCAGGCGTCGCACCGTCGATCCCACGATGAGCGGTCGCACGTCGTCGTCTCCTTTGCGCAGCGCCGTGACCTCCCCGGTCCGGAGAACACCCATAGCCTCCCCCGGAGCATGCCAAAGGCGATCCACGAGACAGCTTCGGTGAGCCAGCCCAGGGTTTCGGAACACATTTTCGCGTCTGCTAAGTGCTCCAACCGGCTGCCTAGAAGCCCCGGCGCTGACAGGCGGGGTGGCTTCCGGAGCAGGCGCGCCGTCTCCTCCTGGACTTTCTCGAGTGTCTCTTGCGAAGGGTGCGGGATACCTTCCGCCGACGGCGCGGGCAGAGCCGTCGGAGGGAAGCACTTTTTGATCTTCGTCAGCGTTTCCGGGGTGCGGGGCGCCAGTTTGCTGTTGGCAGTGGCCCGTAGTGCTCGCCCTTCCTCTCCAGCTGCTGCCAGGGCGTGGATCCGCGCAGCCTTCAGCTTGTCACCATGCCTGGCGGCAGCCATTGGGATCTTCCGCCCGTGGCGCACGGATGTCCACAGTGCCTCCCACTGCGCCCCCCAGAACCGCGCAAGTCGCTCCTCCAGCAACTCCGCACACGTCGCACCCTCGCTGCTGGTGCTGAGGAGTAGGAGGTCCAGCACCAAGAACAGTTTCCACTCCTCCTTCGCTTCCCCATGTTCCCGGGCACTCCGAAGTATCTCCAGCGTCTTCCGCCTCGCCTGGAGGACCGCGCCTCGTAGTGTGTCCGGGATCTGCACGTAAGTGGTGGCTCCGGTCGTCAACAAATCGTTCCAAGGCAATCTCGCCCACCAATGTCGGCCAGGAAGCACGTTGTCGTCCCAGGCTGGATGTTGGACAAGCTGTTCTGGCGGCGCCGGCCGCGAGCCCCCAGCGCCTCCTGCGTTGCTGGCCTGGGGCTCGGCGACTGCTGTCTGCACACGCGCCGCGGCGACACTCGTGTCATCGCCTCTGCCATGAGGTCGAAATTCGGCACCTTGCGGCACGCGACCCTGCAAACAAGTGGGGCACGTCCAGCGCGAGCATGTCCGGTTGCCCCACGTACACAGGCGCAACTCGCCGGCCTCGAAGACCAGGCCACAGGACCTGCAGGAAGCTGGTCGCGCGGACGCTCCTTGCACGTCGACGGCCCAGACCCTCGCCCGATATAGGGATGCAGGTTGAGAGCTCCCCTCCACATCCATCCTCCCCTCGTCTTCTCCTCCACTCGGTCTCTGCCGTCGCTGCCCACTTGATGCGGCTCCGCCAGCAGGCACGGGGGCGACGTCGTCTTCCATTCCTCTTCCTCCTCCTCGGCGCTCCTCGCCGCCTCCGGCGAGAGCAGCGCAGGGCAGCCCGCCTGGGCCGCCCGCCACCGACCCCGCACGCAGGTGGAGGATATGGGGGTATCCTCTCCTCACTGCGGGGCCATGCAAAACGGCTCGAAAAAGCAGGAACTGGAAATGCCTCAGTTTACCCACCCTCGCGAACCCTACGGCCCTCGCGAACCCTACGGCCTTCGCGAACCTTGAGCCAAGGAGGGGGAGGGGGAGGGGGAGGGGGAGGGGGTGGGGGAGGAGGCGAGGCACGGGCGCGCGGCGGGCGGAGGGGCGGAGGAGGAGGAGGACGAGGGGAGAGCGCGGTGGGAGGAGGGGTTGGAGGCGGGCGGGGATGGCCGCGCGCGCATGGCGGCGCGAGGCACGCGGTCTCCGCGCCGCACGCCCCGCGCCCCGCGGGGCCCAGGCCTCGCCTCTGGGCCTCGAAGTCGTATAGGCGGGGTCGGAGGCCCGTGCCGCATCGCCGAGGCATCGGCGACGCGGTCCGACGAGGGGCCCGAGGTTGCCGCGCCGGAGTCGCCGACGCATCACTGGTACGTCGGCGATGAACCAGGGCGTGCCAAGGTCGGAAATTATCGCCACCAGTAATGTGCGGAAGTGGCGTTTGCCCGCCGGCGTTGCATCTTCAGACTGCGGATTGTGTGCGTGTGTGCGCGTCTGTTCATTGTGTGGGTGCTCTAGTCGCTAATACAGCTTCCAACTGCCCAAGCATCCCGAAGTGTGTGTGCTGTCTTGTCTGCGCAGTGGTCTTTTCGCCCTGGTGATATATATATATATATATATATATATATATACAATGCACATATATATACATATATATATATATAAGATGTATACCCTGTGCGGGCGATGATCGTACCCCGGGGATAATAAAGTTCGGGGTTGTGGCGGGGATAATCAAACATTTCCCGGGGATGCGGATACTGATGATGATGGTGACGATGACGATGACGATGACGATGATGATGATGATGATGATGATGAGGAGGAGGAGGAGGAGGAGGATGAGGAGGAGGAGGAGGATGATGATGATGATGATGCTGATGCTGCTGATGATGATGATGATGCTGATGAGGATGATGAGGATGATGCGGATGCCGCTGATGATGATGATGATGCGGATGCTGCTGCTGATGATGATGATGATGATGATGATGATGATGATGATGATGATGATGATCCTGGGCGCTGCGCTCAAGGCTCATTCGAGAGATCTCGAGGCTCGTGGCTATACGTCTTACCAGCAAGCGCCCGGCACAAGCCTGACTCGAGAGATCTCGAGGTTCGTGGCTATACAATTTGCCAGCAGGCGCTCGGCAAAAGGCTGTCTCGAGAGATCTCGAGGCTCGTGGTTATACAACTTGCCAGCAGGCGGTCGGCACAAGGTTGACTCGAAAGATCTCTAGGCTCGTGGCTATACAACTTGCCAGCAGGCGGTCGGCACAAGGCTGATTCGATAGTCCTCGAGGCTCGTGCCTACACTTTGCCAGCGCAAGAGAGGTCCTTGACCGATCTGGCCAAGAGACCTCTCTTGCGCTGGACTTCGAACCACTCTCCCATGCAAGCACTGCATCCTTTGGAGCCGTCCTTGCAGGGGACACAGTTGGTGCAAAGCTGAGCGGCGGCGCTTGCCTCCTCGAAGGTGGCGTACTTCGTCTCGGACGCCGTGGGGTCCTGCATGGGTTGGACTTGTGCTTGGCCTTGGCCTTGGCTTTGGCCGTCGCCAAGTCGTTGTCGCTGGCCTCCTTGAGTTGATTGATCAACTCGTTGCCTCGAGCGACCGTAGTGTTGAGGCTCACTGGCAGTTGGCGGCCTTCGCCTCGGATCTCGCGCAGGGCGCGCTCGATCCAGCGACTCGTCCACAGGCCGCAGCTCCAACCGTCTGCTTGGTACTGTTTGTTGCTCGGTGCTGGGCAATTCTCGGCAGGGCCAATGGCGCCGAGCTTGCGGAGGTTCCTCGTGGCGGCCTTCGGAGGCCACGTACGGACCCCACCCACGATTTCTGAGGAGGGCGGGGTCCACTTCGTCCGGCAGCTCCCGAGCAAAATGAACCCTACCTCCCCCCTCAGAAATCGTAAGGTGTAGGTGTGAGTTCGCATGTGGCCCTCTTGGGCCTGCTTGGCGTTTTCGGACGGCTGCTTGAGGGCGTCGCGGTACTCCACCGCGACGCCCCCGCCGATCCTCGAAACCTTGGCGGGAGTTGCTACAAGTGCACCCGGTGCCTCCAGGATTCGCGCAAAACCGGAGCGAAACGCTGGAGGCTCTTTGGGGGAGGGACAATTGTAGCACCCGCCGACCTTGAGATACGTGCAGTGCGCAGGCGTTTCGGAGTGCACGCAGACCAGCACGCGCTGGGCCTTGTCGACCCTCTCGGGCCAGCGCTTCTGCTCCTCGGGCTGCTGGGCGGCGGGTGCGTCCTCGCCCTGGCCCCCTCGAGCCCAAGCGACGGCCACCGTGGGCTCGACCGCCAGAACGGTATCGGGGACGCCCACGCGCTCTTCAATCTCGCCCAGCAGCACGCGCAC
>CAUYUJ010016760.1:718867-771367 GCA_963575745.1 Prorocentrum cordatum | reverse complement strand
GATGGAAGAAACGCCGGGGACGAGAAACATCGAGCCCTGGGGGGGGGGGTGCGGAAAGGGGGAGAAAGAGAAGGAAGAAACGGAAAAGGAACAGAAGAAGGAAGATAAGACAGAGCGTTCTTGAAGCTGTTGCTAGAGTCAACGCGAAGCGACAGCAACTCCAATCCGAAAGAGAAGAAGGAGGAGGGAACTAAGAATGCGAAGAAGGAAGAGGAAAGGAACATCTAGATGAGGGGGGGCGGTCCTGCTCGGCCGTCTCAGCCTCGAGCCTCGTGGCCTCGAGTTGCTTGTGGAAGCTCGCAGCGGACTTGGCCGTCTCGCAGGGCGAGGTTCTCGGCTCTCGTGCAAGGTCGGGCCCGCGGGCGGTGGGGTCTGCAGGCCCCGGAGGCTCGACAGGCTCGTCCGCCTCGTCGGCGCGGGCATCGGAGTCCCGCTGCAAAGCTGCAGCGGCTCGACACAGAAAAACTCGAGCCAGCGTGGCTAAGGGAGGCAGTGGGCTCATGGCCGTTGTTGGTGCGTCCTTGTTTCCTGCTTGTTGTTATATTATTGTTGTCGGCGTTGTGTTGTTAGCTTGTCGCTGGAGCTTTTTAGTGTTGTCTTGTTGGTATTGCATGTGTTGTCGCTGTTGTGGCTTGCTGTTGCGTCGGTAGCTGGCGTTGCCGTTGTGATTGCTGTTGTTTATTGTGTTGTTGGTGGTGCTGTTGTTGTGCTGGTTGCTGTTGCTGCTTTTTGTGTGGCCGTTGCTGTTGCTTGCGCGCGTTGCGCTGCTTGCGTGTGATTTGGTTATGTTTGTTCGTTTGGTTTTGTCGCTCTGGTACCTCTCCCCCTTTTGTCCCTCTTGATTTGTTTCTTTCTTCGTTATTCTTCTTCTCCCCTGGCGCCCTCGAGGCCGGGGACCACCTCGCTGAGGGCCCCCAGCACCTCGCCCTCGCTCTGCCCGGAAGCACCTCGCTCAGAGCGCCCGGCGGCTCGCGAGGCGCCTCGGGGCTGAGTCGGGGCTCGGGGCCGAGGCTGGAAGCGAAGCTGGGTTCGGCGCCGAGCGCAGAGCATCGCGCTGCCTCGTCGCTGCGGGCTTGCAGTTGCGCCTGCGCTTCTCCCCAGGGCCGAGCTTGACCTCCAGCTTGTCTCTCTTGTCCTCGAGCTTGCAGGGGCCCTTCTTGTCCTCCAGCTTGCCCTTCGCGTCATCCGGCTTGGCCTCGAGCTTGACCTTCTTGTCCTCAAGCTTCTTGTCCTCGTTGCCCCTGTCCTCGGGCTTGCTGGCGTCATCCTCCAGCGCGGTGGTTGGCGTCCCCCTCGCCCACTCGTCGCCCAGCGCCAACTCGCCGACGCCCTCGTCGTCCGACCGCTCGGCGAAAGGCCGACGATCGTCGCTGTCCGACTCGGCAATGGAGCGCGGCGTTCTCAGCTGGCTTGGAATGCTTAAGCCTAAAATGGCCACGGTTGTTTGTTGCTCTTGTTGGTTGGTTTGTTGTTGTCGTTTGTCTTGCTGCTTGTGTTCTTGGTGGTTGTCTTGTTGCTGTTTGTTGTTTTGTTGCTGGTGTACCCTGCCGTTGTTGCTGTTTTGCGGGTCCCTGTTGCTGTCGTGGTTTCTTGTGTGTGCTTGTGTTGGTGTGTGTGTGTATGTGCGTGCGTGCGTGCGTGTGTGTGTGTGTGTGTTAGTGTGTGTGTGTGTGGGGGAGTATGTGAGTGTGCTTGAGTGTGCGAGTGTGCGAGTGTGTGTGCGCGTGTGTGCGTGTGTGCGTGTGTGCGCGTGTGTCTGTGTGTCGGCGTGTTTGTCCGTGCGCGCGTGCGCGCGTTTGTGCGCGTGCGCGTGACCGCCAGGTGTCGAGGCTCAACTTTCGATCCTCATGGAGGGCCTAGGATCCTGGGGCCCAAGCTTGGCGATCCTCGAATCTAGGATTCGAGGTGCTCGCAGATGCTCATGGCCAGGATTTCGGGCCCTCGGACGGCGACCAGGGAAATCGACCATCGCAGAGGCTCGATCCTCGAGCCTCGGATGTCGAACCCGAGATCTTCGAGTCCAAGCGTTGCGATCCTCGGGTCTAGGATCCAAGGCGCTCAGAGATGCTTGGAAGCAAGATCTCGGACCCTCGATGCGAGGATTGATTATCGTGCCTCCTCGATGGCGGCCTGAGCGCCCGAGGACGGCGAGGGGTGCGATCTACTATCGCCGAGGCTCGGCCCTCGAGCCTCGGACGTCGAGCCCGAGATCTTCGTATCCGAGCTTGGCGACCTTCGGGTCTTGGATCCGAGGCGCTCGCAGATGCTCAAGACCAAGATCTCGGATCCCCGATCCGAGGATGAAGGATCGAGCCTTCTCGATGGCAGTGTTTGCCCGAGGACGGTGACGAGGGCGATCTACTATCGCCGGGGCTCGGCGCTCGATTCTCGGATTGCGAACCCGAGATCTTTGAGTCCAAGCTTGGCGACCCTCGGATCTAGGATCCAAGGCGCCCGAAGATGCTCGGAACCATGATTTCGGATCCTCGATCCGAGAATCCAGCCTCCTTGACGGCGGCCTGGGCCTGGCGACGGCGACGGTGACGATCGAGGATCGCCGAGGCTCGATCCTCGATCCTCGGATCGCGAACCCGGGCTTCGAGCCTCAGCCTGGCGATCTTCGGATCTAGGATCCAAGGTGCTCGGAGATGCTCGAACACAAGATGTCGGGCCCTCGATCCGAGGATGGGGGATCGAGCCTGCTGGATTGCTTGATGCTCGATCGAGGATCGCTCGACGAGAAGGGGGGAGTAGTGCCCCGCAGCTTGGAACGCCACTCGCGCGTGCTCGAACGCTCCCTTGGAGCTTGAGAAGCAGATGGGGCGCGAGCGAGCGCCTCGAAACGGCACCCTCGTAGCGAAAAAAGCATGGGGGCGCTTGGCTCGGGGCGCTCGTGCGCCGGGCTCTCAGGCGCCCGCGGGCATGGGCGTGGCGGTCTCTGGCTCGGCCTTCGCGTCGGCCTGGCTCCTCTCGTCCTCGCGCTTGTGCGTGGCGACGTGGTCGTAATCGGCGTGGATACTGGCGAACGTCTTGGAATTCAGCTTGGTGTGCTTGTTGGGAAACGTTGTCTCGAACTCCTGCTGCTTGACGGTGCTCGAGTAGTCGAGCTTGGAGCGCTTGTCCTCGTAGCTCCGCTCCTGGAGCTCGCGCATCATGTCGGCTGTTTTGACGCCCCAGCACCACTTGACGACAGTTTGCGCGGTGGCTTTGGCGGACCCGTCGCTGCCTGAGACCACGCCGTTCTCGCGGCGCCAAGTGACGCACTGCTTGTCCTTGCTCGGGATTAACTCGAGGAGCTGCTCGGCATTCGCGCTGGAGGGCCCCATCGCCCCGCTCCTCGACGGGCTCGAACTTCTTGTTGATCGGCAGCACTCGGTCGTGGAGGTGGAGGGGCTCGGCTGGGGTGTCGGGGGGGGGGGGGCCTTGCCGACGCGCTCGGCGTAGGAGCCGCGGGTGGGGCTCTTCCGCTCTCGGCGCCGAGCTCGATGTCCTTCTTGTCGGCTCGGCATGCGCCAGAAGAGGTCCTCGGGTGGCTCTCCGTGGTTCTCGAAGATGTCGTTGGCGCGTTCGTCATTCTCGCAGTAGGTCTTGTAGAACAATGCCGCGGCCCGCTCGATGCGCCTCTTGTCCTTCTCGTTGAAGATGTGTACTCGATGCTCTTGAGAGACCCGCCGTTGTAGACCAGCTCGAGGGCGGCTTGCTGGGCGCTGCTCTATCACGAGGCGCTTTCGGCCTTGGAAAAGCAGGCCGTCATCCTCGCGGCATCCGCGCCTTGCGCGCTCGATTGGCCCTGGCGCATCTCGGCGAACACTATCTTGTCGGCGATGAACGAGAGCTTGTCGAGGATTGCAGCGTTCTGCTTGGTCATGCGTTCGAGGGTCTCATTCGAGTTCGGGCTCGCGCTCTGGGCCACCACCTGCGTGGGGGCCTCGACGGGGAGGCTCGCCGCCGCGGCGCGCTCGGCGGCCTGGGACATGGCCGAGGCTCGCGACGCACTCAGGGGCAACGATGTGGGGGATACGCATTGGCGTGGGGAACATCGACCTGGAATCGACGATGTATCGCCAATGCATCGGCGATGCGTGCCCGATCGTGAATCCGCGCGTTCCTGGGCAGGTTCGGCGGCATGCCTATCCCCCCTTTCGCTGCCCCTGGGGCGAAGAGGCTCGGCGCCTCGAAGAAACTCGAAAGTTCGGAGTCTCGGAGACTCGGGGAAGCTCGGGCCTGGACAGCTGCGGGGGCAGAGGAGGACGAGGAAGAGGATGAGGAGGAGGAGGAGAAGGAAGAGGAGGACGAAGAAGGGCCACGAATCGAGTGAGAGGTGCGCTGAAAAAAGTAATGCGCTGCCTGCCCGAAAAACAAACGCATGTAGTTCAATCGAAATCCAGTCGGTCCCCATGGCCGTGCCGCGCGTTCCTGGCCTGGGAACGGCTGAGAAAATCAGAATGTCATGGCCTTGCCGCGCGTTCGTAACTTGGGCAAACAGAACGGGTGAAAGTCCAACAGCCCTGCCGCACGCTCGTGATTGCGGACGCTGGTGTGGTGAGGCATGCTCTGCGTGTTTGATGATGTTGCTGGTCAACATGGGACGAGAGCAAGTTCGATTCGCAAGTTTCCCCGTGGATTATAAAGTTTGGCCTCCGCGCCTATCTCCACACCAAAACCCTGTTTGACGGGAGTCGTATGAATAGAGGGGTGAAAAAGGGGGTATTGTATTATCGCCCGCGCGGGGTTGTACATAGAGAAGAGAGGGAGAGAGAGATATGAGAAACAAGAAAGAGAGAGAGAGAGAGAGAGAACGAGAAAGAGAGAGAGAGCGAGAGAGCAGAACGAGGGGCAGGGATAGCGAAAAAGCGAGAGATCTCCAACCATGGACCATGGTCGAGCAACAGAGGGGGAGAGAGACACGGAGAGTGATCGCCCCCCCTCGGAATGCCGGGGGGGCGTTTGCCGTGGAGCGTCCGTGGGGTGGCGGGCATGGGTGGGGTGGGGTGGTGGTGGGAGGCGTTTCTCGCGGGGGGGTGGGTGGGGTGGGTCGGGGGGTGGGCGTTTCTTACGTTGTGTGCGGGGGGAGTCTGGCATGCAGGAGGGTGTGGGAGATATCACCTGCAGCGGGCATGGTTGGCATGCGGCGGGCGGTTGGCCTGGGAGCGTCCGAAGGGGTGAGGGGGGGTTCTCGGGGCGGCGCCAGAGGGGGATTGGCCGCGGCCCGTTTTCACGTTTGTCACGCTTCCGCATGATGAGGGAGAAGCGTGCAGCACATCGCAAAAGAGAGGGTGCAGGAGGTGGGGACGGACCCCAGGACAAACAGAAACAGAGGCAGCGGAGAGGAGGCGCAGACTGTTCAGAAGACTGCCTGGCGACAGGATATCTGCGGACGCGTACGGGGACGCGCTGAAGAACGGCGTGTTCCACTCCAGGCCGATCTCGCAGTGTGGCGGGCGCTGGGGCAGCCTGACGACCAGGATCATTTCCCCTCTCTGCATCATCGCCGAATCAGTGGAGTAGCAATGAGTGATTGAAGCACGCATTTCGACAAAAGTCATTGCACAAATTTCCATGTGTGCGCAGTGGAGCGGTACTACACTATGTGCTGATGCCCAGACCCCCCCCGCTGAAACAACCTTTCTTTGCCCCCATGGACGCGCCGTCCGTCCTCTGCGGGATTCGCGTTGGTATCATACCTGGGGTGAGCGATCTTCTAGGGATGTTGGTGTCCTGTGGGCATATCGGTCGAGGTGAAGCGATCAGCACCAAGCGCTTCCGCTTCGTCTGGACGAGCCGAGCCAGGACGCGAGATGTTCGAGCTCGTGGGGCGCGCGGTGTCGACCCGAGTCCGCCTACGTCCACCCAAGCGGAGCCAGCGTAGATGGGGTCGGAGGATCGCACATCTTTCCATCCTGGTTGCTCCGACCCGTCTGCCCGTGCCCCGTCTGAGCGGCATGGCTCGACCTAAATTGCGTGTTCGCGCGATGGGGCGGACCGCTCTCGTGCCGATCTCGAGCTTGTCTTGCAGCGATGGCCGGACGAATGTAGCACGAGGGTCACGGACAGCAAGCCCAATCAATCGCGCACGACAGTCGTTCTCAGTCTTGTAGACGGGTGGGAGGCAGAGACGAGGCGTCGTCGGCTCCAGCGCGCCAGGGGGGTGGGCAGAAGGGGTTGAGTAGGCACATCGGTACACAACGGTATCACTGCAACCAGCGCACATCAGCAATGAAGTCGCCAACGCGCGCACAACGCGCCCTTGCATTGCTTCTTCGGTTGCATAATGGGCCAGGGCCGCCGCGCGCGCGGCGGCTCCCACGCCCTTGCGCTGTGTGCTTCCCACGACGACGGAGACTCCGTCGTCGTCGCCGCTCTCCTCCCTGGCGTCGGATGTCGTGTTTGCGGCGTCCGACTCGGGACAGGGGCGGGCGATCTGTGAGGCAGGCCACAGGTGTCGTCCGTGCGGGTGTCCCACAGCACCCAGCAGTTCGATCCGCCTCCCCCCCTCGCTTGGTTCACCCTCCCTCCAAGGTCCATTCCGAGCCGATCGGTCCGATTGGGTACTGATTTCGACCAATTCGATCCGATTCGATTCGGGCACGCCGGCGATCTGATGAGTCACGATGCCTGCACGGCACAGTGTATTCTTGGTGCAGCCCATCCGATTCGATTTCGGCTTTTGTTGGTGCAGCCCGATCCGACGCAGACTTCGATTCAATCTGACGTTCTACATCGATAAACTTATTGACTTACTCTGCAATCCCCCCTCACCCCTTTCCGGCCTCCCCAATCCTCCTCCCTCCGTCCTGCATTCCACTGCTCCGCCCGTTTACCCTCATTCGCCTGCCCCTCTCTAGGCTGCCTTCCCCCATCCTGCTTTGTTCAGCGCTGCTGCCGGTGTTCACCCGCGCCTGTACGTCGGCCGTGTGGTTTACCCGACGCTTGGCTACCACATTTATTATGCGTTCTCCTAGTGGACATGCCCAGATAATTTCTGGGCCCCAGACAGGCATGCGAAAATCATCTCATTGCACAGGGCAGGATTCTGGGCGCAATGACCAAGGGATCAGACAGCCCCGGTCGATATTGACAGCCGCGGCTCATTTGCAGGTCCAGCCTTCGCTCGCTTAGGGGGATACGGAGTGGGAGGAGGAGGAGGAGGAGGAGGAGGAGGAGGAGGAGGAGGAGGAGGAGGAGAGGACGCACGAGGTCGAGGACGAGGACGACGAGGAGGAGAACGCGAGGGCACCGTGGAGCTGAGGCTGAGCTCGCGGCGAGGCCTGCGGCTCAGCAAAGTCGAGGGCCCAGAGGATCTGTCGCCTCGCCTCCCCCTGGCGGAAACGGAGGGGGATAGCACGAGTCGCAGAGAAAGCAGGACACGAGGGGTCGCAGAGTTTCTCCCTCCTCCATCTCACGCCTTCTCTCCCCTCCCGCCCCTCTCCTGCCTCCTCGAGCCATGGGGGGTCCGGTGAGGATCGGCAGCAGCCGCCAGGATACTTGCCGATGTAGAAGATTGGACCCAGCGCGCTGGACTCGGAGTCGAACTCCCTCCTCTTTCTCCGCCCTCTTTTTTCTCTTTTGTTCTTTCTCCTTTCTCCTCTTTCTCCTCCCACCTCCATCCTCTTCCCCCCCTCCACATTCCTCCTCCCTCCCCAATGCTCCTCTTCCCCCCCTCCTCTGCCTTTTCTCCCCCCCTGGTCTTCCCCTCCCCTGTCCTGCCCTTCCCCCTACCCTTCACCCTCGTCGTGGCCAAGTGAGGTGTGCCCCTTTGGGGGGGAGGAGAAAGAGAAGGATGATGATGATGATGATGATGATGATGATGATGATGATGATGATGATGATGATGATGATGATGATGATGATGATGATGATGATGATGATGATGATGATGATGATGATGATGATGATGATGATGATGATGATGATGATGATGATGCTGATGATGATGATGTGATGATGATGATGCTGATGCTGATGCTGATGCTGCTGATGCTGATGCTGATGCTGATGCTGATGCTGATGCTGCTGCTGATGCTGCTGCTGCTGCTGATGATGATGATGATGCTGATGCTGATGCTGATGCTGATGCTGCTGATGATGCTGATGCTGATGCTGATGCTGATGATGATGATGATGATGATGATGATGCTGATGATGATGATGATGATGATGATGATGATGATGAGATGATGATGATATTGATGATGATGATGATGATGATGATGATGAGGAGGAGGAGGAGGAGGAGGAGGAGGAGGAGGTGGAGGAGGAGGAGGAGGAGGAGCACAAGGAGAGCACGAGGAGAAGGAGGCGGAGGAGGAGGAAGAGGAGGAGGCGGAGGAGGAGGGGTTGAGGAGGGAGGGGAGGAGCGCATCAGGAGGAGGAGGAGGAGGAGGAGGAGGAGGATCCGTTGGAGGAGCCGAGAGATCCCGTGTATTTTTTGGAGGGGGGCGGCGGCGTGGCGACCTCCCCGGCAGAGAGCGCCCGCAGGGGCCTTGGCTTCCCCCTGGAGGCGTGCTACGACGCCTTCCAGGGCATCACGAGGCCACAGGGAGGAGGAGGAGGAGGAGGAGGAGGAGGAGGAGGAGGAGGAGGAGGAGAAGGAGGAGGAGGAGGAGGAGGAGGAGGACCAGTGCAAACCCAAGGGTCATCAACGATGTTGGAATGAACCCTCCCTCCAAGCTCCCTCTTCATAGGCTCCTGCGACGGTTCATTTCCATTGAAGGAACTGCCCTTTTGGAAGACAACCTGTTACAGACCCTGAAGCATGCCAAAACATGGTTCTCGGGATTCCATCGCCACGGATCAACCTTACTGTGGCGTCTTGACAATCCTGAGTCGTGCCAGAACGCCTGCTTTGGGACTTCAACACAGCGAATCCAAATACATGTTGCTCCCGCATAATCCAGAATCCACAGATTTCTGGCACCCGTGCAACTCTTGCAAATATGTAAAACGCATGTGCGCCGCGATACGGCGAGAGCCACATGTTGAAAAGGAGCCGCCCTAAATCCGTGACACCCGTGCAAATGTTTGAAACGAATGTACGCCGCGCTAAGGCGAGAGCCACATTTTGAAAACGACCCGCCATCAATCCGTAGACGCCTTACACATGTTTGAAACGAATGTAGGCAGCGCGAAGGCGAGAGCCACATTTTGGAAACGGCCCGCCCTCAATTCGTGAAATGCTCGCAATGTTTAAAATCGAATGTGCGCCGCGCTACGGCGAGAGCCACATTCTGAAAACGACCCGCCCTCCATCTGTGAAACTGTTGCCACTTTTTCAGCGTCAGGATCACAAGTGGTGAGGAAGACTCAGGCGAAACGCTTGGCCCGCCCTAAGAACTGGCCTCGGGGTGCGACAGGTAACAATTATCTATAAGGGAAAGGGGAGGAGGAGGAGGAGGAGGAGGAGGAGGAGGAGGAGGAGGAGGAGGAGGAGGCGGGAGGGGAGGAGGCGGGAGGAGGGAGGGAGGGAGGAGGAGGAGGGAGGAGGAGGAGGAGGAGGAGGAGGAGGAGGAGGAGGAGGAGGAGGAGGGACAAAGGAGAAGGAGGAGGAGGAAGAGGAGGAGGCGGGTGGAGGAGGAGGAGGAGGGAGGAGGACGGAGGAGGAGCTGGAGGAGGAGGAGGAGGAGGAGGAGGAGGCGGAGGAGGAGGAGAGAGGGAGGAGGAGGCGGAGAGGAGGAGGAGCAGGAGGAGGGATGAGGATGAGGATGAGGATGATGATGATGAGGATGATGATGAGGAGGAGGAGGAGGAGGAGGAGGAGGAGGAGGAGGAGGAGGAGGAGGAGGAGGAGGAGGAGGAGGAGGAGGAGGAGGAGGAGGAGGAGTGGAGGAGGGAGGAGGAGGAAGAGGAGGAGGAGGAGGAGGAGGAGGAGGAGGAGGAGGAGGAGGAGGAGGAGGAGGAGGAGGAGGAGGAGGAGGAGGAGGAGGAGGAGGAGGAGGAGTGGAGGAGGAGGAATAGGAGATGGAGGAGGAGGAGAAGGAGGAGAGGAGGAGGTGTTTTGAGGTGTTTTGAGGTGTTTTGAGGTGTTTTGAAGTGTTTTGAGGTTAGTGTGAGCAGACGGTGCCGACACGCCCGGAGACTTGAGGAGGAGCAGGAGGAGGAGGAGGAGGAGGAGGAGGAAGAGGAGGAGGAGGAGGAGGAGGAGGAGGAGACGGCGGAATCGGAAGAGGACGAGAAGAAGTGGTTGAGGAGGAAGAGGAAGAGCAGGAGGAGGAGACGCCAGCGCCACCACACGACGAACGCCCCCCGTCTTCCGTCCCCGGCCACTCCTTCCCTCCCCCCTGGGCCGCCTACGCATGTGCGTTTTTGTCTTTGTCACTCCCTTCCCCCCAGCACTGTGTCAGGGGCTGTTGCCCGCAGACCGTGGGGGTGTACAGTTCCTGACTTAGACGACGCACTCACCCGCCTAACCCCAGTGGCCACCCACCCTAAAGAGGGTTGGGTGCCGGGGTCGCGGTTACAGTTGGAGGAGGAGGAGGAGGAGGAGGAGGAGGAGGAGGAGGAGGACGGGGAGGAAGAGGAGGAGGAGGAGCAGGCGGAGGAGGAGGAGGAGAGGAGGCGGAGGGAGGGAGGGAGGGAGGAGGAGGGAGGAGGAGGAAGAGGAAGAGGAGCAGGAGGACGTGGATAGGGACGAAGGAGGAGGAGGAGGAGGAGGAGGAGGAGGAGGAGGATGGTTGGTTGGTTGGTTGGACGGATGGATGGATGGATGGATGGATGGAGGGAGGGAGGGAGGGAGGGAGGGATGTAGGGAGGGAGGGAGAGGGATGAAGAGGAAGAGGAGGAGGAGTAGGAGGAGGACGAGGATAGGGACAAAGGAGGAGGAGGTGGATGAGCCGAAGGAGGAAGAGGGATAAGAAGGGATGAGGAGAAGGGAGTATGAGGAGGGGGAAGGTGTGGAGGTGGGGGAGGTTGAGGAGGAGGAGGAGGAGAAGGAGGAGGAGGAGGAGGAGGAGAAGGGAGGAAGGGGGAGGGGTGTGGGGCAGGCAAGAGAGAGGAGGCGGATGGGGGACTTTCCTTTCTGCCGCGCGATTGCTGCCGCTGCACCTCGCCGTTTCTTCCTCGAGTTCATGCACGAGTGCGCGAGCGCTACGGCCCTTCGATTATGACCAGTCCGACGTGCAAGAGGAGCAGGATAAAGGGGGAGGTGGCGAGGAGGGTGCTGAGACCCACTGAGTAAACGCGCCCAAGTTGCCCGAACACTCTCTGCAGAGAGAGAGAGAGAGAGAGAAAAAAAAAAAAAAAAAAAAACACACACAAACAAACAGCACTCGAGGGTGCTGCTCCAAGCTCTGACACAGGCTACCTGTGGGCGGCTCCCTTTACCTCCTTCTCTGGAGGCTGGTGTCCTGCGCGCTCGAGATCTAAAGAAAAGAAACTATTTCGACTCCCACAGTCGGCGTTTACCAAACAGCACAATGAGCGGTCATTAAATCAGCCTTGCCCTGATGAGCTTATTTTCCACCACCACCACAACAAGTTGGAGGAGGGAAGGAGGAGGAGGAGGAGGAGGAGGAGGAGGAGAAGGAGGAGGAGGAGGAGGAGGAAAAAGAGGAGGAGAAGGAGGAGGAAGAGGAGGACCCCCCCCCAACTTATGGTGGTGGCGGTGGAGCACACGCCCAGCCTTGCCTTTCTTGAGCTTTTTTCCCCCGGAGTGCGTTTGCCAACGAGGCTTCGCCCATCAGCCTGCCCTGCACCGACGAGAAAGTCTCTCGGGGGCCTCCGCCGACGGGGGCCTCTGCACCAGGGGCCGTGCGCGCCGCAACGCCGGACCCCGACTCCCCGACAGGCGACGCGCACAGGGAGCCACATGCGAACCCTACCCCTGCCCCCCACGATTTCTGAGGGGGAGGGTGTGGTTCACTACGTTCTGGAGCTCCCGAGCAAAGTGAACCCCACCCTCCTGGACAAGGCGACGTGCAGCCGGGGGGCCTTTACACGGGGGGGCCGTGCGCGCCGACACCCGACTCCGACTCCCCGACAATCTAGGCCTCCTGGATGGGGTCGGAGTAGATGGGGTCGGAGGATCGCGCTGAATTTGCCGATGCTGCTCGATGTGAAGTCCGTTTTGCTTCACGTCGTCGCTGGTGCATCGCCGACGTCGACGATACATCGCTGCTGCATCGCCGATGCATCGCCGATGCATCGCCGATGCATCTACTCGGACCTCATCTAGAAGGCCTCCAGACAAGGCGACGCGCAGCGCTTGCAGAAAGCGTAGGCTCAAGTTGGGCCTGTCCCTCTACAGGAGGAATACGTTTTCAGATAGTCAAATCATATATTCTGGGGACCATGGTTTGACTATTCTCATTTTTTTGTTTGATATGTTTTTGATGTTTTTTGTTTGATTCGTCCAAAATCCGATCTGTAGGGCGACATGCCCGACTTAAGCGTAGGCTGCGACCTCGACCCGCCGATGGCCGGGGCGGTGGAAGGAGGCCCCAGCCGGCTCGGCGACATTCCACGGAGCTCTCCGCCGCAGCCATCACTCGAAGGAGCAAGACTTGGTATCGCTCGGACGTGTGCACTTTCTCTCGGCGGAGATTATTAAGGAGCGTCCTGGATCATCCTGCGAAAAAGCCACGCACGAAACCGACACACAAACAGGGAATGGACGTCCGAGCGATGGCCAGAAGAGGTCATGAGTCATGAGAAGGATACGTTTCAAGGTTTTCAGGATTTTTCAGGTGTCCTGATGTTCCACTGGGGCTGCAGGAGTCAGGAGGGAAAAGCACACCGACATAATGAGTCGTCGATTCCCCAGAAAATATGGGAAGACATTGGAAGTGGGTGGAAATATGCAAACTTAGAACATCAAATGAAATATGGAGAGTCCTGCTATGTGTGTCTATTTATTTATGTGTCCCAGGGCCCCTTCAATGAGCGAGGGCCGCTGGTCACCCTGGAAATCCGTAAGGGCTTCGCCCCCTGCTGCTGGCCCCTTTCTCTCAGCACAATTTGCACAACAGCTATATCAGGACGTCTTAGCGCTGTCCTGAAGACAACACTATACCCACACCGATGGTGATGCTGATGATGCTGATGCTGACGACTATAGTGATGATGATGGAAATATTTGTTGTGATGTTTTTGGTGGTGATGATGTAATTTTTTGTTGATGATGATGCTGATGATGGTTGTGATGGTGGTGATTGTGATGGTGATGATGACGACGACGAGCATGATGATTATTATGGTGGTAATGATGATGCTGGTGATTGTGATGGTGATGGTGATGACTATGGTGATGATGATGATGGTAATTGTGATGGTGATGATGGTGACGACGATGGTGGTGGTTGTGGTGATGATGTTTATGATGATGGTGATGATGATGATGGTGATGGTGATGGTGATGGTGATGATGACGATGATGATGACGATGCTGATGATGATAGGGATAGTGATAGTGAGAATGATGACGCTGTCGATGATGATGACGATGATGATGGTGATGATGAGCATGCTGATTCTGATGATGTTGATGATGCGGATGATGATGTTGATGACGAGGATGATGATGAGGATGATGACGATGATGATGATGCTGATGACAATGATGAGGGTGATGGTGATGACTTTGATGATGATGCTGAAGATGACGATGATGATGAATATGATGCTGATGCTGCTGCTGATGATGATGATGATGATAATGATGCTGACCATGATGATGATGATGATGATGATGATGAGGAGGAGGATGATGATTCTGCTGCTGGTGCTGTTGCTGTTGATGATGATGATGATGATGAGGATGAGGATGAGGATGAGGATGATGATGATGATGATGATGATGATGCTGATGCAGATGCTGCTGATGATGCTGATGATGATGATGATGATGATGATGATGATGATGATGATGATGGCGGTGGTGGTGAGGAGGTCAGGTTGGCTAGGAGGACAGGTTGACCAGGAGGGCAGGTGGCAAGGGGGGAAGCTCGATTTCTGCGTTTATACTCAAAATGGCTATTACAAAGAAGCAACAAGTATTGCGAAGGCCTTACGGCCGGTGCCGCGAAGGGAGACGACGACGACGACAACGGCGGCGGTGGCGACGACGACGACGACGACGAAGCTGACGTGGGCTAGAGTCCTCAGGGATGCTTTTTAGGGTCTTTTCGGAAGGCTCTCGGGGTACTCTGGGGATGAATCTTGGGGCCTCTTGGCAGCCTTTTGGGGGCCTCTTGGGAGCCCCTTGGGGGCCTCTTCGGGTTTCCTTGGGATCTCTTGTGGGCCTCTTGGGGCCTCTTGGGAACCTCTTGGGGCCTCCTGGGAGCCTCTCGGGGCCGAGGGCTCGAAATGTCCGTTCGGGTCCCCCGTTGGGCGCCTCTTGGGCCGTCTTGGAGGCGTTTTCTGCTGTTTTGGAGGCCTCTTGGGCCTTCTTTGAGAGATCTTGGGGGCCTCTTAGAACGTCGGGAAAAACAGACGAGAACGCCCAATATTTGGAAAACCCAACAGGACGTTATTTGATTGTGCCTCTTGGGGACCTCTCGGGAGTGCTCTTCAAGGCTTTGGGGGCGTCTTGGAGGCCTTTGGGCAGTCTGGAGGGCGTGAAGGCGTTTTGGACCGATGGTTTTGCGATTGTGTACCCTCTTGGACCGTCTCGGGGCTCTTGGGTACGTGTGGCCTGAGGCCCCAGGACCCCCAGGGGGAAATGCGCATCTCCCCCCCCCCTCCCCCCCCCTTCGCTACCCCCCAGGGACCCCCCCTCCATCTGACGGGGAGGGGATAACGGGAAGTTTCCTTCGACTCGATTACGACATTGCTGGATTTTGCGTCCGCTGGCAGGCTTGAGGAGGAGGGTGCAGGAAAGGGGACGACGGAGACGGCGATTGACGGAGACGACGACTGGAACAGACAAGCCCCTCGCCCAAGACGACAGGGTCGGCGGATTTTCAGTGGCGACTGACAACGGATCATGTCGCCATTTTGTTTGTTCAGCGGGGTCTCTGTACATCCCGCTCGGTTCCCGAAAGAAGTGCGCGCTGGTATGTCGCGTAAAGGGTGTCGTCAGCGATGTTGATGTCGGCGTAGGAGGCGATAGTCTTCAAATCTGGTCATCAATTTTGACGATCCCGACAATTCCGCGAATTGCACTGATGACACATTGGACGCGATCGCGCAGGTAATTCGTTTTAAGAGCTCACGTACTCGCCTCTCCACGTGGCCGTCTGCCAGGCGCCTGGAAACCATGTGACTCCATAAACGAGTCTGGTCCTTGAGTGGGTGTCGTGGCAGTCTTATCTGGTGACCGTCGGCACAGCCCGCCACCGTGCTAGGTTGACCTCTGAGATGTGTCTGAAGGAGGCCTTTTCGGGGCCTCGTGGAGACCAGTCAGGTGCCTCATGTGGGGGAAGGATGGCTCCAAAACGTCAGTTCGTGCTCCTCCTCATTGAGCCATCCTGGGTGCTTCCCGGGGGCTGGGATGCTGGCTTTGGGCGATATTGGGGGCCTCTCAGATCGTCGCTGGCGCTCTTGGGATTGACATTGAAGCCATGCAGGAAGCCATTGCTCTTCTCTGTGGTTGATGTGATGCTGCATCTCGATCCACAGGGCCTCCAAGGCGGTCCATGAGAGGCCCCCGAGCGAGCTCCGGAGCGGGCACCGAGGCCGTCTTCGGCCACGCCGGAAGTGTGCACCCCCGACCATGCTCTCGAGCCCTCCAGGGAAGCAGTGCGAGCCGCCTGGGGACGTCCAGGAGGAGGAGGAGGAGGAGGAGGAGGAGGAGGAGGAGGAGGAGGAGGTGAAGGAGGGGGGGAGGACAAGCTAGGTGCGCTCGCGTCATATCTGACATCCTACCCCTCCCTCCCATCCCTTACCATGGCGCAGATCCCCTCTCTACTCGCACAGTCGGATGTCGAGCAGGGCAATGATCCCGAAAGGGTACGCGATGCATTGTAGAGCACGGCATGGCATGGCGTAGAGAGCACCGCGAAGCGTAGTATCAACCTAGCATTGCATTGCATGCCGTGGCATGGCACGGGAAATGACGCCAGCGCTGCAGCGGGAGCACGAGTCGAAACGAGCGGAAGCGCGGAAATGAGGCCAGCGCTGCAGCGGGAGCACGATTCGGAACGAGCGGAAGCACGCCAGAATCGGCCCGGGAGGCTTCCCGGGCGCCAGAAGCAGAAATTCAGCATTTTCAAAAGAAAAATGTATTAGAATGGTTTTTTTTTCGGCGCCGCCTCGGAACTCGATTTTCCGGCGCCAGCCGGAACCGGCTCCGGACCCGGCCCGTGCGCCGGCCCGGGCGCCGGCTGGGGCGTCCGGCCCGGGCGCCCGCTCGGGCGCCGGCCCGGGCGTCGGAATCGGCCCAGGAGGCCTCCCGGGCGCCAGAAGCAGAAATTTAGTATGTTTAAAAGAAAAATGTTTATTAGAAAGGCCTTTTTTTCGGCGCCGCCTCGGAACTCCATTTTCCGGGGGCGGCCGGAACCGGCTCCGGACCCAGCGGCCCGAGCGCTGGCCCGGGCGCCGGCTCGGGCGTGCAGCCCAGGCGCCGGCGGAAATGAAGCCAGCGCTGCAGCGGGACCAAGATTCGGAACGAGCGGGGCCCGAAAATGAGGCCGGCGCCTCAGCGAGAGCAGCATTTTGGAAAAAATGCAGGCGAAAACCCAACTCCGGGGAAACCTGTGTGTAAAAAAACAGTACGCGGGGGGGGCGTCGGCTACTCCCATTCCGTCATCAGGGGAAGAGGGAGAGTAGTATTCATATTGAGTAATTGTGGAGAAGGAGGAGGAGAAGGAGGAGGAGGAGAAGGAGGAGGAGGAGGAGGAGGTGGAGAAGGAGGGGGAGGGGGGGTGGGGGAGGATGAGGGGGACGAGGACTGGATTCCTGGCCCTGGGTTCTTTCCCGTAAAAGCAATCGGAGGTCGACTGACCTCCTACCCTGACCCGTCGATGAGCGAAGTTGCCGTTCTCGGTTCGCGAGAGGGCGTTGCGCCCGTCATTTTTGCGGGCCCAGGTCCGTTGGTTTCGGCTCCAGGCTGTTTTCACTGAAGGGTGGTTTACTGAAGGGAGGTTTGCCCACCGCCCCTTTTCCGTAAAGACAAGTTCACACGGCTCATTGTGAGAAGACTTCGAAGACGTGGCCCGAGGACAGTGCGATTAGTGTTTGCGGTGCCGTGGCGGATCGTGCCAGCCTGCCGGATTCGGAGGGCACGCCGCGCAGTGGTGGGCGGGCAGCCCGCCGCGGAAGGGAGTCTATGGAGTCGCTGTGCCCCAAGATCTTCGCCTCGTGTCACGTCGACGTGATGGCACTCGGAAACACGACCGCGCAAGGGGGGGGCCAAGGCATTGGGAGGCAGCGGGCAGAAATGCAGATAGTAGAGAAGGAGGGAGGAGGCGATGCTTACAGAGGGAGAGAGAGATAGAGAGAGAGAGAGGGAGAGAGAGAGAGAGAGAGGGGATTAGAGACCAGCGAGAGAGAGAGAGAGGCAACGAGAGAGAGAGAGAGAGAATAAAGAGAGAGAGAGAGAGAGACAGAGAACGAAGAAAGAGAGAGAGAGAGAGAGCGAGAGAGAGAGACAGAGAGAGGCAACATGAGGTACTGATGAGGGGCAGCCGACCCTCCGCGCAGAGCAGCGCGGTGCAAGTCGATCCAGGACTTCGGGCTCCTGCTACCGTTTATGCTTAGGGGCGCGTGAAGGCTCCAGCCGTTTTCTCGAAATCGGTCGGGATCCGCAGGGTCCGAAGTCGTGGGAGAGGTCGGGGGGAGAATGGCATACGGGGTCGGTCTCGAAGAGGGGGTGGCCAAACTCCCAAGCCAGTCGTCCTCGTCCATGCCCTCCTACACGCCCTCCAGCTCCTACGCCGCCTTCTCCTGCTACTCCCCCACCCCCTCCCACAACCCATGACAAAACTAGACTCAACAGTTTGGATGACCACCCCGTTCCACATCGCCCCCTTGAATGCCGAAGTCACGTCGAAGCGTGCTCTCGGGCAGCGGCGACGTAGCCAACAATGCGGCTGCTTGCGTCGAGGGTTGCAGGAACCCTCCGACAAGACGAGCCAACCGTGACCACGTCGCATCGTTCCCTGTCTCGCCCTGACCGTCCCGTGAGCGCCCCGCGCGCTGGGACTCAGTCAGAGGAGGCAGGGTACACATCGCTACCCTCGCCTCGTTTTTGCTGTTTTGGGCCTCTGGGGAGGCCCTCGTCGCTACCGCTGGGTTCGCTTTGGAATCCTGGTCAGAACGCACCCTGGGAGAGGTCTGGGGAGTTGCGGTATGTGTATACTTTAACGGTTTCCCCATGAGCGCCTTCCGCGCGGCTAGGACGGGGAGCGGCACCGTGGTGGTTGGGCCCCATTGAAAGGGTGCAGGGACTTTACCAGGCAGTTCTTGGCATGATGCAGCGCCTCAACTTGCAGCGGGGGGGCACGGCGGCAAATTGGGCATCCGAAAAAAGGCCCCGTAGCCACCTCAAGCCGTTTAGTCGGTACACTTTGGGCTGCGGTACCTAGGTCCATCTACACGACTAGTCTGGGCTACCCGAGGCCATCTTGAAGCCGCAGATGGAGGAGAAGTAGAGAAGGACGAGGTTTGCGAAGATGGCCGACTCTGCATTCTGAGAGGGCCTTCAGGTGTCCGAGGGGCGCCTGGAAATGTATCTGGACGGGGCGAGGAGGAGGTCGGAGGGCCGTATAGGAGGGGTAGAATAAAAGGGAGAAGGAGATGGGGGAGGGGGGAGGGCATGAGAAGTGAGGGGAGAGGGTGGAAGGGAGAATTTGTTCGGGGTAGCAAGTGCCGATGTTTTCGAGTCGTCCGGGGTCTGAGGTGGCCCAGCATTGTGGTTCTGGCCAGCAGGAAGGGCGGGTAGGTTCGAGGTGTTGGGATCGGGACAGTTTTTGGCCTTCTTCGGCCTCCAGGCGGACTTTTCTGGAGCCAGGACCGTGAACATCGGACCGGGGCTAAAACCTGCATCAGATGAACCCCTGGAGGGGTCCGGGGACAGATTTTAGCGAATTTGCTTCCCCCCCGACCGACTTGCTGGGGTCTCAACTAGTTCAGACCCCCGAATTTTGAGAATGAGCTGCCCTCCATCCGTGCAGCTGCTACATCTGCTCAACCTTGTTGAGGAGGAGGACGACGGCGACGACGGAGATGGGGGAGTCTGGCCAGGGTCCCAGACCCCCGACGTCGTCGGCATGGCTTCACAGCGTGAGCCCCACGGTGGTTCTGCCCGCTTCCCTGGGCTGGTTTGCCATCCCGAGCTGCTTCTTGACGGCCCCGCGGCCCCGTGAAAGGGCCCAGGGAGCTGGACAGCCAGAGGCTGGACGAGGTGTCCCCCGCGTGCCCGGCGGGCGGCTGGCCGCAGATCCCGTGACTGAGCTTAAGTCGGGCACGTCCCTCTACTCACCACCCATCAAACCACCCCAACCCAACCCGAAGGCCTCAGTTTGCCCTCCATTTCCAGTGGGGGGGGGGTTCGGGGAACATTGAAAAATCATGTATGGAACCCGTACCCCCCCAACCCGAAATTCGGGTCTTCGGGTTGGGTTGGGGTGGCCAGGTAGGTAGTCACTACAGGGGGAATATGGGGACGATGTTTTGGGTATTTGTGACCATGTTTTGGGTTTTCGTGGAATATTATTATTATTAGTATTATTGTTAGTATTATTTTATTATTATTAGTATTAATGTTATTATTATTAATATTATTATTATTATTAATATTTTATTATTAATAGCATTATTATTATTATTAGTTTTATTATTAGTGTTATTCTTGTTACTATTATTTTCATTATCATTATTTCAATTCGTTTTTTCTTTAAAAGGACAAGAGAAGAATGCATCGTCCAAAGTCCGCCTGTGGGGAGACACTCCCGACCGTAGACTAAGCCGAGGAGGAGGAGGCGGAGGCGGAGGCGGAGGCGGAGGCGGAGGCGGAGGCGGAGGCGGAGGCGGAGGAGGAGGAGGAGGAGGAGGAGGAGGAGGAGGAGGAGGAGGAGGAGGAGGAGGAGGAGGAGGAGGGGGAGGGCGGCAGAGACGGGCGAAGGGGGCGCGGGCTCGGCGCAGAGGCGCGCCGTGCCGCCCGCCTCTCCCCCGCCAGGACCCCCGCGGACGCCCAGGAGTACGCCCGGGTGCTCGCCGAGAGCCTGGGCGTGGCCAGCCCGCTCAGCGAGCTGCCCGAGCAGGCCTCCGCCACCTCGTCCTCGTCGACGTCGTCGCCGCCCCCCCCCCCAGGGTTAAGTCGGGCCTGTCCCTCTACAGGGGTAATTTTCAAACATAGTTAAAACATAGTCTGGGGACGATCTGTTTTTACCATTTGGGGGTATTTATGGGTCATTTCGAGGGTGTTGTTTATTTGTCTAGCAGAAGCCGCCTGTATGGGGACAGGCACGACCTAACTCCAGGGCCCAGGTCGATCCGATCGATCCGGTTCGATCTCGATGTTCAGCCAGTCCGATCCGATCCGAGTCCGATTTCCCAGCTGTCTCATGCGGTCCGATGAATATCGTGCATCTTGGTGCAGACGATCCGAGGCGATTTCAACTCCGTGCCGATGCGGCCTGATCCAACGTACACTCCGATTCGATCCGATTTTCCGGTTCGGTCCGATCTCCCGGCTCGGCGCTGATTGATCCTGCCTCCATCCCTCCCATATCCCCGCGCGCCATGCACCAAAAATCGCGACGCGAGGTTCGTTGACTGAGGAGGAGGATGAGGAGGAGGAGGAGAAGGAGGAGGAGGAGGAGGAGGGGGAAAAGAGGAGGAGGAGGAGGAGGAGGAGGGGGAGGGGGAGGAGGCAAGTTAGGTGCGCTCGCGTCAACATCTGACATCCTGCATCCTACCCCTCCCTCCCATCCCTTACCATGGCGCTGATTTTCTCTATCCGCGGACGCGTGTCGTAGCGAACCTGTGGCTCCGCGCGCGTGTGCGTAGTGGGTGGTGGTGCGCGTGCGTGCGTGCGTGTGTGCGTGGTTGTGGTTGTTGTGGTGGTGGTGGTGTGTATGTGTGTGTGTGCGTGTGTGCGCGTGTGCTGTGGTGTGACGTGGTGTGGCGTCTTGGTGGTTTGGTGGTGGGCCAGGTGCGTACGTGCGTGATGGCGGTGGTGGTGGTGGTGGTGGTGGCGGTGGTGGTGTGTGTGTGTGTGTGTGTGTCTGTGTGTGTGTGTGTGTGTGCGTGTGTGCGTGTGTGCGTGCGTGCGTGCGTGCGTGCGTGCGTGCGTGCGTGCGTGCGTGCGTGCGTGCGTGCGTGTGTATCTGTGTTTGCGCGCGTGTGATGTGGTGTGACGCGGTGTAGCGTGGTGGTGGTGGGTGGGGTAGTGCGGTGGTGGAGGCGGTGCGCGGTGGTGGTGCGCGTGCGTGCGTGCGTGCGTTGGTGGGTGGAAGTGGCGGTGGGTGTGCGTGCGGCGGGGCGGGGCGTGGTGCGGCGCGGTGGTGGCGGGCGGATGGGCGCGCGAGAAAGAGGATCTCGCTGGGGCGAGAACGCCATCCTGAACGAAGGAGGCAAAACACCGACCCGAAAGTGAGGCCCACGCTGCAGCGGGAGCGCGATCCGGAACGATTCGGGAGCAGAAATGAATCCGGCGCCTCAGCGAGAGCAGCATTTTGAAAAAAAAAAACGCAGGCGAAAACCAAACTCCAGGGAATCGTGTGTGTAAAAAACAATACGCGGGGGTGGGTGGGTGAATACGCAAAAGACGTCATCAGGGGAAGAGGGAGAGTAGTATTCATATTGAGTAAATGTCGAAGGAGGAGGAGGAGGAGGAGGAGGAGGAGGAGGAGGAGGAGGAGGAGGAGGAGGAGGGGGAGGAGGAGGTTTTTTTGAGCTCGACGCTCGCACCGCACATGACTGACTCCTGCAATGCGGGACCTGCAGGAGCGGCCGAACACCACCCGTCACCTCCCCAACAGGGGAGTGCCAGCAGCCAGAGCAGCGCCAACGGTCTGGGCCATGCCCCCGTGGCGTGCTAATTGCGCGAAACAGGACGCGCAAGGAGACCGTGTTCCGCGAGCCCTGTTCGGGGTAGGGGGCGCCGGAGTCCGTGCTCCGACGCCCAACCTACCCACCACCCACTCCATGGGTGGCCGCTGGCGACGAGAGCAATTTTCTCTCCCCTTGGCCCCTTACGGTCAAACAAGGGTGACGATCGGGCTGCTACCCGCCTGTTTTCCTGGGAAGGGGTCCCAGTGGCAGAGGGGGAGGAGGAGGAGGAGGAGGAGGAGGAGGAGGAGGAGGAGGAGGAGGAGGACCCCTGGGGGCCCTTGCCGAGCCCTTTGGGACGGGGCCCACGCGGCAAACGAAGATCACGCGTGGCCCAGCCACGGCCTGCAGCAGGGCCACGCTGACCCCCCGCCTTATAAGGAACAGTCGGGCGATCGCAAACATGGATCAAGGGGGCGTGGATTAACCATATGGAGGACGATCAACGGAGAGGAAGCATTTTGCCAAATACTATCCAGATATCTAAAGAATGTGTTAAAACCGTTGTCATGTGTTTCTTTAAGAAAAATGTTGTAAACATTTGTTGGACATTGCTCCGACATTTTAAACAGGTTTATTTAATTCGATGATAGGACTGCCACTGTCGTGGCATCCAAAAGATTAGCGACGGGTCCCGTTCCCATGGGAAATCGCGGATTTCCGCCGCCGCAGGAGGCGGCACCGGCTTCATTTTGGGGAGGGAACCCCGCCCGATCCACGGATTCGGCGACCGCGCGCTAAATCCATGGATATAAGGCAAATGCTGGAGGCCTCGCGCAGCGCGCAAACAGTTGTATCATCTAGACGACACGTCCCCGCCGTCAGATCTGGGACGACGTTCGCGCGGCGACGTCCCGACGGAAGTCTGACGTAAGTCCGACGTGGATCCGACGTGGATCCGACGCAAGCGGAGTCTCAACTTGCCGCGCGCGCGAGGCTTCCAGGATTTGTTTCAGAATGCGATAAGGACGCCCATGCACCGTACAGGCGGCCCCGATTAGTAGGTCGACCCTGCCAGATCAAGGGTACCCTTGTGTCCTGTGTCTCGCGACCCATGCTTCGTACATTCCTGTGGCGATGTGGCCCTCGAAAGGGTCTTGTGTCCTCTTGCGTGTCCTCCCAAATCAAGCCCAACTGTACCACGTCTGGACCCCCTTCAGGCTCCGCCCCCACGCGGTGCGGTCCACAGTGTTGTCGGTCCAGAGGGCCGACAGACTGTGCCGTACCCTTCTGGGTCGAGAAGCGACGACGTCCTGGGAGACGCCAGCGCGATGTGGTGCACGCAAGTCGCCTGTGGACAGGACATGTAGCCGAAGTGGCCCAGCACTGGTTCTGGCCGACAGGAAGGGGGCCGGAGTCGAGGTTCCGAGTTCGAGGAGCTCTTTTGGTATGTTTCGGCCTCCGGGGGCTGTTTTCAGGCCCTGTGACTGTGGGAAACATTGCACCAGATGGACCCCAGGAGGGGTCCAGGGATAGATTTTGAAGATATTTGGCTTCATCCCGCCTCCTGACCGAATTGCGGGGGTCCCAGCCAGTTCAGACCCCCCGGCCATCTCCAAACACCGCGTCGTTTCGTCGGCCATGAGTTCGGTGGAGGAATATGCCGTATAGACGCTGCAGCGTACCAACAGGTCGGGCAGCTGGGGCGTGTCTATATTCTAAGCCCGGGTATAGTGGGGGTAGCGCAGACGGGGGGGCCGGAGCAGGTGCAAAAGTACTTGCATTATGATGTTCCTACCTACTTGAGACGTGTCAGGCCCTGAGAGATACTCGTTCAACTCTGTTTCGACATTGCTTCGACACTATTTCGACACATTTCCGAGTGCTCGAAATTATTTCTGGGATCTGGTGTACGATGGGAGCAACATAATATTTGCAGCAGTTGTTGCATGGGTTCAGACTCCCCGCCCGCCTCCAAGACGTGTACCCCTCCCCCGGGAACGCGGCCGAGCCCCAGTCTCAAATCGGGCCTGTCCCTCTACAGGCGGAATATGCAAGAATAGTTCAAAAATTAGCCCAGGGACGATTTTTCTAGCATTTTTCCACTCGTTTTTGAGCACTTGTCGACTATTCTTATTTTTCGTCGAAGATCGGCCTGTAGGGCGACATGTGCGACCTAACCTCAGTCGCGCGGGGACCATCTCTCAAGCAGTGCCGAAGCGTCTTGGCGTGCCTATAGTCGTACCGAACAATTGTCGAAGAACCTTTTATGGTTTCCACGAAATGTTCTTAGAACATTTCGGGCTGGGACTGTCTTGCTTTAACACAACGGGTTATGCTCTAAGAACTTTGCTTTTGTTCTTTCGAACATTGTTTGGTTCTAGAACATTTTTGGGCTCTAAGAAGGAATGCCGGGACGGTCGGTCCCTGCTCAAATCTCCTCCGCAGGCGGAGGCGACGCTGCCGCCGGGCAGGACGGTGTGGACGTGCGACAGCACGGACAAGGAGCGCCCGCCCCGGGGCGGGCCGCCCGCCCTGTGCGCGCGTGCTGCGGAGGCAAAGCTCGTCAGGGGCTGGGGAGAGCTTAAGATCCCAGGATCTCCATCCCAACATCCCCATCCCCTCTTAAGACCACAAGATCTTAAGACTTCAGATCGGTATCGGTTAACCGATCCCCATCCCCGTCCCCATCCCCTTCGAGACGCCCACCCAAATGACCACCCCAGCTGGGGAACTATGCGCCCCTCGAAGCCCGAAAGGGAACGACCCATCTATCCCCATCTAGGGGGGGGCAAAGCACCAGTGGGGCCCAGGCCACGCCGCTCGGGATGGGGATCGGTTCCACGATGCTCATGAGGAGCGATGGGGCACCCTCCGTTTCGTGGCCGAGGTCGGCGCTGTCTTTCCGCCTCGGGCGCCGCTTGTTCTGTTGCGTGCTCGAGGCAGGCATCGGCCCGTGGCCCACCTGCTCAGGTGGAGGAGGAGGAGGAGGAGGAGGAGGAGGAGGAGGAGAATGAGGAGAAGGAGGCGGAGTCGTTTTCTTCCTCTGTTTTTGCTCCAGTTTTTTTTTTAACGTACGTCTTTCGGTCTCACCATGACGTCTGCCTGACGTCCACAGTCCAGGGTGTCGTTTGTTAGGACGTCTCGGTCGAGTCAAGATCGAGCCTCGCGAAACGGAAGACACGCACCTTTTTTGAACAACTAGGGAGCACGGGGATTCGCCGTCGGGGGCCTGCCGTCGATCCATCGGCGATGCATCTCCGATTCCGGCTCGATGTTTTCCTCCTCGTGCCAGTCTCCCTCTGTCGTTGCCCCTCAAGGCTGGCGGCCACCTGGACCATCCACACGAGACGCCCGCGGCTCAGGCCCTCTCGGGTTCGGGCCACCTTGCTCTCGCGGATCTCCGACACCAGGGTGGCAACCTCTGGGGGACTCCTCCTTAATCGAGGGAATCGAAGGCACACCGAGGAAAAACCCTGATCGACGAAAATAGCCAAACCGAGGCAAGCCCTAACGATCCTATTGGAATCCTTTTGGGATCGAATTGGAACCTGCTGGGGCCTGCTGCCACTGGTTTTCGAGGTCCACCTTGCCTCCAATCTCCCGTGGTGGAGCCCAGCAGCGTGGTTTCTGGGCTTTCCGGCCTGCCCCCAATCGATCTCCGGGACTGCCCCCGCCGCGGGTTGCCGCCTGGGAGCCTGGGGGCCACTGCCAGTGCAGGACGACCCGAACCACGCCGTGCTGCTTAAGATTCAGCTGGCGAAGTCGGTGAGTGACGAGGCCCCCCGGGTGCGGGCGGGCGGGCCGCGAGGGATGGGGATGCCTGCCGTCGGCCGACAGTCGTCCCGGGTGGGCCGGTGGCTGCTGTCGCGTCGCGGGCGCGCGGTGTCCGGCCCCCCGGTCTCGATTGGATGCGGGCGTGTCTTGATGGGCCTGTGTTCCACCACCACCGCCATCAGTTGGAGGGGGAAGGGGGTCCTCCTGCCCCTCGTCTTCTTTCTCCGCCTCCTCGTCCTCCACCTCCTTTCCCCCCTCAACTTTCAGGAGGAAAAAAAAACACACAGACACAATGAATGGTCGACTCCCCAGAAAATATGGGAAAATATGGGAAGTGGGGGGGAAGACAGAAACCCTGAACATCTGGGAACATATGGGGAATCCTTTTATTTATGTGTATTTATTTGTGTCTCAGGGCCCCTTCAGTGAAGTATGCTGCATCACCCGGGCGGGGCTAGGACTGGGATCAATGTCATGGGGTTTTGAGGGATGAGGGCCCGAGGATAGGCAGCGGTCCAAGAACTGAGGCAGCTCGTCCTTGGGACCCTATCCCTCAGGACCCCGTCTTTGAACCACGGGCAGGATACATGGTTCAGAGCGTTCCAGGGCACTCTGGAACGGCCGCGGCGCCCGATAATCCTCCAAGACCGCTGGCTCTCAGAGACCGCCGATGCATCTCCGTCTGATTTTGCCCCAGTCCTGGCTTCGTCTTGATCATATTCGCCCCCGGCTTCCACCGACGGAACGGGGAGAGGGGATGGTAGAGGAACAAAAAAGAGAGCAGCTCGAGCAGGAAGACGCAGTCGCGCCGTGGTGTGTGGGGTGGGGTTGTCAGGGGCGGCCTGACCGACCCTGGCAGACCGACCCCTTGCGTGACGACGCCCCCGTTAGATGTCCTTCTGGGCGCCTTCCCGGTGCCCACCTAGCGGATCTTGTTCGACTCATACTTCGACCTACTTCGACTCTGGCTCGACTCAAGCTCGGCAAAAGTTCGACTGAAGTCCGACACCGTTCGGATCGGCGGTGAGCAAGGGGGGACGTGAGAAGGAGAATGCCTTATCAGAAGGCGACGGGGCTTCTCAGAAGGCTTCCGGCCTTTGAGAGGTTTTCCTCGTCTTCGGGGAAGGCTCAGAACACGTGTCTGAAGGCTGGAGCACTTCCGAGCCTTCTGAGAAGGCCCGCCTTTGCCCACTCCCAGCCGCCCAAGGCGCGCCGCCGTAGGAGTTCGACTCACGTCCGACGGGCGTCCGACGCAGCATCGCTCATTGTCCTGTTTCCCACCACCACCACCATAAGTTGGAGGGGGGAAGGAGGTGGAGGGTGAGGAGGAGGACGAAGAGGCGGGGGAGGAGGAGGAGGAGGAGGAGGAGGAGGAGGAGGACCCCCTCCCCTCCTACATCTGGTGGGGTGGTGGTGGAAAGCAAGCCCACCAATCGCCGCACGTCACCGGGGCGAGCAGCTCACCCTCGGCCCGCTCCGAAGCGAGGGGCGGGCGGCCGGAGGGGAGCCCCTCGAGGGCAGGGGGCTCTCGTCGGGGGAAGACCTCGGCTCGGCTGCGCCCGAGGCCGCAGACAGGCCAGCCACAGCTGGGGGAGCTGTGGTCCTTGGCCCCTCTGGGGGACCCATCGCTTTCGACACCCCTCTCGAGAGATCGTCGATGCGATGGGTTCCCCCAGGGGGTCGAGGACCACAGCTCCCCCAGTGATGGCTCGTCGACGGGAGGTTTGTCCATGTCTGGGGCCTCTGGGGGCCGTTACCGGGCCTTGGGGCCGTCAACAAAACAGCTCAGGATGAAGAGCTGGTCCCGGGGAATGGGTCGAGACTTCTGGGGATGCTCGACGTTCTGAAGGCATCATGGCGTCGGGGGTCTGGGGGTGGGCGGGAGGGCGTAGGACTTTAAGGGTAGCTCTTTGGGAGATGTTACAGTATCGGGAGCATAGCTCGCGCGCCGTTGCCTTTGGCTCTAGGCGCGCGCCCTATTTGCCCGGATACCTGATGGTATTCGCTATTTGCCCGGACACCGCGAGTGTTCGCTATGTGCTGGAAAGATCATTACATCGATATTATCCTATCTTATCCGTCCACCCCTCATACTGTACCTTCACAGCAGAGCGATGGACGCAATTTGCCAGGCTATATGCCATATTTGAGCTACCAGGCTCACTTTCGACTTGGTAGCGGAGCTGGCCGCACTCTCGTGTGGTCAGCTCTTGCTCTTCTTAGCCTCATATTCTTCGGCACGATCTTCGTGACCACCTACCACCCTGCGCCACCACTCCCAGTACGTGTACGAGGATCTATCCAAGAGCAAGAAGCAACACGAGAGGTACGACGTCTAGACGACCAGACTGGTACCATATACGCTTCATCATTGCGTTACCACCAACCGCTCGGCAACGAGCTAACAGCGCAATGCTTGAAGCAGGGGCGGGGAGACCCGCCAGACAGAGCGCCTCGAAGACTCGACAAGGCGCTACCCCAGCGCGACAACGCGCATCATAACCGTCCTTCTTTACACATTCTCGGGCTAGTCGTTTTCGCTATTATATGGTTCGCACTGGGGGCAACAATCGGACACATGCGTCGTGGAGAAAGCAGCACCGATGGGCAAACACATGGCCCACATTGGGACCCTCAAGGTAATGTACCTTTTCGTGAGTACATCTACGAGGTCAACGCATGGCTCAACGTTACAAGCGGACGTATGACGCCACAGGCCCAAGCGGCCGCAATACAACGCGGCCTAGGTGGCCTAGCGAGGACACTCGCCATGAGGGTACCGCCTGACATTATAAACTATGGTGCTGACATCGATGGGGTCCACACCGACCCAGTGACCTACATCATGTTCCTCCTAAGCATGAAGTTCGAACGCCTGGAAGATGAGCGACAGCTCACTTCCGGCACACAACTCATCGACTTCCACGTGCCCCACGGGGAACGAATCGATGTCACCCTTACCCGATTCGAAATGGCCCGACTTGAGGCACAGTCGGTGGGATTCGACCTTCCCAACTTCCAACTGCTAACCACTATCCTATTCCGCGCCTTAGGCGTTGGCAACCAGCGAGCCATGCAACTCTGACAGCCACTCAATCACCAAATGCCCCGAACACAACAACAGTATGATGAGTTGCTGGAGAGGATGCGTTCGATAGGCCACCTATCTGAACGGTCTCCTGGTAACATAGGATCTGTGTTTGGAAGGGGAAGGGGATCTGGTAGTGGAAATTTCTACACTACCTTGACTACTGAAGCCCAGCCTGGAAACGGGCCCTCAAGCATATGGGCCGATGACCCAGGAGAATCCACTGCTTTATTAGCAGAGGATCGATCACAACCAAGCTGGGCAACCAGCCCTCCTTCTAGAGAACCACAACCACACCGCTCCTTATGGGGGGAATCAAACCCCCTAACCGACGGTGTATCCACCTACTTGGGAGACGAGGATTTCGACTCCGGCACCGATACAGACACTATATCATCAGATGGTGTTGAAGCTCTAGACTGGTCAGATATCACGAATATGGATAACGACAATCAGCGTGCTGAGCATTTGTTCTGGTTACTACAACAAGCTAAACGAAGGTGGAGGAGGTTCACACGAAAACCAGTGCGTCGTGTTAGAAGGAGGATACGTAGAAGTTTTAAAGGAAAGGGTAAAGGCAAGCGAGGTCGTCGGAGGTTGAACGGACGAGGCATCGCGGCATTTCTCCAGAGGCTCTCAGATGAACAACATGATGAGATATTCTTTGGGGGAAAAGGCCGCCGTGGAGAGACCTCAGGAAAAGGCAAAGGTAGGCGGGGAAACCCGCGAGGTAGAGACGGCCAGGTTCTTAAATGCCATGAATGTGGTAGTTCCGATCATCTTGTGCGAGATTGTCCAGTGAAGGGAAATGGAAAGGGCAGGTCGACCGAAGTCCATTTTGGCTCAAGTGAACCATCCATTGAGTATCTGAGCCTCCAGGACTTTGAGGCTATGGAGCAGATATTTTTCACTTGGGTTGTTGGCATGGACAACGTCGACGAGCTCGAGGCGTATGGTCATGGATTGTACGCGTACTACCTCGAGTACGTCCGCCGGTTCGTTATGGGCAATAACGAGCTCACTCCCGTGGACCACGGTACGCTGGGAAACCAGCCTCTTTCTTTCTTCGACTGGATGTTCGGGAACCCGGGCAACATCATGGCCTACGAGAGCGACGACGAGGACACCACTATAGAGGCTTCGCCTTCCGAGGTTCAACGAAACCTCGAACCTCCGCCCGAAATCCCGCCTGGAAACAGGCCGTCTTTGATGGGGGAATATCCCCAGACCACTGAAGACTTAATTGAAATGGAGTCTCAGGCATTTGTTCAGGCCTTCATTGCAGGCGAACCAGATACTCCGTTCATACCTCCTGGTTCGCTTGCTCCAGGCGAGTATGGACCACGCACCCTTTTGCAGACCCTCATGAGGATGCATGAGATACTTATTACTGGTTATCATGAGAGTCAAGAACATATCGAAGCTGACATTATGATAGAACAGGATACTGATGCTTGTGGTAGCTCAGAGCTGTTGTTGGCAGCTCTGACTCCCATTGACAGCGTGCATCCTCAGGACGTGCAGAGACACTTGATATACTCCCGTGGTAGATGGCGTAATGCTCTAGAAATGGCTATTGCTATGCGCGGTCATGATCTTCCTCCGCCAGGATGGGGTCTCCAGGCGGTGGGAATGAGGCCAAACCATACGGCCATGCGCAACATTGCCGGGCAGCCTGTGCTCGGCAACGAGCCTGAGCCGACAACAGTGCCTCCTACCCCGGGACAGCCGAGCGACGCACAGACGCCAGCTATGCAGGGAAACCTGCTTGTACCAGATACGCCAATGGCCATCATCATCGGTAGTTCGACATCAGAAGAAGTAGAAGGTGATGGTTGCGGGTTAGATGAGGATGACGTCACCATCCTCATGATGGACGTGAATTGTGAGGAAGAGGTTGACTTCGATCCTGACGAGTCTGAATCATCATCACCATCGGCACAAGCACCATTTGCGCCGAGCTCCACCCAGCAGGGAGACCTGCCTCCATCGGACGATCCATCTGGGATCGCACAGGAGCCTCCTCAGGCACCTCCACCGGGTGCCGCTCCTGCTGCTTCGGCAGCTTCTTCTGATGAGAACACCAGAAGGTCTCGTTCCCATACGCGCGTCAGAGAAGAGCCACATCCACAGGCTCGACTTCCTCGTGAGTGGAGGCAGGCTGGCCCAAAAGAACACGCTCTCAGGAGAGGTGGCCAGCTACTTCCGCACAACGACCCAAGACGCCGAAAAGGGGAACACTCGGCCTTCGGCAAGGGCAACCCTGCCTATAGGGACAGTGATGGCAAGGCCATCCGCGGAGGCTATCAGCTTGCAACAAATATCCGCCGCCCTGAAATTCAAGAAGCGCGGACTCAGTTGCGAGACATAATCGCGGCGCGCAAGCAGTATAGGCCTCACGCAGCATGCGGACCTTGTTCCCAGCCGTTCCAGAACCACAGGCCAGGATGCCCCGTTGGCAACAACGAAGGCCTGAGCCCCAACAGAGGCAACACCCCTCATAAAGAGGGCCATCCGCAACTTATCCCGATGACACAGGAAGAGATCGCAGAAGTGAATCGTCGTCTCGGGATCTTGAGCCACTTGGATCCGAAAGAAGAAGAGAAGCCTACTCCGGTTCCAAGGGGACTGGTAGCCATGACCCAGGAAGAGAAAGACGCGCTCTTTAGTCTTCCTAGTATGCGAGGAAACTCGCCTGGCGTCTCTAGCCAGTCCCAACAACCAGAACCGACAATCAAGGATGAGAAAAAGGCTCAACGTGTGGCGGAGGACGAGGAGCGTATGCGGACAGCAGAAGAACGCACTCGCGAGGCAACTCGCAAGATGTTGGAGGATTCTAGTAAGATCTACATGAAGAGGGCTCCGAAGCCCCCACTCCCACTAACTTCGAAGGCCAAGAGTGAACCCCCGACACCTAAGCCGTCCTCGGTGCCGAAACCGAAGACGAGCCCTCAGGACCCTGGGCCAGACGTGCAGATGGAGGTGCCTCGAACTGAAACCCCGAGGCCGCCGATTGGCGCAACTCCTACACAAGCGCCTGAGCCCAAGCAGCAACCTCAGGACCCTATGGAGGAACGAAGACGCCCGCCTAGTCGCAGCAGCTCCATTGCGAAAAAGGCGGCAGCTTTCGAGCGCAGTGGGTATGCACCTGCGCCAGCTTCGCCTGTGGCGGCCCGTTCCAGGAGGTCCGATGAAGGTGCTATGTCGAGGGGTACCTGGGTGCCGAAGATCAGGGGCAGCGCCAGTCGCGCATCTCCGCGGGGAAACCCGCCAGGCGCTGCCGCCGCAGCTTCCTCCTCTTCAGGAGCCGCAGCCTCTTCAGCAACAGAGGTTCCGATGCGGGGAAACCCGCCAGTGGTTCAGCTGCACCACCCAGGTGACACGTCCTTCACTAGTGGGACTCCGAATGTGATCAGGGATAGACTTGCGCTTCGGAAGCTCCCACCGATACGCTCGGTGGATGAGACATTCATGAAGGAACGCAGGAAAGCTGGAATCCTTGCCACATCCAATGCTATTCTCAAACAGCTGAGCAAAGCTCTCAGCAGGATGTGCAGACATGCGCCAGACAGACAACACAATCCTGTGTGGAGCCTGGAATCTTTCGATGATCATGATGGTTGGGTTAACCTAGTGGAACTCGTGGACCGTTACCCGTGGAACACAGGTCAATCAAGACACACTGGGTATAATCCAAGATATGACGAGGCCAAGGTCATCAACGAGCATCTATGTAGGCGCTCGGTTGACCAACTAGCAGCCATCATGATGGAAGTTGTTCATGCTCGTGAACCAGACGGAGAAGAAAAACAGCGCCTACAGTTCAAGGTGTTGATGCGGGACTCCGGAGAGCCCGCTATCTTCGTCCGCGCCGCTCAGGGGCATTCATGGGAATTGAAAGCTCCATGGTCGCTGTACAGCTACATTGTGCTGTGCGACCAACCTTCCGGGAGACCGGCCCCATACCCCGATGTTGCTACGCATGGCACTCGATGGCACGCCTTCGAAGGGATTATGTGGCACGGCCTGTCCTGTAGACCTGAGCATAACACGAAGAAAAAGGGGACAGGCCGGTCGCGCATTCATTTCGTGCCGACAGTTCGCCGCCGTGCCGTGAACAGTGGGTGGGACCCAGACTCAGACATCATCATCTTCGTAGATTGGCGTAAGGCCATACAAGATGGCATGAAGTTCTGTTGGTCCGATAACGGAGTCCTCTTGTCCGAGGGAGATAACAGCATCATTGAACCGTATTATATCTCTCATGTAGAGGACCTGTCCACAGGAAGGCACTGGCGTAACCCAGAGTATCTGGGGAGCCGCCATGCGCGAGTCTCTGTCGCAACGATGTCTGCTCCTGACAGGTGGGCTGACGTTGGCACTGCTAGCGTTAAGTACCAGTGGCCCCGAGACCAAGGGGGCGTTGACCCCCCTATGGGTTACCTCCACAGGGAAGTTGGGGACCACTACAGCCCTACCAAGCTGGGAAACCAGCCTGAGATCTATCGGATCTTCATGATTACCGAGAGTGAGGCCGGGGGCGCGGCTCCAAGCCGTGCCCCAAGCCAAGGGCCTAGTGCCGTGTCTTGGCAGGCCATCAGTACCTCGGACCTGGATCAGATCGCAGCCGCGCTGAACCCTGACCAGGTAGAACAGCTGGCGGACAGGCTATACCAGCAGGACCCCTGGGCCGCAGGCCAGGGAGCAATGTCCGCTATGGCTACGAGAAATCGTCAGGCCATGCAGGGAAACCTGCCTACAAGCGGACCTGCTCGGTTTGAGCCAATGCATGGAAGCCCTACTCAGAGCATGCACACTCCAAGGGGCATGACTCCATTGGGCACACCACCGGCACAATCCCCATTCGGGACACCTGTCCGCCCTGCCACAAACGGCACTCTCATGGAGAGGATAGCTGCGGCTAGGGCTGAACACAGCACAGCCCTCCTCAACATGATGCCGCCCGGCACGCCAACGAGTCAGCAGGGAAACCTGCCTGGCACACCAAGCCACCACAGGGCGGGTGTACCTGACGACTATCGCTCAAGAGTGGCGGCCGCGGTGCAGCAGGTGCAGAGCCATAATCTGCCTCACCCAAGTGGGCAGAGGTGGAGGCCAGCCTGGTCCTGGGAGCCTGAGGGTCCCAACCCACGGGATCCTGCTCGGCAACGAGCCTTTATCCCGGCGTTCAATGCCCATCCGAGCATGTCTCAGGGCCAGAGGCCACCACCAGCGCAGATGAACCCGCCATTATACCCTGATGGGTCAAGGGTTCCGAACAAATTTGTTCGTGAATTGGCGGATCAGATGCGTAACCTCACTAATGTGCGCTGCAGTGACCATTCCATGTACCCGCACATGGCCTTCATGCCTTCACCGACATCACCAGAGGTGGTTGTCCAGTCCACTGCCCATTCAATATCGTCTGGCAGTAGGGGCGTGCCTGACTACATCAGGCAGACGCACCGCGCTCAGCAGGCATGCTTCAGGAGAAGGCAGGCGGTGCAAAGTGTACGGGATCAGTCACGTGCAGCTGCACTTGATGTGGTGAGAAACAGGGGCTCACCTTTGCGAGGGAACTCGCCCGCCGTGACTCCTACCACTTCCATGCCAAATGTCGAAGTGCAGGAGGCGCTGAATCCAACGGGGGCACCCCCATCAGCCTTCATGCCCTCCGAGACGGTACTGGAGAGGCAGCGGCGGGTATATCCCAGGGCAGCAGACGTAGAGGTCTTTACTGGGATGGAAGATACCTGTGCGGTATGCCTCGAAGAATTTCAGCCCAGGGACAGTGTCTACCGCCTGAGGTGCAACCACTTGTTCCACGAGGGATGCTGGAATTCAAATGTGGTAGGCCACGTTACAAACCAACGTGAGGGAGATCCCCAGCAGCCACCATGTGCTATCTGCCGAGCACCTGGCATCATAGCATCATCCTTCCCATGGACCGGCTCCTTTAGTCAGACTCCTGAGCAATCAGCGAGAGAGCTGCGGGAGCTAAGGAGCATGGTGGAGGAGATGACGTCTAGGATGCTAGCTATGCAGACAGCTCCGTCACAACAGCAGGGATACCTGCCTGAAGAGGTAAGGCCGCCTATGGAAACGGGATATTTTGATCAGCTTATCCCGATGACGGCGCCTCAGCAGGGAAACCTGCATGATACTCCTCAGATGTCTCCCCAGAGTGGAGGCGAGGCTGAGATGTCACTGGACCTTGATCAGCTGCGTGAATTGCGCGCACGACATTTCCAGAATCAGATGGATAATACGCACACAACATTTATGCTGGATGCCAACAATCCTGAAACTGATAGTCCGTCGCTAGACTTATCAGAATCCTCAGTGGCGTCAGCAGCAACAGCAGCCAGGGCCGTCAACATCACAGCGACGAACGAGGAGTTCGAGGAGTGGCTGCAGTACCGGGATCACATCACGAACGAGGGGCTGCAAGACATCGCCCTTCACTCGTACCTGACGTTGATGCGGCGCACGACCCGCGAGCAGTATAAGAGCATACGTGATGAGTATGCCAACTGGCGGGAGGAGCGTGGCGATCACGCCCAGCACGTGTCGCACTTCCAGTGCGTCGACCTGGCACGCATGGCCGAGAGCGAGTCGCATGCCAGTGTCATGCGGGGTAACCCGCCAGGGAGTACGACTGTGCCGCGGGGAAACCCGCCTACCGACACAGCCGACACTTCAGAAACTCTGCGCATCAAGCAGCCGAGTAAGACGTTCTTGGATGATGGTGGGAATTCCATACTCATCGACGTCGGTTCGAAGATCAACATCATGGGCGAGAACACGAGCCGTAAGTTCGTCCAGGCTGCCGAGGCACATGGCCGTACTTGTACGTTCGAGCCCCGCTCTCGTTTGAATATCAACGGAGTGGGAGAAGGGTCGGCCCCAGCGGATACCGTAGGCACATTCAGTATTGCCTGCGAGTACCAGGGGTCGGCCCAACTCGATTCATACAAGACGAACATTGTGTCAGGCTGTGGCAAGGACCTGCCAGCCATCCTAGGCCTCGATAGTATGCAGGACAAACGCACGATCATCGTGCTTGAACGAGGCCAGGAGAAGCTGATATTCCCTGGTAAGGGGCAGGTCAAAATGGAGCTCCCAGAAGGCTCCAAAATCATGCCTACGGCAAAGTTGCCGTCAGGGCATCTGTCGATCAGGTGTGATTGTTTTGGAGCTGCGGGGCAACCCGCCTCGAGCTCAAGCAGCACGTCCTTCCAGACAGCGCTGACAGGCGAGCCGACCCCGGCGCAGGAGCGCAAGCAATTGCAGGGAAACCTGCCCCAGGGGTTGATGGAGACGCTTGCCAAGGCCACCATGCGAGGCGACAACATCGACGATCTCGAGACGTTCGATTGTTTTGTTGCCAGGACACTGGCCCTGCATGGTGGTAGTGTACCCATGGACGCTGTACAGTCCCGCCGTAAGATAGTGATGGGATACACTAATCGTGAATTGCATACGGTCAGCGACGCTAGGTCCAAAGGCGTGCTGAAACAGCTGATGGATAATCCATCGATGCTGACAGCATTTGCGGAGCAATCCGCCTCTGAGGCCACGGCGCGCTGCAGTGCTGAGCTCCAGCATCTGAGGGAAGCCCAGATGCTGGCAGATATTGTAGGCACATCTTCTTCATCTTGAAGATGGCAGGGCGACGTCGCCCCCTCGTCGTCTTGCCTGTTGGCTGAAAAGCCGGGGGGGTAACAAGGGCAGCGGGGTAACCTGCCTTAGTAAGAGGGCTTTTGTCATTGAAGATACGAGGGAGGCATGCGCCGACCTCCGCACACGAGGTTATATTTGTGATCGTATTTCCCACAACGAACTTATGACAAGCGTGGGCACAAACTACCTAGGTGCGGTGATCAGTGGAGATTACACTCTCATATGGATCAGTACTCCGAGTGACTGGTACGTAAGAACTCCAGGAAAGAGAGTGGCCCCGCATTGGTCACGTATCCAGAACCTGTTGATAAAAGCCAAGAAACTCCGCATGAAGATCATAATATTTGGTCCCCCAGGATATGTTTGGAAGTTATCTCCAGTACGTGACACCCTCGAAGATCTAAAGTTGTGAGTAATACGGATGCGTTTGTGTCATTTCGGTATTCGGTTCAATATGCAAGACAGTACACCAAGCGGTACGTATATGCAGGTAGCATCTTCAATACCGATTAGCTCGAAGCTGTGGGCATGTACCTGTAAGCAGGCAATACCACAACATGTGTTGGATTGGTACGGCCATACAGTACGGCATGCTGAATGGCGAGCTCAGACACGCACTACACTCATCCGTCATTTGAACGACAACATCCTGGGGAGCACCACCACGCACGGAAACGTGCCTGTATATTTAAATACGTATACACGTACAGACCACAACACCCGTCACTACGTGACGACTAATAAGGGAGGACCAAAATGGTCTGAAGTCATCCGACGTGTAACAATCAACCTGGATACCAATGCGGTTATTCAGGATATCTCAGTTACCGATCAACCAACAGGATATGATTGGCATGCACCATTACCTGCAGGGGTTGCCAACATCAGTACTCGGTTGTATTGGCAACCCGAGGAACCGGTCTTGCTCGGAAACGAGCCGACTCAATCACCACAGAAACATCGACGCGTCATCATAGATGACTGTTCTCTCCCCCCCCCGACTCTGGCGATTGACGCATGTACCCATTCAACCACGACAATGAGTACACAGACCGACGAACAAGACGAGCAAGCTTTACCCACTGAATCGCGTATAAAGCAGAAGGAGAGGCTCAAAGCCGAAAAGGAAGCAGGCATCAAGCCTCGCCGCATTAAAAGGCACGTTGAAGACGGAAACGATGATTGCGGCGACGACTTGTCAGGACTCGGACAGGATCTTATGGCAACCTGGAGTACTGACGTCCCTGTTGAGCTGATAAGCTCCGACGAGGACGATGACCTGTTCCTTACCCTCCCCACATCTATGCCCGACACGCACGCTAACATATACAGCATAGTTGCTACACTATGCTATGGTCATAACATTTGCGTGGATATGTTGGAGCTTTGTGGCGGTGAGGGTGGCATCTCAGAGCTCGCCTTCTCAAGGGGACTTTCCTCAGGCGGCAACTTGGACAAGACTACATATGTCGACCTGGGAGACCCCTCGGTGCAGCTGGTTATAGACCATTACTTTGCTATATGCTACGTACGAGTTGCCATGCTGCAACCCAGCTGTCGCACCACAGGACCACCATCCTACTACAACTACAAAGTCAACTACAACACTTGGGAACAGCACCATAAAGAAGACTTACCACACATAACTTATTGTGGTAAAATTGCTGTAACCCAAGATGACTCTCGGAGGTGGTTTATACGCGAACAACCTACAGGAACATGGGTAGATGATATTTCTCCATGGAAGAAGCTTGCCAACCGACCACACATTACAACCGTACGCATTGACCAATGCGCTACGGGACTTAAAGACACGACTGGTGACTATATTAAGAAGCCGACAAATATCACCAGCAACGACGAGACAATTCTTAAACCCTTTGAGCGACTCAAGTGTAACGGTCAGCATGTGCACGCACAACCGTGCAATACCGAGCTTTCACTGGCACAAAAATACACCCGACGACTGCAGTCTGCCTTCGTGGAAGCTGTATATCTGGCGAAAGCCATTGACACCACGCGCGGAAACGCGCCTATAAGTACCGCACATGCTTATCCTACAGACCTTCCCGATCAAGCTGAACCAGGCGAAGGTATGAGACGCATCGGTGATCGTATCATCCCAAAGGTGGCTACTTGCCCGGCATGCATCGACAACGTCCGAAAGGACAGTCCTAGCCATAACAGAGACCCTACGCAGTGTAAATATCATGATTCCATCTCTGTATATTGGCCATGTCCAGCATGTCAGAGGGATCTTACGAGAAGCAAGGGTGTTAAGAACCACCTCGATACCGAACCTGGTAAATGTCGTTTTGCTGAACCATTTAAACTACCAGACGACCACGACCCCGAAGGCAAAACCGTGCCAGCTTGGTGGAAACCCTTACCTAAACCTGGTGAGGGCCAAGCTTCAGCTTCAGGTGGCCGTCAAGGCGCACACGCCAGGCCACCGCGACCACGATCCTTCGGCAACGTCGATCCGACATCTGGTGCCAGCAGCTACGACATGCTACGAGACGCCCCCGAGCGTGGAAACACGCCTTCTGCGTCTTCTAGCGAAGTGCCACAGGTAGCGGCCCGCCGCGGCCGTCTACAAGGCGCACCACCACCTCCAGACGCAGTTAACACAGGGGACCAACTACGGAGAGCTACAAGGAACCCTCTTGCCTCCACCGGCTCCGGGGCTCCACGACTACCCGACTGGACGAGATTCGACATCCAACAGAGTCTACGGAGTCTCCGTAGTCACGAACCTCGTGTCGTGAAAAAGGAACTCCGAAAACTGCATCTGCGATGGCATCATGCGAAGGAGCCAAAGATGAGGCTAATCCTCGAAAAGATGGGGCTTGATAGCGTTCGACTGAACATGATCAAGGAAGTTTGCGATACCTGTCGGGAATGCAGAGCATGGGAACGTCCAGGAAACTCAACACTACCATCGGTGAGCCTTCCTGGTAACTGGCTCGATGAAGGGGGAATGGACCATGTTTTACAAGAAACGGACCATATTTCATATTATGGATCGTTGTATTCGCCTGGCAGCAGGCCTAGAAATTCCCGACAGAGAACGTGACACTATCATCGACGCCTACCACTACTGCTGGATTGCCTATCACGGACCCTTCAAAGTTTTATACTCAGACGGAGAAGGCGCCCTGAATAACGATGCCGCTAAAACCATGATGGCCAATAAGGGCACGGAACTTCGTATCCGAGCACCTGGCCAACACGCGACTTCAATTGAGTCACGAAACGGCATTCTTAGAGGCGTCCTCCACATGATTGAGGAAGAATTGAATAGACACAACATCCCTGTTGTATTCACTAGAGTATTGGCGGAAGGCATCTTCGTTACTAATGCGTTTACGTTTTATAACGGAGTATCGCCATATCAGGCACACGCAGGACGTCAGCCCTCCTTCCTCCCTGATCTCGATACCCTTGACTTTCCCAAGGGACCTGAGACTTCAGGGCACGAACGAGAACGTCGTGTAAGGGAAGTCAGCCTAGAAGCTATAACTCAGGCTACTGCTGTGGCCAAGACAAATCGAGCTCTCAGGGCTAAGACGACTCCTGATGGTGCTCGCCTTTACTCAGCAGGAGATTTGGTCGATTACCACCGACCTACTGCCACCGAGGACGACCATGGAGGCTGGAATGGCCCATTCCCGGTGATCCGCAATGTGCCTGAAAGAGGACATATTGTTGTCAAGGCAGGATCTCGTGAGGTAATTGTGATGCATCCTGATGCTCGTCGCACGCTATACATCGAATGTCTCCTCACACGGGAACTTGGCATGGACAATATGGCCATGCAAACCGTCCTTGCTTATGTGGCACACCTTGGCGCAGGGAAACCTGCCAAAGTTTTCGGTTATATCCCCGATTACAAGGGAAACCTTAATCTTTCAGACGACAGCAAGTTTCACCCGCGCGTGCACTTAGCACTACAGTACCTCGTACGAATTTACTTCCGAGTAGAACATGTAGTGGCAGTTCGATTGGCTAAGAGTGTGTCAAGCCTACCTGCAGTCAAGTACGCCACCGGGTCTACGCTGATCCACTATGACAACGACATCAGCCCGGCGTTCCACTACTACGAATGTGTGGGCACCGGCTTAAACATTTCTCAGATCACTGGTAGCACTCACTCCAGACTTATTCAATGCTTGACTTCACGTGTCCCTTCCTTAGGATTTCACGACGATTTGGCTAAATATCAGCATTCAAGCAACACGTCTGGAGAACACGAGTCGCCTGGAAACAGGCCTTCTCCAGACACACCAGATGCTTCATCGCCGAGCGAAGGCCGTCTGTCGACAATCTATGAGGAAAATGAGGAACACAATATCGAAGCTATGATGCTGGAAGAGTGGTACGACGAGCTACGTATGGACCTTCATCCTACGACGATTACCGATGATTATCTCTATTGCGTCCCAACAACTATGCTGCCCGACCAATGTGTTTTGGTTTCAGCATTTGTGGACGAAGATGATATTATATCATCAAATATGCTCGGAGACGAGCCGAAATCATGTGAGTCCTGTCTAGTCTCTCTTTGTTCAAACACAACCGACGAGAGCTACTCTCTAGACAGTGATGAATACGGTCCTTACGTTGAACTATGCTTTACATCAGAAATGTCAAACATAGTGTTGGATCAGACTCAACTTGCACAGCTCGATACCGATATGGTCGCAACGATGAGAGTATATGTATCCTCTGCTGCTAAACGTGCTGTGGTTGTCAAAGAAGATGATCTATTGACCAGAGCCGACATAGCAGCACATTCACAGGAGGTTAGTGAAGCCTTATATATTGAGCTCAAAATCTGGATTGATAACCGATGCTTTGAGATGTACGATTTATCCAAAGCTTCCAACATCATGACATCCATATGTGTACAAGTGGAAGTTCGTAAAGATGGGTACTGAGAACGTTAAAACCATTCGTCTCAGACTGGTCCTTCGTGGATTTATGGATACTGAGGCTTTTGATGTGGAAACATTCTCGGGAACCGCCCGAAGGCAGTCCCAACGACTCCTGGCAAGTGAAGCGGCATGCCATCCAGAGTGGATCTTAGCATCCATGGATATCGATAAGGCGTTCCTCAAGGGTTTGACCTATGAGGAACTTGCCCATGCCACCGGCGAGGAAACTCGCATGGTTTGCTTTACTCTTCCACCAGGAAGCGCTCAGGTACTTCGTACATTACCCGGCTTCTCATCCTACGACGAAAGTCGACACTGTCTTAGATGCCTCAAACCAGGAACGGGTACTAAGGACGCTCCAAGAGCGTTCTCTCTCAAACTTCGTACGACCACACGAGCTATAGGACTTACACCGACCAGCTACGATCCTGAATTTGAATTCAGCCAAGACCTTCTGACGGCAAAACATGTCGATGATATTAACATGACAGGTCTAGAGAAAAATATAGACGACTATGTACAACGTGTCGAAAAGGTGTTTGGCAAATGCAAGCTCAACAAGCACACATATACGAACTGCGCCGTTCGCTACACTAAGAATGATCAGGGAGATGTGATCATGGACCAGGACGAGTACATTAAACAACTACGTCCTATCACACACCCAGAACTTACAGGAGCGGCGGCCGACGCCAAAGCCACGAAACTCATTACCGACATGTTCGTCAGCCTGCGAGGAGCCCTCGCCTATGCCCTTCTTACCCAAATCTGGCTCATGGTATATGTGGTCTCTCTTCAGAAAATTCAAGAGCCCACCAATTTGCAAGCCAGACGTTTGAACGCTGTGACGCGAAAGCTGATCAGCAGCCCGAAACGTATCACCCCTCCCTCGGATGAAGCCGACGAATGAAGTTGACATCCATAGCGATTCGGGGTATCGGAAGCTTACCGGGGAGGGGGATGACGAGACCAAGGGCTACGGCATACGCGGGGCCAACGCACTACGGCGAGGAAACTCGCCTCAAGGCAAGTCCGTCGTTCACCTCTGTGACGGACTATGCAAATCACACCGATTACAGGTGAGGTCCAGTTATGCTGCGGAGGCACTTGCAGCCGCACATAACCTTGATGAGTGTTACCCTACGCTCATTACTCTCCACGAGCTTAAGGCAGGGGCTTTGACTCCACGACAACTACGAGACATGCGTGAAGTTGGAGGCCTTGCTATCAAAGTCTCTCTTACCATAGACGCCGAGTCCGTCTACAAATCTTTATCAAGCAGGGATCTCAAAATACCTACAGAACGGACTCTGCTTGGACATATCAGCTGGATACGTGAGCTCATGGATATAGGTATAGTACATAATGTGCAATGGTGTGATACTAGGGGTATGACCGCAGATGGGCATACAAAGGGAAGCATCGATCGGGAACTGCTTCTGGAAGTGATGTCAGGCACTCAGTCATTTAAGTATGACGTGAAGCCATTTGTTCCCTTTCGGGGCCCCGAGGAGAGAGACAAACCTAAGTCTAATCAATTTTAGTCTGTCCTTGTTGCCCTCGCGGTCCAGTTTGCCAGCACGGGCGCCTACTATAAAGGCGCCCCTCTAGTTGCTCGGAAACGAGCCTTATATTTCACGCCTGGCAACGAGCCGGCTTCGTACAACTCAGGCTCTTTGCCTTAATACACATTTGCTTGGTGAGGTATGGCCTAATTTTGGCTTACCTCTAACTGAGCCGATAGCCCTTCATTGTTTGAAGGGGCTTTCCTGTATTTGCGTGAAATACTTTGCGAGGAAACTCAACTTACAGTCTGGTGCTTGGCCAGACTGTACGCACTGTTTTCTTTTTTGCAAACAGTCGTGCGCGCGATCTTTGCGTGCGACTATGCTCTCCGTCTCCTCCCCTCCCGACTTTAAGGGTAGCTCTTTGGGAGATGTTACAGTATCGGGAGCATAGCTCGCGCGCCGTTGCCTTTGGCTCTAGGCACGCGCGCCCTATTTGCCCGGATACCTGATGGTATTCGCTATTTGCCCGGACACCGCGAGTGTTCGCTATGTGCTGGAAAGATCATTACATCGATCTTATCCTATCTTATCCGTCCACCCCTCATACTGTACCTTCACAGCAGAGCGACGGACGCAATTTGCCAGGCTATATGCCATATTTGAGCTACCAGGCTCACTTTCGACTGTAGGGCCCTCCTATCAGAAGCATGTCTCGCGCTGTCTCGTCCTGGACAGCCAGAGCTTCAAGGACCGCGAGCGAAGCAATGGGCGCGTGTTGGGTTCCATTCGATTGGCTCGCGAGGAGAAGTCGGAGCCGCGCCCCAGGCGAGGACGTACACTCGGATCTGTAAGCTCAGACGGCGCGCCCATCAAACAGCCCACGTCAAGCAGTGGCGAGGCGTCCTGGCTTGCCTGCAGGCCCACCGACGAATGTTCCAAGGACCTCTTGTGGTTCGCTTGAGATGTTATTTGAACACTTCTGGCGGGGACCGCCTTGTTGTGGTACGTCGGCCCTGTGTTTTAAGAACGTTTTTTTTGCAATTCGATCATTCGTTTGTCCTCAGAACAATTATTGTAGTTTCCATGTGTCTCCCTCCTGGTCTGAACCAGGCCCGGACATCTGTCCGTTGTGCTGATTCGTTCGTTTGCCCTCAGCAAACTTCGTGGCAGCTCTACGGGAATGCCGGGACGCTCGGCCCCTGCTCAGCCATGGATCCTGTTTGTGCCTCTCCTGCGCTGCCACACCAGCCCGCGGCGTGCTGCTCGGAGCACCTCTCGGGGCAACGTCGGTGTGGGATAGTTGGGTGCCAGGCGCGCCAGGTGCGGCACGTGCTCCACGTGCGCCCAGAGTTCCACGTGCTTTGGCCGCCCCAGGTGCGCGGAACCAACGAGTCTCAGGGGCCTGGCTTTGAGCTTTCTCAGCCAATGTTGGAGCCATGTGGAGGTTCCGACATCCCATCGGAAACGGTTTGGCGAAAAAACAGCAGCCACCGCTGTGCCAGACCAATCGGTCGACCACCTGCGCCCAGAAGGCAGGTGGGATCTGTTGGCACCCCAGCCGTCCCTGTAAAATACACATGCAAAGTGGTTACGGGGCGGCCGCGCATACTCCAAATGTGGAGGCAGAGTGCGTTATTGTAATGTTTCTTTTGAAAGGAATGGGTGGGGTGGCCCTCATGGGGTTGTCATGGTTCCGGGTTGGCCGCTGGCCGAGTGGGGGAGGGGGTGTATATTCACAGGGAACAGTGATAAAACCCCTCCCCGAATGGGAAGAAGGGTTTTTTGGAAGAGGGAAGAAAGACATCGTTAGACCGCCTGCACCCAGAGGGCTGGCGGGATTCAGACCCCCCGGCCGCTTCTGAGATGCATCGACCCTCAATCGTCCATTCCTCGCCGACAAAGGCCCAATAACCCACCCCGCCCCGTGCTGCGTGGACTTGCTATCGAGGGCCTCTCGTCGATCCAGCGGCGATGTATCGCCGATTCCGGGCCGATGTCCCCCCCCCCGGAGTCGCTGCCCTACTCACGTTGCCCATCATGCTCGGGGAGCCTCGAGTTCAGGAGGCAGTGCCTCCCATGCTCGGGCCTTAGGCCTCCGATGAATGCCTTGGGGGCCGAAACCTCCAGAGGCGGATGGGATTTCTCGCCCTGCCAGGTTCAGGATGGATAAAAAACACACAGACACAATGAATCGTCGATTCCCAAGAAAATATGGGAACCTATGGGAAGGGGGAAGACAAAAAACACAGAACATGTGGGAACATGTGGGGAATCCTGTTATTTGTGTCTACTTATTTGTGTGTCCCAGGGCCCCTTCAATCTTGCGCGGGCGTGCGCCCGCCGGGACTGGTCCTGGGCCGTTCTCACGGAGGGGGGTGCTCGCCCACAAAGGGGCCTTGGCCACTCCCGAAGCATCGAAGACGACTGGCCCCGATGGCCTCCGTCACCCTCGAGAAGAAGTTCCCCCCGCTGCCGTGCTCCCCACTCTACCGACACGTCGACTAGCGAATTGGCAGTTTTCGGTTCGCGAGAGGGCGTCGTGGCCGTCATTTTTGCGCGTCCAGGTCCGTCGGTTTCGGTCCCAGGCCATTTTCACTAAGGGGAGGTCTACTAAAGTGAGGTTTGTCCACCGCCGAGTTCGGCCCACAAGGGACCCTTGGCCACTCCCGAAGCATCGAAGACGACTGGCCCCGACGGCCTCCGTCTTCCTCGAAAAGAAGTTGCCCCCGCTGCCGTGCTCCCCATGCTGCCGACCCCGCCCGCTCCGGGGGCGGCAGCGGGGCAGGGCTGCGGGTCGGGGCTCCAGCTTTCCAGAGGCCAGCTTCTTCTCCGCTCCGCCCTCCCCAGCCTCTGGAGAGCTCACACCTTCCCGCCATTACCCATCGGTCGTTAAAAGTAGGGATTTCTGGATTCCCAGATTCCAATCTATTTTAAGCGCCTTCCTACTTCAATGATCGAGTGGCTTCACCTTTTCCGTCCTCCTTAGGGGGCGGGCGGACACCCAATCTCTTTTCAACGCCTTCCTACTTTATGTTTCTACCTACCTCTTCCGACCGATGGGTACAGGAACAACAACACAGTCTACACCAAAGATCTATTTGTTATGCTGAATGTCTGTTAGACCGTATGCTAGTGTGTGGTGTTTTTTCCCGGAAAGGGCTCGAGCCCAGGGTTCTCTTTTTGTTGGTTCCCCCCGGTTTCGACGGCTGTAGGGCCGGCGAAATTATTCTGCGATAAATTACGAGGTCGCGTAGGGCCGGCGAATTACAAATTGAGGATGTCTCGAGCGAAACGCTTGTTTTTCAGAATTTGTTGAGGATGTCTCGAGCGAAACGCTTATTTTGTGTTATAGAGTGTCCTCTCCTGGGGACCTGAATTCTGAGGATCTCTCAAGTGGATTGCATGTTTTCACTTGCCCAAGTCTTGAGAATGTCTCGAGCGAGACGCTTGGTTTCACGCCTCCAAGTGGCCCAGACAGATGTCTAGCATGAGGATTTGTTGAGGATGTCTCGAACCAGAGGCTTGTTTTCACGTGTCCAGGTCGCCCAGGCGGATGTCTAGCATGAGCATTTGTTGAGGATGTCTCTCGAGCGAGACGCTTGTTTGCACGTGTCCAGGTTGCCCAGGCGGATGTCTAGCATGAGGATGTGCTGACAACGTCTTGAGCGAAACGCGTGTTTTCACGTGTCCAGGTCGCCCAGGCACAGCACAGCCCTCGTCACGGTACATCAATATCGAAACCCTTAGCATTGCAGCATGGCATGTTGCCTGGGACGTTCCGCGGAGCGTCCCGTGGCGAGTCCCCCTGGCACGTCGCGCGGTGCACGTCCATTGGCACGTTCCGTAGCGCGTCCCCTTGGCACGTCCCGCGGTGCGTGCCCATGGCACGTCCCCTGGCACGTCGCCTGGCGCGTCCCTTGGGACGTTCCGCGGCGCGTCCTCTTGGCATGTTCCCTCTGTCGATTAGTTCTGGGGCAGCTACCATCTGCTCAGGCAGCTCGAGCTTACGATCTAGATCAGTTCGGTGAGGACTCGGATGCCAGGGAGGACTCGATCCACAACGCTATATATAGATCACAATCGCGGCATGGCACATCGCAGTTCAGCACGGCCCAGCACAGCACAGCCGTCGGCACGGTACATCAAGATCGATACACTCAACTATGCACCTTGGCACGTTCCTTGGCGCGTTCCGTGGCGAGTCCACCTGGCACGTCGCGCGGCGCGTCCCCTGGCACGTCCCTCGGCACGTCCATTGGCACGTTCCGTAGCGCGTCCCCTTGGCACGTTCCGCGGTGCGTCCCCATGGCACGTCCACTGGCACGTCGCCTGGCGCGTCCCTTGGGACGTTCCGCGGCGCGTCCTCTTGGCATGTTCCCTCTGTCGATTAGTTCTGGGGCAGCTACCATCTGCTCAGGCAGCTCGAGCTTACGATCCAGATCAGTTCGGTGAGGACTCGGATGCCAGGGAGGACTCGATCCACAACGCTATATAGAGCACAATCGCGGCATGGCACATCGCAGTTCAGCACGGCGTAGCACAGCACAGCCCTCGGCACAGTACATCATCATCGATACATTCAGCATTGCATGTGTCCGTCGCCCAATCAGGTGTCTTTGAAATGTTGCAATGCCTTACATTTCTATATTCCTTTCCGGGTTCGTGGGTCGATCATGTTTGGGGGGGGCGCTCACAGTTGTTTTTTTTCTACCGTGTGAGAACCGTTCGCCTGCAGATACCGCGCAACGCGCGCGCACGCGCTCACAGCAGTTCCTCTTCTTGTGCCCACGGTGGCCGCGTCGTGCGTTCATGCGCTCGGGGACTAAAACGCAGGGTCGGGGGGAGAGGGAGAAGCGCCTGCAGGGTTCAGAAACATCGTGTGCAAAGTGGCTACAAAAATGATTCCACACCTTGCCACACATCGGCTGCAATAGGCTATGATTGGCTGCCGACATCTGCTGTAGCCGCTTGGGGGCTCCAAGCTTGTGACTGTCGCACGCTTTCACGACCTGGGTCAGGGCCACACAGATCCGCGGCGGCTGCAACCGAAACCGGGGCGACTACACAACGAATGCCCCACGGTTGAGAGTGAACCCAGGAAGAACGTACGCGCCCAGCCACGTACATACATACGCCCCCCCCCCAGTCCGCGAGACCAGCCTCGTGTTACGAACGCTCGCGCAGTTTGCAGGTTCGGAACCAACGTGGATTCACGCATTTTGTCGGCCCTTGTGGCCCCCCCGCCGTGGATCTCCTGCAGACCGCGGGTGCCCAGCACGCCGCCCCCCCATGTCCGCCCCCGCGCGGCCACGGTGCGCGGTGTTAATCGCGCAACGGCCACGAGGTTTTGTTGCCATCGGTCGCAGCGTGCGCCTTGCAACGGCAGCCCGCGGCTCAACGCTCGTCCAGAGTTGTCTGGGCCGTGCTGTTCCGTGGCAGATCCCTTTTGTTGTTGACGGCGTGCTGTAGTAGAGAGGGGTGCTCGTGGGAGGGTCGCGTGCGGCAGGTGCGTGACGCGTCGACGCGGCGGCGACGCCGGCGCGGGCGTTCCAGGCTGAGCGCCACCACCAGCCCGGAGACCCGGCCGATGTCGAGTGATTGGCGCCTCTCGGAACGCCGCTGGTCGCTCGAGAGGCCTGAGCGATCCACGCGGCGTCAGGATCGAGGGCAGCAGCGCGGCGACCGTGCCCGAGATGTCGTGGGCTCTTGTCGATGCCGATGTTGGTCGTGGTCCATGCGGGCCGTCGCCGATTCGCCAGGATGATCCACGGGTTGACGATCATCTGCGCGGGCTTGCGCGAGGTATTGTGTATGCCATGGTGTATTCTTCGACAGGTGGGCGGCGACCAGCATCGACACCGACGGTGTCACGTTCACCCTCGGTCATGGCCATCTTCTTTCCCCATGTCCACAGAAGCAAGCAGTGGCGACGCGTCTTGTTTCGCCTATAGGCCCACCAGGTATATCAACGAAGACGCATACCGCGAATCACGGCCCCCCCCCCCGCCGTTTTGGAAGCGCCTGTGTGGCCGAAGGTTTGGGCTAGAGCTTGGCCAAGCTGTCGGACCATATGTTGCCCAGCCGTGGTTGAAACCCGTCGGGGAACACGTGGGGAAGAGCAGAATGAGGAGAAGAAGAAAACGGGAGGAGGTGGAGGAGGAGGAGGAGGAGGAGACCTTGGGAGCCTCTTGGGGCACTCGTGGGGTCTCCTGGGAGCTTCCTGGAAGCCTCTTGGAGGCCTCTTGCGGGTCTCCTTTCCGTGTTATTGGGCCGTCGGGAGCCGTTTTGGGGGCCGTTCTGGACTGTCTTGGGGCCTTCTTGGGGTGCTTCAGGGCCGTCTTGGAACCCATTTTGGCCGTCATGGAGGCCTCTTGGGCCTTTTTGGGCCCCCCTCTGGGCCGTCCTGGGGGCTTCTTGGGCCGTCCTGGGGGCTTCTTGGGCCGTCCTGGGGCTATCTTGGAGGCCTCTTGGGCGCTCGGGGGACGATCTTGGGGGCCTCTTGGGCCGTCTTGGGCCGTCGGAAGGCCGAAAAGAAGCGAGTGCCAAAATCCTTCAACACCCAAAGGAAAATCAACGACCGAAGTCGTTTTTAACCGCCAGTTCGGCCCCGACGCTCTGTTCGTCAAGACGGAGGGTGCGGCGAGGGGAGCCGGCAAAGGGGTTCGTCAACTCGGAGGGAGGCCGGCACGGGGGTCGCCACCCCAGAGGGAGGCCGTCAAGGGTGCTCGCGAAGGGGTTTCGTAAACTTGGAGGGGGGCTGTCAGGGCCGTTCGTCCACTCGGAGAGGCCGTCGAGGGGGTCCGACAGCTCGACAGGTGGCCGTCGAGGGGGCATCGTCGACTCGGAGAGCTGACGGCCAAATCTTGTCACCGAGACAGAGTTGACGGCCAAACCCTTTCACTAAAATGGAGTTGACGGCTCAAGCGCCGCACAGAGTACAGTGGGGGGCCCATGCCAAGAAACACCCTGCTGGCCTCCAGTGTGCCCTGGGTTTGGGTCTCGATGGTTTTGCCATGGCAAAGCGTCATGGTCCCACACCAAAAATCGAGGGACGTCCTGGGGTCTCAGGGTTGGGTTTCTTGTGGAAGGTTTCTTGTGGACGGGCCTCCACTGTGCACATGGTCATCCGTCATCCGTGGAGGGGAAACCACACACAGACACAATTAATCGTCGATTCACGAGGAAATATGGGAAAACATGGGAAGCGGGGGGGAAGACGAAAATCCCCCCAAAATGGAAAAGTATGGGGAATCCTTGGATGTGTGTGTGTGTATTTATTGTATCGCTTCGCTCATGCCGCCGGCCCTGGAGCCCTCCTTAGGCCCCTTGGGGGCCTCTTGGTGGACCTCTTGGGAGTCTCTTGGGGCTCCTTGGCGGCGTCTTGGGGGCCCCCAGGGTCTCTTGGGGGGCTCTCGGGAGCCTCTTGGGGCGGGAGGGGGGGTAGTCGATTGTGGCTCCCCTCTCGGAGGCCATGATCCTCGTGAGGGATGTCGAAAAATGGCCCTCCCCTGGAGTGCTCTGGTGGCTTCTCCCAGGACCTTGCCGGGGTACTTTTCGTCCGGGGCCCCCCAGGAGCCGCCCCGCGCGCGCGAACTAGAAACATTGTTAACCAGTTACCGGAGATCTTACCACGCCTCTGGCCCGTTGGGCCGGCGAATTTCTGTGTCCCTGGCGCCCTTCAGGCCATCCGTCGGGACGTCCAGGCCCGCCTCCAGACGTGCCGCCCGCGACAGGCTCAGCTCATACAGGCGGCCCGGATGAGTAGGTCGACCCTGCCAGATCAGGGGTACCCTCGTGTCCCGTCCCTTGCGACCCATGCCTCCTGCAGTCCTGTGGCAGCGTGGCCCCCGGAAGGGTCTCCTGTGTCCCCTCGCGTGCCCTCCCCAGTCAGGTCCGACTCTCGGGGGGCGCGGAGCGAGAGCCCCCCGGGCCCTCGGCTCGCGCCCGCCGTGCGGCCCCCGGGCGTCCTCGCGCCTCGCCGCCCGCCCGCGGGGGGGCGGCGAGGCCCTGCTGCTCGTCTTCAACAAGGCGCACGGCCGGCTCTGCACGCTCTCTCCCTTGCGGCGGCGTGTATGAGTCAGAGGAGGGAGAGTTATCCACCGGGGCTGGACCTAAACGGTGGTTTGGGCGATTTCGTGGGCCGTTTTCGTTTCGACTACGTTTCGCGGTAGAGAGGCGGATTCGAGACAAAAGCGAGGGTTAACGAAAACAAAGCGAAAACGAAGAGCACCGTTTAGGTTCAGCCCTGTTGTCCACGCCGCTGTCCTTCCCGCGTCTGCCCCTTCCTGGGCCTCTTTGGCGGCGCTCGTCGCCACCGCTGGACTCGCCTCGGAGTTTGAGGCAGAACGCACCCCAGGAGAGGTGTGGGGTGCAGGGCTGGACCTGACCGGTGTTTTGGCGACTTTGTGGACCGTTGTCGTTTCGACTTCGTTTTGCGGTAGAGGCGAATTGAAGACAAAACGAGGGAAAACGAGAACAAACCGAAAACGAAGAATTCCGCATAGGTTCAGCCCTGCTGGGGTGTAGCAGTATCGGCATGTTTTGGTTCCCCCAGTTGGCAGCGGCAACGATAGGGGGGATGGGCCTAAGGGGGGGACTGCATCGACCCCCAGTCGCCCATTGATCGCCGGTAGGGGGTCCGATGGCCGCAGCCCGCCCAGGAGGGTGCGCATTTGCTATCGGGGGCCCATCGCCGATCCATCGGCGATGTCTCGCCTATTCCGGGTCGATGCTTCCCCCCCTGTGCCTATCCCCCCCCTATCGTTCCCCCTCATGGCTGCGCTCACAATGGGGCGCCGGGGGGGGGTGTCTTAGAAGAGGGCGGCGCTCTCCTTGGAAGGCAGGGACCCTGATCAAAGGGCCCGCCCGGGGAGTCCTGAGGAGGCTTCTGAGAGGCCGTGGGGGCTTTGCGAAGGCCGCCTCCTCCTTAGAACCCCCCCCACACCTTTTAAGAAGGCCGCCCCCTCGCGATACCCCGTTGTGCGCGCCGCCAACGTCCGCCGCCGTCCCTTTTCCCTCCCCAGCCCAGACCCCCGCGAGTCAGGACAGAATCACGATAGGAGTTTGGATGTTTTTGTTCCACCTCTGGGAGCGGAGCTCTTGCCGGGCCTGGGGGGCCGTCAAGGAGCGACTCGGGATGAGAAGCTGGTCCCCGGGGACTGTATCAAGAACTCGGGGTCGATGTTATAAACAAATAGTGTTAAGATGGAAAGCGCGCCAGTGGATGGCCCTGAATACACTAAAGGGGGGGTGTGCTCGCAGAACCCCCCCCTCCCCCCCTTCAAAGGGGGTGAGATTTTCGACCCCCCCCCATCCCCCCCTTGGCGCTGGAAAGGGGGGGTGTCGACCCCCCCCCTCCCTCCCTTTTCGCCGAACAGGGGGCTGGGGAGGGGACCTCTCGGGTAGTGAGTAGAGAGTAGAGTGTTTTGAGTAGCGATTGGTGAGTAGTGGGTATTTGACAGGGAGTAGTGTGCAGTGAGTCGTGAGTGGTGAGTAATGAGTAGTGGGTAATTGGTAGTGGTAGTAGTGAGTAGCGCGTAGGGATATTGAGTAGTGAGTAGTGAGTAGTGGGTGGTGAGTAGTGGGAAGGAAGTAGTGAGTAAGGAATTGTGAGTAGTGAGTAGTGAGGAGTGGGTAGTGT